>PVHT020000094.1:855069-894767 GCA_004024745.2 Catagonus wagneri | reverse complement strand
CCCCCCCCCGTCTAAATGTGGCTGTTGCATACCGGCTGGATATGGAATCTTTCTGGAAAAGCTACGTCCTTACGACAGCTGGACTAGCTCACCAGAGGTCTGCAATAAACACACTGGTTTCCAAAAGTCGGTATTGAGGCTACAGGTTGTGACATTTCTTTACAGATACATGCCACTTGAATTCTCTAAATAAACTTTTTTAAAAATTTGAGAGTAGTGTTCGATTTACCAGAGAGCAGCGAAGCCAGCACAGGGCTTTCCCAGGGACACCCCCCACCCCAGTTCGCCCTCGTGCTAGCAGCTCACACGCACACAGAGCGTTTGTCGTAACCAATGACGATATGTTACTAAAGGCACACCTCGGAGACACTGCCGCTTAGGTTCCAGACACCTGCCATATAGTGAATATCACAAGAAGAGAAATGTTTTGGTTCCCAGTGCATAGGAAAGTTATGTTTATGGGAGGGAGGGGGATGGACTGGGAATCTGGGGTTAATACATGCAAACTACTGCCTTCGGAATGGTTAAGCAATGAGATCCTGCTGTATAGCACTGGGAACCATATCTAGTCACTTATGACAGAGCATGATAATGTGAGAAAAAAGGAAGGTATACATGTATGTGTGACTGGGTCACCTTGCTGGTAGAAAATTGACAGAACACTGTAAACCACATAAAAATCATTATAGAACCCCTCAAAATAAAATGATCTTTACACTGTGCTATTGTCTGTTAAGTGTGCAATAACACCGTCTTTAAGAAAAATGCACAAATCTTAATTTAAAATACTCAGTGGAGTTCCCGTGGTGGCACAGCGGAAACAGATCCGACTTGGAACCATGAGGTTGCAGGTTTGATCTGTGGCCTCGCCCAGTGGGTTCAGGATCCAGCGTTGCCGTGAGCTGTGGTGTAGGTCGCAGACACGGTTTGTATCCTGCATTGCGGTGACTGTGGCGCAGGCCGGCAGCTGAGCTCCAATTGGACCCCTAGCCTGGAAACTTCCATATGCCGCAGATGCGGCCCTAAAGAAAAGCAAAAAAAAATACTCGATTGCTGGAATTCCCTAATGGTTCAGCAGGTTGAGGATCTGGCTTTGTCACTTCGGTGGCTCCTGTTGCTGCTACGGCATGGGTTTGATCCCCGGCCTGGGAACTTCCACACGCCGCAGGTGCAGCGAAAATAAATAAACACTTAACATAAAAATATTTGATCGCCAAAAAATGCTAACCACCACCTGAGCCACTGGTAAGTTGCAGTCGTGTTGCTGGTGGAGGGTCCGACCTCTGTGTTGGCGGCTGCTGACTGACCGACCAGGGTGGTGGCTGCTGAAACCTGGGGTGGCCACGGCCACTTCCTCAAATAAGACACCAGTGAAGTTCCCTACATCCGCGGACTCTTCCTGTCACGGCCGATTCCTCTGTAGCCCACAAGGCTGGTTGATGGCATTTTACCCGCAGCAGAACTTCTTTCAACACGGAAGTCACTCCTCCCAAACCTGTCGCTGCTCTAGCGACTCCGTGCCTGGAACAGGCATCTCCTTGCGGTCACGGCCGGCCTCCGCAGCACCTCCGCGGGGGCAGACGCCGTCAAGAAGCCGCTTCCTGGGCTCATCCTCGGTCGTTAACATTTTATGATGCGATTGCAGCAATCCCGTCCCACCTTCAGGCTCCTTTTCCATTTTTTTTTAAAAACTGGGATTGGCGTACTGTTGACTTCCAATGCTGCGCTCGTTTCCGGGTGTGCGGCAAAGTGAACCAGTGACACGTAGCCCGTTTCTAACTCTAGTTCTCTCGCTGTTTCCACCGCATCTGCAGTGCCTTCCTCCACTGAGTCCTGAACCCCTCAAAGTCACCCAGGAGACTTGGCGTCCGCTTTTTCCAAACTCCTGCGAATGCTGATATGGAGACCGCTTTCCATGCATTACGCGCGTGTCTCCGCGGCCTCTAGGATGGTGACCGCTTTCCAGCGTATTTTCAGGTAACTTTGCCCGTCAGAGAAATGAGCACTCAGCGGCAGCTGTGGCCTTACCGAATATGTTTCCTAAATTATAAGACTTGAAGTTGTTCCCTGCTCCCCGGGTAGCAGAACGGATGCGTAGGAAGCACCAGGGAGTGTCCGGGCCGGCCCGGCCCTCGCCCGGACCAGACCTGCAACAAGCCTGCTTCGCTCTCTTCTCCTCCGTGTCTTCCAACAGTTTTTCAGAACTAACAATTTTAATTCTTTCAAGAACTTTTGCTTTGTGTTCACAAAGGCACAGCCTCTCCAAATGGACCTTGACCGTTTTGAGCTGGCTGCTCGGGGGTTCCATAGCATGTCCTTCAGCTACGGTTCGTCTGGCGTTTTCCTCAGGGATGGACATCGTGGCGGCTTTGGGAGCAAGACCCCAGGGCAGGCGCCCTCTTCACGGCATCACCCTGCGGCGAAGGCTGTCACCCTGACCTCGCTGCTGGTGTTGAACCTGGCCCCTGGCTGAGGGCGTTTGCCCTCCCCCCACCCTGCGCAGTCACCCCTTCTCCCTCCCCGAGGGGCCTCTTTATAAGGAAGTTGGGGGCGCAGCCCGCCCTGGAGGGTGGGGGCTGGATTCCGCGTCCCGGAGGGCGAGCCCCCGCCAGAAGTCACTAGGAATTCTGCAGGGACGGGTACCCTGTCCACCGGCGGCTTGTTTATTCAGCCACGTATTTATACAAGCACAGGTCCGCAGATGTTTGTGGTACCCTCTGAGTCACAATCCACCTGGACGCTGCTTATTCCGTGCCAGCTCCCGCTGCTCCAGCTCGGGCCGCTGGGAACTGCGCCAGGCGCGACCGGTGTCCCGCTGACAATGCCACCACCGCAGTCCTGGGGCTCCCGCACCTCTTTGACTTTCGGGCACCAGACACTCTGGGTCATCCTGGCCCTCTCCTGTCCCAGCCCTAGAACCAGCCGGCTCAGCCGAGAGCCCCGTTCCCTGCGCTGGAGGCTGGTGTCAGAAACCAAGATCCCGGCGTGGGGGTGCTCGCGGCTGCAGGGAGCTCTCCGTGTTTCAGGCTCCCTCCGCCGCCCTGGGCTGGGTTTACCCACACTCACAGGTACTTCTTTACACGACGTCTATATGCAGTTAAACCTGTCCACACGCTGGGTCTCCAGCTCTGACCCAGGGCCACACGGATCCTTCGGGCCCCCCCGTGCCCGTGCCTGTCTGTCCCTCCCGCTCCAGCAGTGACACGCTGGCTCCCACCTTGAAGACCGGCTCAGCCCGGGCGCCCGCGCGCTGCAGCATCAGAGCTGTCAGCCTGCAGCCCCCGAAACAGCTTTATCAGCTCAGTACAGTCTCACTGGGTGCCTCTCACCTTGAATTTGACAACCCCCACCCCCACCCCCGTTTCCAAAGCTGCTGGCTCAGCAGCTGTCCCCACCACCCCTTCAGAGCGGTTGATTCGGGAAGGCTGTTTGTCACTGTCTGCCTGCCGTCCCAGGATTCTGCTGACCCCCCAGAGTGATTTTTTTATTTGCATAAAATAAGGCTCACTGTGCTGCCGAGTCCCAGGGGTTTTACAAGCCTGCAGTGTCACGTACCCCCCACGAGCCTGGTACAGAGCAGCTCCTCTTCTCCCTAAAAGCCCTGCACCCTCCTGCTCATTTCTCGCCCTGTCCCCCGCCGATCTGTTCGCAGCGCCCACAGTTTCGCCTCTTTCAGAAGGTCCCACCCATGGAACCGGGCCCTACGCAGCCTTTTCTCTTTCCTAGGCTTTTTCGCTTCGCAGTATGCGTTTATGACTCAACTGTGTCTTTTGGTGGCTTGACAGCTCATTTCTTTCTGTTGCTACGAGGGCTCCAGGGTCTGGGCAGATGGCAGTCTGTTCGCTCATCCGCCCCCCGAAGGGCGTCTGGGCCGCTTCCAGTTTACGGCAATTGTGAATAAAGTTGCTGTCAAGGCATGAGTACAGGTTTGGGGGGCACCAGGCGTTTGCCAAGCAGTTGTGCAAATACCTGGGGGTGCAGGGGCTGAACGTCCCGCCTCGCCTTCCCGGCCTCGGGGTCAGGGGGAGGGGAGCGCCAGAGGGAGCAAACCGCTGAGCTCTCAAACGGCCTTGGGCATCTCAGGAGTTCGGGCCCACCGCCCAGCCCCCACCCACCTCGCAGAGGACACGGGGCGACAGCAGAGCGAACGGGCATCTCTGCTGGAGCCGCTGCACTGGGCAGCCTGGGCTCCACGCCGAGCTGAGCCTCAGCTGTCACCGCCTCTCCTGGCCTCAGTTTCTTGCCTGAGCAATGGGGCCACGCATCTGTGGCGAGGTTATTGCTCTGCTCCGAGCCTTCCCAGCACCTGCTCACTGCAGTTCCGTAGCGGGGGGACAGTGTGCTGCGCCTCAATCTCCAGCTGAGGTTGGACCCCAGGATTCGTGCCTCCCCAGGGGCCCCCAGCCAGGCGCTGGCAGCTGCTGGGACGATGGCACGAAGACAGAGGCCCGGCTTCGGTGACTGCCCGGGAGACCTGTCACTCCCCAGCCAGGACGGGCCCCTCAAAGCTGCATCAGGACCGCCGTGGGGGACAGGGCGGCCCCCACCCCGCAGGCCCCTCTGAGCCGTGGGCCTGGACTCATGAGACACTCTTGGCCAACGTCTGCCTTACAAACCCGGGAACCAAAGCAGCCGAGGTCCATGCCCCAGCGTGACAGCCTCGTCACGGGACAATCACACAGAAGCGGTCACTTCAGAGCAGCTTCTGGACGACCGAGGCCTGTCACAGGGGTCCTGGGAGGTGGGCATGTCCGTCCTCGTGGACGGGGAGGCCCAGGGAGGGCAGAGCCTGCCCCACGCCACCCGCTGAGCGCACAGTGGGACTTCTGCCCAGCCCACTCCGGGAGTCTTTGCAAAGTGCCAGTGCCACGCCGCACACCCGGGGGGCAGCGTGGTGGGCTACAGGGAACGCAGATGGAAGGGACCAGGGACCTGAAGGACCAGGGTGGGCGCTGCCCCGGCACCTCCAGCAGGGGGCAGTGCCGCCTCGTACCTGGGGACCCTTGGTACCACCGCGTCCTTCTGAGGCACCCAGTGCCCCCTTCTGGGGGTCTGTCGGCGCAGAGGCTGGGGTCTGGGCTGGTCCTGCTTCTGGCCCCGTCGCCCGTCTCTGGACCCCTCCTAGGAACGCTCCGCCCCCACCCTCAGCCCCCCGTGGGTCCTCCAGGCTTCTGGGTAGCAGGGTTCTGGGCTGGTGGGCCGGGGGAAGGCCCAGTGAAACAGCCGGTCCACTCTGACACTGAATCCACGAGGTCACAGCAGCCAGGACGCGCAGAGGAACAGGACTGCCAAGACTGCGGGCAGCAGGCTGCCTCTCCCCTGGGGACCCTGCCAGGCTGGCAGACACAAGGCTGTGGCCTCTTCCCATCCCAAGTTTGGGGGCAGATGGGGCTGGCCCTTTTCCTGAGTCCCTCCACGCCCGCCCCTTCCCACCCGAGTCCCCCACCCCACCCCTAACCCTTGCCTCTCAGGTTACAAATCCTGAGCCCTGGTGGCTCAGCCTGTCACCACCTGATTCCACTGGTGATGAACTTACCAGGCCCAGCATCTCCGGTCCAGGAGGCTGCCCTGGGCGGGAGTCGCCATGGCAACTGGAGGCAGCAGGGAGGCCCAAAGCCACGTTGCTATACAATGCCCGTGGACGGCCTGGGGTCTCCACTTGACTGGTGTGTGCTCAGTGGCACCGGGCACCGGCCCTGCCTCCGGAGGCTGTGGGCACCGCTGACCGCGAGAAGCGGCGTCGAGGCCCTGCTCACCCGGACCCCCTGCCTTGCGGCAGCTGGCACCTTCACTCCTGCTGCTCCGGGGTAAGCCTGCCACCCCTGGAGTCCCTGGAGCCCGGGATGTCTGGGGGACACTGGGCCTGGGCAGGCCATCTGGGTCACTGCTCTGGCCTGGGAGCCCGCGAGGACACCGAGACCTGGGCCCTCCCCACCCTGCAGCCACGGCAGCCGTGTCTCCCCAGGGCCCCCCCACAATTGCGCCTTCTCACCCTACTGGAGACGCCCCTGCTGGGGGCCTGGGTGTGGCGGAGGCAGGGCAAGTGGCCCTCGATGGGGAAGCACCCCTCCAACTCTCCAGGCCCCCAGGACCGGCCCTTTCCAGACCAAGAAGGGACCCGCGGCTGGTATATTCTCTGGCACGAAACCATACCCACCCCCACCGGGAGGTGCGGGAGGGGCCGTGGCGGGGCAAGTCCCAGCCCCGACCCCGCGGAGGCTGTCAGGACCAGCAGCAGACTTGGCAACAGGTCTTAAGTGGTGGAAAAGGGGTCAGCGCCATGTGCCTAGTCCCACGGGCATCACCCTGTAGCTGTGGTAGGGCGGGAGCCACTGGGTTTCGGGGCACAGACCCCCCAGCACACCCCAGGATGCGGGAGGGAAACGTGCTGCCCGACTGCCACGGGAGGCCGCTCAGCTCCGCCTCGGGCCTTCCCCGAGACCCGTGGGGCCCTTCCGCCCCGAGTCGCCCGGGCTTCCGCACGCGTGGGGTGGGGGTGGGTGGTCCCGCCTGTGTCAGCGTGTGTGTGAACACGTGTTTCCCTCGTGCTGTATGTACAGGAGCATGTGGGGGGGTGTCAACAGGGGAGCCCCGCCTCTGCGGTCACAAGCCTGTCCGTCGGGGCCTCCCTCCCTCCCGCTGAGGGCGTCTGTGCCCTGGGCTCCGTCGTCCAGCGCCACCAGGCAGGACCTCAAGGTTCCAGCCCCAGGGTCCCCGGGGCCTCCCTGGTCCAGCGGGCACCAGAAAGTCCGGGCACCTTTGCCAATCTGGAGCCGGGCCCGGCCCAGCCCCAGACAGCGCGGAGACCGGCTGGAGCAGACGGGCACCACCGCCCGGTCACCCGCGGGGCAGTTAGATGACGTCACTCTGTTCTGTGGCTGTGAGGGAGCCTCCAGTCCACTCGGGCCAGTGTGGACATGGGCACCGGGCTCAAGCAGCCCTGGGTAGGGCAGGCGGCCACACGCCCGGTCCTGTGGATGCAGAGGGCACCCCTCTCCAGAGGCCTCCTGGACCGGCCGCCACCACCGCAGAGGGCAGCGGGGGTGCCTCGTGGGGACCGGCCAGGTCGGGGGGGGCCCAGTAGACCCTCCCACTCCAGGGCGGCCAAAGCCCCCGGCCCGGCGGACCTCCAGTCCCAGGCAGGAACTCCGCGCACCCCCCCCACCAATAAAGGAGAAGAGGTGGGTGTATTTTTAAACGCTCATGTTTTGTTTGTTTCTCTTCTCACGTTTTTCTTTGCGTTCACTCTTTCCACAATCCTAATCCCGCTCTCAGGGGTCCCCAGCACCTTCGGCCGCGATGTTGTCGAGAACAATCGTGTGGGGAAGTCATTTCACAGTCAGAGTCGCAGGAAGGCCAGCTGGCAACACGGACAGGACAGAGCAAGGCTTAAGAATTACTCGAAAGGGGAAGAAAACCCTTGAAAGTCTCAGGCCCAACCTCCTGGCCCAGAGGGCGAACAGCGACGCGGCGGGGTTCGGGAGAAGCCTGTGCGCCCCGTCCCGGGAGCCCCCGCTCTGCGCCACCTCGCATCCGAACCTTCACTCAGAAAAGCTTCTCACCTCCATCTCTCGAAACAGAAACAAAACAAGCCCCCCTCCCTCCACATCCTCCAAGTATACGAGGGATAAAATTACATTTGTACAAAAATAGATTTTTTTCTACCTTTTCTGACGCTTTAGACATCTTTATCTTTTCTCTGTATTTGTCATCCTCTCTAACGTGTGAGCTGCGCGGCCCGGCTAAGGCATTGCTAAGGACGGGGAACTGCTAAAGCTGTTTGCTCCAAAGCATCTGAAAATAGATGCATCTCCTGGCCTCGAGACAGTCATTTCACCAAAGGAGGAGTCCTTATGCACCTGCTTACATGAAGCAAATTTATAGGAAAACGGGGGGACGGGGCAGTCTTGGTTGAAAACAAACAGAAGACTCTGGTAACTGCTGCGTGTCTGCGGAGGGCGTGCGGGTCTGCACACACGTACACTTCACACCACACACCCGCATGGGCCGGGACAAGGCCACATGCCCGGAATCCATGATGGGGACAACATCAGCCGATTACCCACTGGCTGCGCATTCCGGCCGGGCCCTCCCGGCGGAGGGTCTCCAGCACTTGCCACGGACCTGCCAGCCCGAAGCCTTCCGGGCACCCAGACACGGGAGCCCGGGCCGTCTTCCCCCGGGCAGGGAGGGCCAGCAGCCGACACAGGAGCCACCTCAGTGGGTGTCACCTGAGGCTGGCTTTGCTGACACCGTCCAGCCCCAGGACACGGTCATCTTCGCTCTTCGGCCGCGGGAGCCCCATCTGATGTCCAGGCGGGGAGGTGGCACCTCGGGGGAACGCGCCGGGAACACCAGCGGACCGAGGCGGGGACGGGCACGCGTGGCTAACGAGCTGATGTTAGTGCTATCTTTAGAAAATTAAAGATTGTCCCACCAAATAATAATAATAATAATAATTACAAAAAATCAACCTTAATTGAACCAGATTGGTAATACTACAGAGGGCTGGTTAGATAGTCGGCCTCTCCGAGTGCCGTGCCGTCCCCCGCATCACCTTTCAAACAGCGATGCGTGGACGATGACAGCAGGCTGGGGGGGGGGGCCCGAGATGCTGCGGGCAGCGCCTGGCGCGGCGAGGCGCTGGGGAGGTTCTGCCTCCGGGAGGCGGTGGCCTGGGGACCTCAGTGCTTGCCGGGCGGCCAGCCCAAGAGGTGGCCCCAACAAAGGGCTCCATCCTGGGCTGTCTCTGCCGGAGCCACCACTTTCCCCAGGGGCCCGGGGGAGCGGAAGGGGGCTGGGCGTGGACAGGGTGCCCCCTTCTGGCTGCAAAAGGCACCAGGGGCGCCGCGTGTGGGGGCCCCGCGTCACTCTGCCTGACACCATCACGTCCCCAAAGGCTGCCCAGACTTTCGGGGGAGTCTGGGAGGAGGGACAGTCGGGCTGGCCTGGCTCGCCCCAACTCTCCCTCGGCAGGTGGACAGAGAAAGCGCCCCCATGGCGGGGGACGCCTCGCCTCTCCCGGGCCGCCAGCTTGGGGCAGGCAAGAGGAAGGGGGCGTTAGGGGAGCCGTCCACACCCGTGCCGGGGCGTCAGGCTCATCCTGGCCAGACTCTGGAAGGCCAAGAACGGACTCCCTTCCCCTCGGAGGCCTGGAGGCCGGCCTCAGGGGCACGGGAGCCCCAGCCAGGGCCTGCGCCACCTGCGGACACTGCTGGGAGGGCACCCCGGCTCCGGGCCTCCCCCCGCCCCCGCCCGGGTCAGGCCCCCACTACAGGCGAATGCCGGGTTCACGGGGTAAGAGGCCCGAAAGGCAGCGTACTCAGACCTAAGGGAGGGCATCACAGCGTGACGGGCCCAGGGCAGGGGCAGGGCTGGCGGGGGGCCCCCGGCCAGAGCAGGTGTTGATGGAGTTCCCACTCAGGGCCCCGTCACCCAGACCAGACCGCAAGGGGCGTCCAGCCTGAGGATGCCGGCACTCGAAGCCCCCGAACTGAAGAGCCGGTGAAGAGGTGTGTGCCCAGAGACTGTGGGGCGAGGTCCCTCGGCCCCCCACCCGCCGGCTGCACCCACGCGTCCCTCCAGCTCTCCATCCGCGAACACGGCTGCCCAAGGACCGACCCTCCTCCTCTCCCATCCCCGTGGGCTGCTGGGTGGTGACCCCTGCCCTTGAAAGGTCAGCAGAGCCCATGTCGGCCCGGCCCCTCGGGGGGTTCCAGGAAGGCTGGAGAGCGGGCCAGCCCCCCAGGCCCAGGGCCAGCCGTGGACGATCGGGGGACACCCCGGGCTGCACAGGACCACGTCAGATAAGACGCTGAAACTAGGACAACGCAAAGAGAAAGCTGAGGTGGAAGTGGGCGGGGGGGGGGCACCCCAGTCTCTGCAGCCTTGAGGTGGCCCAAGCCCTGCACAGAGGTCGGCTCCTGTTCTGATCGGCTCGGGGGCGAAGCTGAGAGTCATCTTTGGAAAAGTGGGTGGCTCGTCACCCTTGGCTCTGAGAGAGGCCAGGCCGCCCAGCCCCGAGCCCCTCTCCTCTCCCCGGGGGCCAGGGGTCCTTCCTCCATGAAACGCCAGCCCCCCGCCTGTCCCCTCCTCCTGCTGGTGGGTGGGCCCAAGCTGGCAGCTGCCGGCACACACAAGAGGTGAAGGGGGGCGCCCCACACAGAGGACCTCACACAGGAGATTTCCAGCGACAAGTAACCAAACGAAGCTGCCCTCGGCGGGGCAGCCCCAGACCCGTGAGTCCCCCAGGTGCCCCCAGGGAGAGCCTGGCGGGCCCGGCCGGGGCTCAGGCCGGCTCCTGCCACTCCAGCGGCCGCCCCAGCAAAGCCGCTGCCCAGTCCAGACGAGCGGAATTGAAAATAACAGGGTGGCAGCGCATGGCTTAGGCTTAGCGGTGACAGGCCACGCCCCCAAGTCCCGAACAGCCAGGCGGAGAGGGGCGGGAGGAGCTGGCTGAGAAGAGCGGCCGCGGCCGGCGAAGGGCGAAGGGCGGCCGGCGGGCCTAAGTCATTTGGTGCGGGGCCTCCAGCATCTCCATGAGGAAGGTGTCGATGGGCGTATCCCCGATGAGCTTGAAGAAGAAGAGGTGCTCCAGGCACTTGAGGCCGATGGAGCGCAGGGCCGGCAGGCGCAGCAGCAGCTTGGCGAACCTGCGCGAGAGGGGCCGCGTGAGGGGCCCGGGCCGCCTCCCGGGGAAGGGGCGCGTCTCCCCGCCCGGCCCCCGAGGCTGCCACCGTGGGCTGGGGGCTGCCTGAGCCGAGCCTCGGCAGCCAGGGTGTCCCTGGGCAGAGAGAGCGGCAGGCCGGGCCCGGAAAGATCTGCAGGGCGGAGGCCGGGGCGGGGGGGGGGGGCCAGTCGCGAGGGCGCGGGCGCTGGGGCGGGCTGGACGGGGCCGGGCGGGGTGGAGACGCAGGGGCTTTTCTCCAGGGGCCAGCGGGGGCCACAGCAGGATTTTAAGCAGGAGGGAGAGCTACCAGGGCGGCTGAGTACCAGCAAAGCCGCTGGCGGCAGGGGAGACCCAAGGGGCAAGCAGCCCCGTAGCGCAAGCTGCAAGCCCATCTCAGAAGGGACCAGCTCCAGGGCGCACCCCCCAGCCCTCACCTTCCGGGGGGCTCTGCTGGATGCCCAGAGGGGGCGGGTGGGCGGGAAGACCCTGCAGGCCGTGTCCACCCCCTGGGCAGCCTCTCGGGGCAACACTGACGGGGGAGACTCTGGGGGGCTCTTGGAGGAGGAAAGCCAGGCCCAGCGGCTCTGCCGCCAAGGACAGGGCCGTGCGGGGATGGGGCCAGAGGTCCCTGCAGGGACACCCACATCTGCCCCTCCTCGTCCCCAGCCTGCGTGCTGCCAGCTCTCTCCACACGACTCTCTGGGGCCCCGGGGCCTCCTTGATTATTAGCAATGTCTGTATTTCAGGGGAAGAGCCCCGTGCTTGGCTGCGACACAACCCGTGTTTTAAAGGCAGAAACGCAGCTTAGAGGCTGGAGTGGGGCCAGAGAACCGAGCTGTTTTCTGCTGAGCTGGCGAGATGGGCTGGGGCCGGAGGCCAGGAAAAACAGGCGGGCCTGCTGCTGCTCCTCATCCTCCTCCGGGAAGTTTCACTTTAAACCAAACCAGATGAGGCTGAGAAGGGTGGTTAACCCTGTGTGTGCCGGTCGGCAGGGTGGGGAGGGAAGAGGGAGGCCTGGGGCCCGGGCGGACCCCACCCGCTCCCCGGAGAGGCCCTGTGGGAGCCAATGGGCCAGAGCAGGACGGGAGACCTGGAGGGCCGCGAAGCCCCCGATGTCCCCCTTCTCCCAGACACCCACTGTGCACCTGGCACCGTGGACCCAGAAATGAGACAACTGCAGCCCTTCCGGGGCCCACAGTTGACAGAGAGTCAAGCTCTGCACCCAGGCCACACCTCAGCCATCTACTCTGCAAGTGTCTCTAAAGCACCTATTGTGTGCCGGCACCATCCCTGCTAGAGACGAGTGCACGGGCCCCGCCTCTTTGGGCAGTGACAAGCACCTACTATGTGCCGGCACGGGGCCCATCCTTTTGGTGGGGCTGCAGAAAAGTGGGACAGCGTGTGTGCTGGGGCCGGGAGAGCAGCCCTGGATGGCCGAGGGGCAGCAACTTCTAACCCCCCCCATGTGTCTGAAGGGCTGGGGGTGGCCCTGCCTGGGGGGGGGCCTGGAGGGAGAGCGTCAGGTTCGTCCGGGGCTCACCTTCCGGGCTGCTCGGGGTACTTGTGTTTGCAGTACGCCTCCAGGGACGCGTAGACCTTCTCGCGAAGGGCCTCCACCTCGGCCGGGTTCGAGAGTCCCTTGGAGTCTGCGAAGGAGCAGGGGCCGCAGGTCAGAGCCCCAGGAACCCACAGGCCCACGGGGACAAGGCTGCCCTGCACTGGAGGGCCCGCTGGCCACTTGACCCTGGCCTTCCTTCAGCCCCCCCGTGTAAAGTGGGGAGGGCCTGCCCTGCCGGCCCCCGGTTACCGCGGCCATCGGGGCGGACGCAGAAGCTGCGGCAGCACCGGGTCTGAGGCCCTCAGACCTGGGGGAGAGCATCACACCGTCTTCCTGAAAGAGCCGGGCCCGTACGGGGGGCGGGGGGGAGGCCATCCTGAGCCCGGGGACCCTGGGGCTGCAGCCCGGCCTGGAAAGGGCTCCGCCAGTGGACAGAGGTGCCGGCACCAGGGCCGCCCAAACCTCCAGGCCCGGGGGTGAGGCCCCAGGCACGAGGGCTGGCCCGGGTTGCCCCTGTGAGTCACAGCGTCTGAAGCAAGGGGAGCCCCCAGGCCGGGCAGAGCTCCCTGCTCTCCTGCGGTGACCCGGCCAGCCAACCTTGAGCCAGCTTCTCTCCTCATCGCCCCTGACGGCACCCACCACTGGGCATCAGCATTCGGGCTCGCACGGCCCCGAATCTGGCCTCAGCTGGGGGAGGTGGCCCATCCCGGTGGGGCAGGGGACGGAGGCCAGAGCAGCCCCAGCAGCGACACTACTGCTCGGAAGCCGCCACAGCGCCTGGGGGCTCAGCCATGGGACAGGCCCACTGTCAGGTCGCCTCTGAGGCCCAGACAGTGGGGTCCCACACGGCCCTGCCCTGGCCGTCTGACATCCCGGCAGGGGCCCGCGGCCCACAGCAAATGCCACGGTGGCCTGCGATCCTAGGACCTTGGGGACCTGACAGGCTCCTCGGCAGCTGGGCTCCCCCGGCCGCCAGGCTGTGCCAGCTCCTTTCCGTATCCAGCGGCCCCACGCGCAGGCCCCATCGGTGAACCAGCAGCCAAGCCACATGCGACTGCAGTGGGGATTCTGCAGGGCAGGGCCCAGACACGTGGCTCCGCCTCCCGAGCGGGCAGGGTCGTGGCTCGGCTGGAGCACAGACCCCACCTCCACCCCGGGCCTGCCCCTCAGCGCTGGAGCTGAGGGGGGACCCTCCGGGAGTCAGGCCCCACGACCCCTGGGGCCGTCCCATCCTCATCACCACCTGGGCAGCCCCCGGCCCCTCCCCCCGAAGCTGAAGGCAGCCCGGAACCTGCCCCCGATGTCCCCACGCAGCCCAAGACCCCCGGGGCTCCAGCAGCACCCGAAGAGGCCGCCCTCTCCGCAGCCCAGGGCCCGGGTGCGGTGGGGGGGGGGGCCGCGCTTTGGGCCCAGAGCCCAGGAGGCCTCCCCCAGGCACGCTGGCTGAGCTCCGCTGACCGAGCCAGTCTGACCCTCGCAAGGGCCCCGAGAAGAAGGCGGCACGGCTGTGCCCCCATCTCAAGGGAGAAACCACTCGGGGCCCAGGCGAGGACGGGGCTGAGGGCGGGCGGCGGCGGGAGGCACCTGGGTTGAAGAGGACGATGGCGCGCAGGCAGCCCAGCTCCGTCTTGTCCATCTGCATGTCCCTCATCTTGGACACGAGCTCCGTCAGCACCCTGCGGGGAGCGGAGGGCAAGCTCCACGTCAGACCGCGCCCTGGCCCAGAAACGCCTCGAGGCCCGGGGAGCCCGGCCGAGAAGGGCACGGCCGCCCCGGGAGCCGCCCGCCTGTCCGGTCCCGCCCCGACGGTGGGCTCCTCCCTCCTCGCTTAGGTGGGTCTGCATATGGGTTTTTTTTCCAGGAACCTGGAGGTTGAAATGGGATCTCGTGACAACTGGGGTGAGCCAGAGCCCCAGATGTCGGGGGCAAGGTCCCCCGGCCCGGGACCCGCTGGGCTGCAGGCGGGCAAGCAGCCCGAGGCCGGGCCCCGGCACCACGGCCCTCGGGTCCATAGGAAGGCCGTTTCCCCGGCCCCTTCCTCGCTGCGGAGCGGCTCCGTTCCACCCGGCATCAGCCGCCCACCGGACTCCTGCCACTGTCACCTCTCCAGCAGCTGGGAACCACGGAACTGCCAGGCAGGGGCTGCATTTCTAAACAGCCCCGGGGACGTGCTCTCCAGGGTGGCTTCTGTGGGGAACAAACGCTGCCCCCGCCGCCCTCTTTGGTGGCACTTCTGCACTCTGAGACGGTTTCTAACAAAGACACCCCGGGGAGGAGTTCCTGTTGTGGCTCAGTGGTTAATGAATCTGACTAGGTACCACGAGGTTACGGGTTCGATCCCTGGCCTTGCTCAGTGGGTTAAGGATCCGGCGTTGCCATGAGCTGTGGTGTAGGTCGCAGACGCGGCTTGGATCCCGTGTTGCTGTGGCTGTGGTGTAGGCCCGCGGCTACAGCTCTGATTAGATCCCTAGCCTGGGAACCTTCACATGCTACGAGTGCGGCCCTAGAAAAGGCAAAAAGACAAAAACAAACAAACAAAAGACACCCCAGGGACTGCCCACGCCAGCGCCTGCCCACGGCACACGGCACAGGCTGGGTGGTCTGGGGCTGCCCTTTGTCCTACCTGAGCCACCCCTCAGGGCAGCCCAAAGCCCACAGGTATCCCCAGGGTGACGGGGGGTGGGGACTGCTCCCCTCCCCCACTCAAGGCTCCTGTCCTCAGAACTCGCCTGGGACCCCTCCCTGGCCGCTCCTTCCCACGCGCCACGCCTGGGCTGCACGCCCTTTCCAGCACCGCCCGCGCCGGCTGGCTGAGTTGACACCCAGGTCTCCTGGAAGCCAGGTCCTCCGGGCTCATAGGCAAGGCCAGCCAGACACAGGCGCAGACGGCTCCCATCCGTCCCGCCTGCAGCTCAGTCAGGCTGTGATTCTGGAGCCACCAGAACAGACACGCCTGCCCAGCGACCAGCATGGGCCCCTGTCCCCGCCCCCTGGGGACATGCCAAGAGCAGCACTCGGAGGCAGCTAGTGCCCAGGGACAGGGCAGCGGGCAGGCGCACGCGGACTCTGAGGCATTAGTCACGGCTCGAGAGTCCCCACGTGTCCCCTGGGACAGACGCCATGCAACTCTACCTACGGCGCAACCGTCTTTGCTTTAAAAACAGCAGAGCCTTTTCCCATGTGGAGGATTTTCAGGACAGGAAGGAAATAAACCCCAAGAACAGCTGCGGCCGTCGGTATTCCCAGGAATCGTCTATCGGTGCCGCACGTGGAGCCTTCAAGAACAGGACAAACGCACAGCTGACCGTGACCCGGCGGCCCCCACCTGTCAAAGATGGCGCCCACCCCCGCGCTGTGGGCGCTGTTGCGGTGCACGTGCAGGCCGGTGGCCAGGAGGATGCCGTCCTTCACGGCGATGGAGCGGTGGGAGAAGGAGGCGATGAGCAGCTCGTTCCAGCCTGCAGGAGGGGGGCACGCGGTCACCAGGTCTCCAGGCCCCCCGGCCGCCCTGCCCCCAAAGGCAAACCCCACAGACCCATTCCTCGGGGAACCCCGGCCAGGGTCCCCAGAATGGGCTCCGGGGAGCCTCAAGCCTGTGGACGGCCCACAGAAAGGAAGCTCCTGAGCACTGACGCCAGGGAAAAGCCTCTCCAGGGCCCACGGGCACAGTAAAGGCCCTGAGAAGTCCCGCACGTGGCACGTCCTGTAGCCACTTTAAGCCGGGTGCTCCCAAACTCAGGTTCCAGGGAAGTCGCCTTCTCCAAGGGCCAAGACGCTGCGCCGAGGAGCTCGCGGGAGCTCCCTCAACCCTCTCCAGGCAGCCCCACGCCAGCGGCCACCGACGGGCCCAACGGCCACCTCCCAGAGACTGACGTGCTGGGGACGCCTCCAGACGGTAAAGCACTGAGCTAAAACAAGGGGACTTGGAGCCAAAGGCCAAGCCGCCGCTCTCTACACCTCGGGCCCGGCGTGCCCGGAGTGGGGGCGAGGGCCAGGAAGGGGACAGACCTGCTCTGTGCACGAGGGTCTCAGTGACCCGACCCGTAAACTGGACAGCGTTCATCGCCTCCCAGGGGACTTGACTAGGAACTATCACAGCCACCTCCCGAGCGCCCAAAGGTCCAGGCAGGAACCTGACGGTACCACGGGGCCGTCCTACAGAGCAGGCATCAGCCCCACCTCACAGGGGAAACGGCCCCGGGAGCGGAGCGGGCTGCCCGGCCAGCGGGTCGGATGGGAGCCCAGCCCCTCCCCTCCAGGTTATCGTCTCCTCCTGGCGGCTCTGGGTGTTGGGTTGAGCCCCGGTTAGAGTGACAGCACTGCCAGGGACGGGCTCTCCCCGCCATGAGGCCCAGCATGCAGACGCTGTTGGCCAAACGCAGGGGCCCAGGAGGCTGCGGAAACGAACTCGGCAGAACCAGCCCCGACGGGCCTGCGTCTCTCCCTCCATCTCCCCGCTCCAGGCCTGCCCAGCACCTGCCCCCCGAGGCCTGCCCAGCCCCTGCCACCTCTGACCCGGCCGCCACCTGTCCCCTGCCCCAAGAACGCCCACGGCCCGGCAGGCACCGGGCTGGGCTGGCCTGGCCGGACAGCCCAGCGGCTCCCAGCACAGGCCTGGTGCACAAGGGTCGGGAAGCGGCTGCCGAGCTGCGTGCAGCCTGCAGGGCCCGGGACACGGGGAGGGACCGCGGGGCGGGCACCCCCTCCCAGCTCCCCGTCCCTGCACTCTCTCCAGCAGGAGCTTGCGCTCAGGACCCGCGCCTCCGCAGAAACCGGCCTCCACGAGGCACATCTGTCGCGCCCGCCTTCCAGATGAGGGAACAGCTCAGAGGGCGGTGGCCTCGTCCGGACTCCGGCCTGACCCCAGGCCCAGAGCTAACGCCCCCCACCCCCGCCGCCGCCCCGTGTTCCAGCACCCCGGTCCCGCCCCATCCGGTCACCGGGCTTTATACGGAGCAAGCTTTTACGGGCGCCGGGTACACAGATGGCAAACCCAGCCCAGGAAAGGGGCTGAGGCCTCAGTGGGGGAAGCAGGCAAAACACACGGACTCCAGGGGCAGCCCCGCTGGACACGCTCACCCCTCCCTCCCCGCAGGCCCCCCGACAGCTCTTTCCCTCTTTGAAGGCCACTAGGGGAGAGCCCAAACTGAGCACCCTCTTATTGGGGGGGTACTGAGGGCAGAGGGGGCAGTGAGGCTCCGCTCCCCCCGGGGGGCCCCCAGCCCCCCCCCCGGCGCCTCCCCCCAGGGGGCCCCCAGCCCCCCCCCGGCGCCTCCCCCGCCCCGCCGGCCCGGCCGCTCACCTGCCCTCAGCAGGATGACCTGGTCGTCCAGGGGCAGCTCAGAGAAATGCGGGATGCGCTTGGCCCACTCCACCAGGGTGAAGAGCTGCTTGTCAGCCGCCTGGCAGATGTTGGTGACAGGGTCGTTGGGCTGGGGGCAGGGGGCACGGCGGTCAGCACCACGCAGAGAGCACGGCCCCCGGAACGTTCCCGGCGGGGGCTACATAACGGCCCCGGAGACACCGGCGTCCCAGAAGCCGCAAAGGTGCCACTTTCCGCGGCAACAGAGGCTGCGGGCGCAGCGGGGGCAAGGGTCCCGAGATGGGAGGTCATCCTGGAGGAGGGGTGGGCCCAGCGCCCTCACAAGCGCCCTGACCACAGGGAGGAGGAGGCCAGAGCGGAGGGAGGGCGGGAGGCCAGAAGCCAGGGTCGAGGAGAGAAGGCGCTGCTGGCCTTGAGGCCAGAGGCAGGGCCTTCGCCCCGAGGAGCCAGCCTGCAGGTGCCCTGACTCGGCCCAGAGATGCTGAGACTTGCGGCCTCGGGAGGCGTGAGATGTCAGACCTGTGCTGCTCTCGGCACCCAGTCTGTGGTCGCTTCTCCCAGCAGCCACAGAGACTCGGAGGTGACAGGCAGACAGGGTGCAGCAGAGGCCTCCGGAAAGCCACCCTCACCCATGAGTGCACCCAAGCGGGCCTCGGTGGCACCCGGCTCCCAGCTCCGGCCCCGGGGCTCGGATGGCGAACCCCCTGGGTGTCGGGGAGGGGAGCTGACGCCCGGCAGGGATGCGGAAATCCCTCATTCCAGAAACCACGATGATGGGCGTCCACACCCGGAGGCCGCCCAGGACGAGCTTCTCCTGACGGAAACCATCTGCCCTCCAGCGACACACAGTCTAAACAGGCCGCCCGTGAAGCGCCTGCGGAGGGCTCCCTCGGGGGGCTGGTGACAAGCTGGCACCGAGGCCGCCAGGGTGACAAGGGGACCCGGGGCTGCGGGGAGAGGCGGCGGCGGAGGCTTCCGGGGCGCGTGGCCAGTCAGCCCGCGGGCTCCCAGGTGGAAGAGGTGGCCAGACGTCCGCACGCAGACGCCCCCAAAGCCCCTCAGCTGCAGGAAGCCAGCCCCTCCTCCGCCTGCTCCCTGCTAACCTTCGGGGCACGTCCGCCAGCAGCCTGGGCTCCCACCAGGCCCCGGACATCACGGGCCTGAGTCCAGGGCACCCTGTGGGTGCCCATCCCACCTGATGGGTGACGGCAGCCACGGCAGAGGCTGGCCTGCCGGGGTCCCCGGCGACACACCCAGGGGCTAGTGTGACAGAGGCCAGGGCCAGCTTCTCACTGGCGCCACCACGGCCAGGTGCCACCTCCCAGAGACCACGGCCCTTGCCTTTCCAGCCCCAGGCGACCCCTGGAGTTGAGAGCGCAAGGCTAGTGGCCTGATGGGGCGCAAGGGGGTGGGGGGCCCAGGAGGAGGAAGCGAGGGCAGGGCTCGACGAGAGCCCCAGGCTGGAGCCCCAGGCACCGGGCCTTCTCCCTGGCCACTGGCCACTGGCCCCTCCAGGCCCTCGAGCGGCCCAGAGCACAGGCTGTCACCCTGAGCCACTCCCGGGCAGGCCGGGGCCTTGAGGCTGGGCGCCAGGGCACCTAAGGCCAAGGACAAGGGGTGTCTCCACAAGAGGGGAAGGGCCAGGCCGGGGGCTGCCCTGGGCAAGGGCTCCAGCTACCCTGCTCCCCCCGCAGCACGGCCTCGGGCACGTCTGAGGCCGGGTTCCCATCCACAGAGAAAACAGGCCTCATTCAACAGCATGTATTTCGTGAGCTCCAGCCCCATACCCTGGGGGGGACTTCCCTCTCCTGGGAGGTGACAGCGGGGCCCCAGGCAGAGGCCCGAGGCCCCCCTGGGATCAAGAGGTACCGGCCTAACAGGCCGGCCCGAGCGGGACGGGGAGACCCGGGCCAACCCAGCAGGCGGGACCAAGGAGGCAGGCGCAGGCCAGTCCCGGAACCGCAGGTGCGCCCGGGGGAGGCCGCGCTGGGCCGGCTCCGCAGCCGCACGCAGGGCAGGTGGCACATTTGTTTCTCTCCAGTAACGGCCTTACTTGACAAAATAAAGGGCTGGCAGACCCTCAAGGACATCGACTTTGCTTTACGAGCCCCCCTTGGGCACGAAAGTGACACCTCACAGGCGCCCACCCCCTCGCCTCGCTGGGACCGAAGAGGGGCTGGAGGGCGGCCGGACCGGAGGCGGGACAGCACTGCCGGGGGGCAGAGCCAAAGGGGTCACGCCGCTGCCAGACACGGCACCCCAAGAAGGACGGGGCCTGAGTTCGGGGTCCCGCACGCATCTTCCCCGGCGGGGAAGGAGATTAACCTGCCACGAATGCGCCACTGTGGGGCCCCCACATGCTAGGGGCCTTGAAGGCTGACGCCAGAGGCTCTGAGTCCCCATAACGGGCCCGAGGGGGCTCCAAGGGAAAGGGCGCCCCTGAAGAAGTGACCCCTTTCTGAGACAGAAGTCAGGAAGGACCGAGGGAGCAGCTCCTGCAAAGGCCCCGGGGGTGGGGGTGGGGGGGCAGGCTGCGCCCAGTGCAGCCGGAGGCCAGTGGGTCTGGGCCACTGTGAGCTGGGGACAGGAGAGGGAGACAGGCCACCTGGACAGCAACCTCAGGACCGGGCCGCCGCCAGGGCTCAGGTCCCAGCCCCGAACCTACGCGGGAGACAGAGATGAAGTCTAGCCCCAATGCTGCCCGCGCACCTGGAGCAGACCCAGAACCCCGAACCCGGCTGGACCGCGGGCCAGGGCGGCGCGAAGCTCAGAGGTAACTGCCAAGTGCTGCAGCAGCGCCTCGTCAGGGCGGGGGGCACTCACCGAGCTGGGGTTCAGCCCCACGCTGGCCTCCACGTATGTCTCGGTCTTGGGCTCGACGGCCAGCTCGGCCTCCAGGATCTTCTCCACCGGCATGTCCTCATTGGCGCCGCTCGTGGACTCCACCTCATTCTCGCCGCGGTCCTTGCCCCGCTGCCGCTCCTCCTGCACGGCTGCAGCACCGGAAGCCTCCGGTCAGCTCGCCGCCAGGGGCCGGACAGCACCTGCTCCCGGCACGCAGCCACGACACCAGCCAGGGCCCGGGAGCACAGCGCTGCTCGGACCGGCCGAGGACCGCGGCCCCGCCTCTGCCCCACGCCTGGCCTCCTCGGGGCCGTGCGCTCTAGAACGGAGCACGCCGCCTCTCGTGAATCGTTAATTCATTCAACTACTGTGCGCACCAGGACCTGCCCAGGGCCGGGGCTGACGGGGCCCTGTTCTCAGGGAGTGGACGGTTCAACGGGGATCCCAGCATGGAGTCAAAAGGGCCTTGATGAGCAACGGGCTCAGGCAAAGCCAGGAAGGCTTCCTGAAACAGGCGGCAATGAAATCGGAGGGACAGGAAAACCAGGGCTGACGACCAAGGCAGCAGAGGTGACATAGCAAAGGCTCAGAGCCAGGGCAGAGAAGTGCCACGGAGGGGCCTCTTGGAGCTGCAGAGCCAGGACGAGGGACGGTGTGCAACTCTGGAGAGCAGGGCCGAGCTCCGGACAGGGTCCAGTGTGCCCCTGGAAAGGGACAGGGTGACGGTCCCCTCCTGCCGGGGGAGGAGAGGGGCTGGGGGAGGGCACAAGCTGGGCCCTCCTGGCGGGGGCGGGGGCGGGGGCAGCACCAGGGCGGAAGGCTGAGCCCACGGTGTAGTCGGAGGTGGGGGCTAGTTTCTGGGAGAGCCGATGGGAGGAGGCAGAGAGGGAAGGGTCATTTTAACGCTGTCCCCAAGCAGGCCCGTATGGGAGAAAGGCTGAGACCAGGCACGCCACGGCTCGGCGTCCACAGACCCTCGATTTCAGAGCCCTCGCAGCTAAAGCCGCTCTCTCCTAAGAGGGGCTGGTGGCACGGGCGGCCCCCCTCTGCCGGAGTCCCCGGGCTTTGAGAACTGGACGGACACTGCCCTGGGCCTCGAGGGGTGGGCCAGGAGGTGGCCACGGCTACCATGCAGCCCAACTCCTAGACCCCTCCCGCCCAGACAGACGTCAGGGATCACCGCCGCGGCTGCGCAGGCGTGAAGGCCCCCGAGGGCTCTGCAGACCCCGCCACTCACTCGCCGGACGGAGGGGACAAGCCACCGGCCCACCCTGCTTGGGCCCAGGCCACACGGCAGCTAGCCCTCCCCCCACCACCTCCCTAGGGACCAGCCTGCTCCCCGAGCCGTGCTCCAAGCCACAGCACCGCGACGTCCTAGTCAGCGGCCCACTGCTGGGGGCCCTGAGTGTCGGACGCTCAGAGAGAAGACAGCGAAGGGAGCAGGGCGCCGAGCCAGGAGCTGCCGCAGGCCGGCTGACACCGACGGCTGCAGGCTCGCCAGCCCTGCCAACGGGGGCTCAGCGATGGGGCCTCCCGGGGACACTCCCCACCTCCAGCCCTAATCCCACCCTGACGTCTTCACCCTGCTTCTGACCCATCCCAGACTTGTGTCCCCAAAGCCAGCTCCAAGTCCCCTCCCCACTGAGCCTCCGCCTGGCACCCCTGCTCCTGGCGGACCTTGCTCTCGGCGCCCCCACCTCTTTCCTGGTCCAGCTGCCGGGACAGGCCTGCCGAAGCCCAGAAAGTGCGACCCCTCAAGGGGCTTCCTACACACCGTCACCCCTCTGGGCATGTCCCCTGCAGAACGCAGTCCGTTCTCACAGACGCCACGGTCACAGACGGCCCCTGCGCTCCTCCAGACCCACCCTGCCTGCTCCAGGGCCCGAGCTGGGGCTGCCTCGCCCAGGCCCTCGACCCCTTGGCTTCGGGTGGGTTGGTAAATATGGGGACCGGCAGGAGGGAGGGGCGGCAGGGCTCCGGGGTCCCCCGCCCAGTCATGGTTCTCCGTGGCCGCTTCCTTCTCAGGCCACAGCTCCAGGGGTCTGCAAGCACACCTCCCCGCCCTCCTCCCGGCCCAGGGGTGTGGGGGCTCCGCAGTGCTGCCTGGGGCTCTCCCGAGCCTGTGCGGTTCTCGTAGCACTGCCCGCAGCTCTGCGACAGTCCCCGTCGACCCCTGTCCACACGTCGCCCCCCGTCTACCACGCTGTGCCAGGTGCCCCCTGCCAGCTGTGCCGACAGCCGTTCAGAGGTGCTCGGATCCACCTGTGCCTCTTGGGGCCACGCGCCTCCCTAAGGCCGGGCCCTGCGTCCTTCCTGCGTTGAAGGGTGGCTATTGGAGGCTGCTGGCCAGGGTCGCGCGCCCACACCCAGGCGCCGACTTGAGTGAGCGACTTTCCGTACACGTAGTGGGACCCGGGGCAAGGCCGGCCAGGGCTTCGGATCGCAGCAGCTGGCCCACCGAGCCAGGAGGGAGGCCTCGGGCTGGAGCTTTTGCAAGCCAGCCTGGAGCTTCTGGAAAATCTGACAGCCGGCGGGGCTGGGTAGGGAGCTCAAGCCGGCAGGCCTGGCTCTGGCCCCTCCCCACATAAGGAGCAGGTGCTGGGCTAACGCAGGGCACCCCTTGGCGTCACCATCTGTCCCAGGGGACAGGGTCACAGGCCAGCAAGGTGGACCTGGTGACAGGCAGCCACACAGGCTGACCTGGGTCAGCATCGGGTGTGCGGCCCAGGACCCTGCGGGCCAGTGTCCCCGAGACCCTGCGGATGGGGTCCCCAAGATCTGTACCCTGGATGGAATCCTAGACCTGCAGAGCCAGGACACGGCTGAGGGGCATACTTTGCCAGGCGGGGAAACGCCCGGCACACCACGGCTGAGCTCTCGGGTAGGCAGCTTGAAGTTCCAAGCTCTGGAATCAGCCCTTCCTCTGCCCCAACAGCCGTGTGGCCCCGGCTGGCTCCCTGCCTCCCTGTGCCCCGGCTTCCTCGGCCACGCAGTGAGAACGGCAGCGCCCGCCCCATCGCGTCCGGGCTGGATCCACAAGGCGGTGCCTCCGCGCCTCCTGCTCCCCCGCTCCCCACACAGAGGCCCCTTTACGGGATTTCCTCCCACTCCACAGACGGCCCGGGGCACAGCAAGTCCCACACGAGGTTGTCCTCTGTGTGGAGGCGGCCCGGGGCAGGGGAGTGGGCGGGGGTCCCCCGGCACCTGCCTCCCGCGCGGGGGCGGCGAGAATCAATTAGTGAGCGCTTTGTGAAGCATATGAAGCCGCGAAGGGCCCGGCAGCTCAGAGCAGCGTCATTATAAATATTGTGGTTTTATTTATAGACGGCGGAGGGGGCAGGAGGCAGCCCGGGGATTCAAGTTCTGCCAGCTCCGTCACCTTCCAGACGCAGTCATGTTTGACTTACGTCCCGCTGGCGCCGGGAGGCCTCGGGCGGGAGGCGTCGGCGAAGACAGGGCCTCGTTATCCCTGCAGCCCTGAGTGTGGGCAGCGGAGGGCCCGGCACGGGGAGGGGATGCTGCCGGGGGGCGGGGGGCAGGGCTGGGGATCCCGGGAAAGCCCAGGGGCTGGCCCTCCCCACCCCGCAGCCCAGCACAGCCCGGCGGGGGGTGTTCAATGCCAACCAGAACTGGGGTCTCCCATGTCCGGGGGGTGGGCAGCGGCCCCTCAGCCACAGTGGGACACCCCTGACCTGCGCCAGCGCCCACTGCCCCTCCAGGCTTCTGGGGTCAGAGAGGAAGCTGGGGAGGGCGCATCTGGGTGGGGGCGCCTCCGGCCTGCGGGCTTCTCTGCCCGGCACTGCCGGCAGGCCCGTCCTTCGGCCCAGCACGGCCCCGGAGGCGGCCAGGACCGGCTTCCACCGAAAAGCTCCGGCCCAGCCGCCTGGCCTTAGGGCTGGAGGGGACATCCCTGCCAGAGGTCACAGGGCGAGTTACCTGCTCGGGCTCAGAAGACACCCCCTCCCCCCGCCCCCAGGACTCAAGCCAGGACGAGCCGTCTGCACACAGTGTGACCCAACCCATGCTCACGCGCTGCGGCCCCCACTCCAACCCTGCCCCCAGCCACGTTCCTCCCAACAGGGCCTGGGGGGAGCCTTTCTGATGACCCCATGAGGAAACCGAGGCTCGGGGGGCGGGGGTGAGGCCGTGGGCCCCGAGTTGACGGTGGGGGGGCACGGACCCCAGCCGGAGCCCCTTCTCCATGGCAGCGCGTGGGGGCCACGCGTGTCCGTGCACACACACCGTGCACTGCGTCTCCACGCCCCGGTCCTTCGGAGTCAGGAGACAGGGCGCAGGAAGCGAAGGAGGCAGGAAGGAAGCGGGGAGAGGCCTTCCTGAGGGAGGAAGGAAGCAGAGAGGCGGGGCAGCAGGGCGACCCCTCAGCCTGGGCCAAGTCTCCCCCGTCAGCCCAGGACCGCGGCAGCCCCCCAGCCCCGCAGCCGCAGGCTTAGCCTGGGGGGGACCCGCGTGGTGTCCCGAGTCCCCAGGGGCTGTGTGTGTGTGTGTGTGTGTGTGTGTGTGTGTGCGCGCGCAGGTCCCCGCTATCACCCCACACAGGACGCTGTCAGCCTGGGGCACCCCTCACCAGCCAGCCCTCCCCAGAGTCAGCCCACCCGCGAGCCAGCCCTGGGCAACGTGGCCTGGGTGCGGGCCTCACCTGTACCAGGGGTGCGGCACCAAGGCCAGTGGGCATGGCTGCCGGTCACAGGGCTGGCACTCAGGAGGGCTCAGGCTGGCCCTGAGAGCCGTCATGTGTGCTCCCGGCCGAGGCTGGGGTGGCACAAGGGCCCCGTCCCCAGGACAGCCACGTGGCCCTGACTCAGGCCAACAGCCCCACCACTGCCCGGCAGCCCTCCTTCCAGGGGTCATCCAGGGACGCCGAGGGGTGAGGAGCCCCACTTCAGGACCACTGCCTGCGACAGCGCCCAGGGCCACTGTGGCCAGGCCCCACAGGCACAGGTAACGGTGCAGGCGGCCCCGCGGGACAGAGCCCTCCTCCTGCCCTCCCCCCAGGGCTCTCAGGGCCTCAGAGAACCCCCCTCCACGGATGGCGAGGAGAGTTTTACGTTGTGTTTGAAGCTGGGAAGAGCTTTCTGTGTAGGAGGGTTTTTACTGCCTGTTCGCGACTTATAAATCCCGCAGGAGGCAAGGGGGAGGCGGGTCCTGATGGGATCAGGTATTTATCTAATGGCCCATAAATCAGGTTGGAGGGCCGTGCGGCCTGGGGAGCGCGGCCAAAGCTGCAGATTTATGCCCCAGACGGAAGAGCAGGGGCGGCGCGGCTCTGAGCCGGGCAAACGGGAGCTGCCCGGGCCCCACCGGTCCCGGGCCCCAAGGCCCCCCGAGCCCCACCTCCCTGCACCCCCCTTCTCAGTCTGGGAGGCGTGGGGCCAGCATCACGGCACCGCGGTGGTTGAGCGTGTGCGTGACGAGGACAGGGAGCCCACGGGGACCCGCGCACAGCCAGCGCTCCTGACAGCGAGGCCACGAGACCCACGGCGACTCCCCAGCCCGAGGCTGCAGCTCCAGCGGGACGGGAGCAGGGTGTTGTCCACTCCCCCACAGGCCCTGGGGGACCAGCAGCTGGAGTCTGACGATGCCCAGGCTTAGAGGTGGACAGGCCTCAGAAAGGGGTCAGCACTCGGTGACAGTCCGGGGGCCCCGCTGCGGGCCGTGTCTGCTGACATTCACGGCCTCTGCACACGCCACCTCCTCCAGCCGGGCCCGTGGTCCCCCAAACCCCTTCCACTCCTCGGGTGGACATCTGGACACCTGCCTGCCCGAGCCCTGCCCGACACCTACCGCTGGGCCAGGGGCCCCCCTCTGGGCTCCCACGGGTCCCTGGGCTTTCCCCCAAGTCGGTGCTGATCACACCTGGGGGACCTGCCTGGCTGTCTGACGGTCACTCTCAATGGACGGGTGCCCACAGCTCATGCTGTGTGCCCAGCGCCCAGCGTGGTGCCACGCGCCCGGGGTGGTACGCTCAGCCAGTGCGTGATCTCAGGTGCTAACCCAGCCGCACTCTGTGCTGTGGGGCCACAAGGGAGCCTCAGGCTGCACGTCAGGCCCCACCTCACCCACCCCATCCCACGGGGCACCGGGCCCCCACCCGGGCGCACCCGGATCCACTGCCCACCACACGCTTGCCCCCTGCTCAAGATTCCACCCTTCGGGAACGATGCTGCGCTCACCACCTCCGGCGAGCCCACCCGGACTACACGGGGCGCCCAGCAGCACAGGAGCTGGGCACGCACCCCCACGCAGCCAGGCACACGCTTCCTCTGCCCCCCTGCGGGCCTGAAGCAGCAAGGCCTGCACTGGTAGCTGGGACCCAGGGCCAGCAGGTGACCCCGGACAAGCCCGGCGGCCTCTGGGCCTCGGTTTCTCCACTTGCACACAGGGCGGACCAAGATGTCCACGCAACACGCGCCTGGGTCCGAAAAGCCTGGCGGGCAGACACGTGGCCAGGCCAGCCCCTCAGCTCGCGCTGCAGGACCATGGACACACCGCCCCCCAGGGGCTGCGGCCGGGACCCCCACTCCATCGCGGCGGTCCTCGGGCGCCCTCGCAGCCCAGGGAGCAAACCCTGCAGGACCTCGCAGCCCAGCTGAGGTTTCGGTTTCTCAGCAAGAGCAACGGGGGCCGAAGAGATTTAAAAAATACACAAATGAAATGAGATGAAACCCGCACGCTCCCCAAGAGCACAGTCCTCGGTGGTGAGCCACCAGCCTGGGGACCCCGACAGAAGCCGGGGAGGCGGAGGCAGACGGACGCAAGCCACACATGGACGGTGGGAGCAGACCAGAGGCCCTCACCCCAGACAGCACCCCCAACCCCACGAGGGCGGGCACGAGACTCAGGGGGTCCACCCTGCACCCTGCACCCAGCAAAGACACAGACCAAAACCGAGAGAAACCACCAAAACTGCCACGGGGCAACCAGGGCCCACCGACGGCAGACACCGTGAAGAGATTGCGCCGGGCCCAGGCCAGGTCTGGCTGGACAGCTTGACAATTTCCACATCGGGACAGCGACAGTCTGTAGTACCCTCCCCCACCAACCCCAAAAAAACGCTCTCAGTGAAATGTCACAAACCCAAGGCCAGGGCCCCCCCACAACCAGGTTTGCAGGAGGAAGCAGAGAGCAGGCCCGGCGTTCAGCAGGCTCGGGGACACCCTCATGGTCTCTAGATTCCCTGCCACCCGTCCCCAGTCAGCACTGTCCCCCCAGGGTCTCCTCAAACATCCGCTTATCAGACAGCAGGAAGCAGGCCCCAGACCCGCGTGCACCTGCTCTCCTGGGCTCGTTTCCTTCGGGGCCCCCACCTGCCACCTCCAGCCTCGTTCCTCCCTCTGCCTCTCCTGGGCGCATACGACCTTGAAGAGGCCCTGATCAGTGGCTGGCTGTCCCCGATGGGGCTGGAGCCACCAGCGGGCAAGACCAAGGCTGAGCCCCCTGTAAGCTCAAAGCCTGGCATACAGCAGGCACTCAGTGAAGATCTGGTGAGTGGGGAGCTCCCGTCGCGGCTCAGCAGTAACGAACCCAACTAGTAACCATGAGGACGTGGGTTCGATCCCTGGGCTCCATCAGTGGGCTGGGGATCCGGTGTTGCCGTGAGATGTGGTGTAGGTCGCAGATGCGGCTCGGATCTGGCTGTGGCTGTGGCTGTGGGGTCAGCCAGCGGCTGCACCTCCAATTAAACTCCTAGCCTGGGAACGTCCACGTGCCACGGGTGCGGAAGAAAAACAGACGTGCCGAGTGAGACCGAGGCACACGCGGCCCCTGGAGGAGCACGTGCCCCCCGCAGAGGCGGGCAGACCTGCAAGTCCGGGGCCGGCCCGGCACTGGGAGCAGCCGGGACGCGGAGGCCAGGCCGGGCCCGGCGCGCCTACCTTCGCGCTTCATGCCCATGGCCAGGCACTTCTGGTAGCGGCAGTACTGGCAGCGGTTGCGCTGGCGCTTGTCGATCAGGCAGTCCTTGTTGTCGCGGCACGTGTAGGTCAGGTCCTTCCGCACCGTCCGCTTGAAGAAGCCCTTGCAGCCCTCGCAGCTGTACACCCCGTAGTGCTTGCCTGCGGGCCCAGCGCCGGTGAGGGGCCGCCCGGGACCCCGGGGAGCACGGCCCGCCTGCGCCCCCATCAGCCCCGCTGACACCCGCCTCCTCCTCTTCCTCCGGGAGCCTCCCGTCCACCCGCCACTTACTGTCACCGCCCCCCCACCCCCAAAACACTAGAAGATCCAGGGCGAAAGGCTTCGGAGCCCCGGGCACCCCCTCGCTGGCCGGGCCAGGCTCCCCCTTCCCCCCGCCCCCCGCTCGGGGGTCCCGGGGCCCCGCTGAGCCCCCGGGCTCACCTGAGGAGCGGTCCCCACAGATGGCACAGATGTGCTTGGTGAAGGACGCCATGTTCCCTGAGGGGTGGGCCGGGACTTTGAGGACCCCGTTGATGCCCAGCGGGGGCTTGATGTCCTCGCTGCTGCTGACCGGGTTCATGGGCGAGCCGAGCTGAGGAGGGGAGGCGGGTCAGCCTGGCACCGGGAAGGTGCGGCCGCACCCCCACTTCGCAGACAGAGAAACCGAGCCTCGGGGGGGCCCCGCCCACCCGCAGCCACACTGCGGGCAGCCAGGCCGGGGGAGGCTGCCCTGATTCCGGGCACCGCCTTCCACGGGACCCCCGGGCCCCTGCCCACCTGAATAAGAACTGCCTGCCATTTCTGGGCGCTCCCCCGCCAGCACAGCGAGCGCCCCCAGACCCTCTGCTGCAGCAGGCGCTTGAAGGACCCCCAACCCACAGATGGGCACCCAGGCCTGTCACAGCGAGGAGGGAGGAGGGCCGGGGTCCAGCCCAGCAGACGACACTGCCCCTGCCTCTGTGGGCAGGGTGGGGGGCCTCTGATCGTGCGACCCAATGAGAAAGGGAGCTGACGCCATCCCCTGTACACACACACACACACACGGCCCCTCCCGCCGGCCTGACGCTGCGCCAGGAGGAAGCGTGGGAAACTCACCAGTCGCCCTGGCAACAGCTGCCGCGGCCATAGTGACACAGCAGTTTTGGTTCCGCTGTACCCACCCCAGCTCTCCCATCAGCGCCAAGGGCCCAGAGGTGCTTCCCGCTGCCTCTTGAGAGCCCGCCGGTCTCCGCAAGCGCCAGGACCCCAGCCGGGCGGCCCCCAGCAACCCCACTTCTGCAAACCCCCGACCGAAGCGGAAGTCAGCCCTGCAATGTCCCTGGACAGACGGCTGCAGGCCGCCAGGCGGTCCCCTGGTAGCCCGGGGCTGGGCCCTCCTGCCAAGGGAGGCTCGCCCTCTTCCGTCCCCGCAGCCCCCGGCTCCCAGCCCCCTTTCTCACGGGACAGGAAAGTGCGCGGCACAGACCATCCCAAGGGCTGTTTCACACCAGCCTTGGCGCCGGCAGTGCCTCTTCCGGCCCGGCCAGTTCCGGGCTCTGCCACCAGCCCGTGGGTCCTGTGGTTCCGTGAGGAAGCTTCACCCACGGGGCCCCGGGGGCTGCAGGGAGGCCGGGAGGCCGGCTCCAGCCGCTCGCGGCTTCCAGGACTCAGGAGGTGGGGTGAGAGCGTGTCCGGGGGACCCTGGCGCAGAGCAAGGTGCCACGTGGAACCCGAGGACGCCCTGGTGCAGGGTCTGCAGGCTTCAGGGGTGTCTCCCAGAGCAGACGGCAGACCAGGCAGGGCGCCAAGCCTTTGCTAAGTGCTCCGCGCACGGGCTCGCCAGGCGGAAAACCCGAGTGAGCGGCAGCGCTGCGCTCCCCTCTCCAGAGCGGGGCCGGGGCCGGGGGTGGGCGGGGGGCCGGCCGAGGGCACACCTTTGCTCAGGGGCTGTGCAGGTCTGAGCTCAGGCCCCTGGGAGTCATAAGCAACAAGAAGGGGCACCCGGGCCCCAGAGGACGGGCTGGCCCAGAGCCACTGGGCAGTGCCATCCATCAAACCATCCACTGAGCGCCTGGCCAGGCACCCGGGAGCACGCGCCCTGCCCGGCCGGCAGGGCGCGCCGGCAGGTGGGAGGGTGCGCACGACTGACTGCTGAGCCTGAAAACCAGAAAACACGAGCGCCTCCACCCGAGGGCACCGTCAGGGTGACAGAGCCGTTCGTGCCAGCTCTGAGAGCACAGCTAACGGACCCAGCTCGGAGCAGCAAACGGCCTCTGAAAGAGAGCCAGGCCTCGGGCCGCCAGGCCGTGTGGGCCTTGGACGACGGAGAGCAGCGTCCCAGGCAGAGGGCCCACCGAGCAGACCTTTAGAGATCGTGAAACCCAAGGACTGCTGGGCACAGCGCAGGAAAGGGGTGTGGCCAAAAGCGGAGGCTCAGAGCAGGGCCGGGCAGGTCCTGAGGGGTGCACCGGGCAGCCACCGAGGTCACGAGAGCAGGAGGCCGGGCCGGAGGCTGGGTCCCAGGCCTCGTGCGGCTGTGGGAGCTCGGCTACGACTCCCTGCAGCTGCACCCACTTGGCGGCACGGAGGAGAGGAACTCAGGCGTTTCCTCTTCCCACAGTGGCCCTGGGTGAGTAGGGGCCACCTGTCCTGTCCCCCTGGCCCCAGGGCCCAGCCCTTGGGACTGGTGCCTGCCCTGGATAAACTGAGGCAGGGCCACGGCTCCAAGGAAGGCCGAGCAGTCCACACCAAGGAGGGAGCTGCAGGAAGGATGGACAGAGCTGCTGAGGGCCACGGTCAGGGTCATGGCCACGCCAGCCTCTAGGCCATGGGCTGAGGGCATTCCTGCCCACCTGGGCTCAGGCTTCCTTCCCGTGGGCACGGCAGTCGGCCCCAGGCAGGCAGCCCCGGGAGCTCGGGGACCCCCATGTGTGCAGGAAGATCAAGGCCGGCTGCAGCCCCACCCGGGTCTGGGGCCACTTCGCTTCTCTGCCTCAGCTGGTGGGCGGCCCAGCACGGCCTCCACTGGGATGGGAGTTATTCTCCGTCCTCAGCTCCGAGCTGGGCCTTGAGCCGTGTTCACAGCTCCCCGGAGAGAGCACGGATGGGGGGAGGGTCTCGTTCTGCCGGCACGCACCCCTGCCCAGGGGGTTCCCAGCCCCCCCCACTTGGGGGGCGACCCCCCTCTGAGCACAGCCAAGGCACCGACACGCCTTTCTGAAGCCCGAGGACTCCAGAGCGTGCAGGGTGGGGGCCGTCCCGTTTCCCCTTTCGTGTCCTTGGCGTTTATTTCGGTTCCCGTGGAGCCTACAGGACTTACTGAAGTAGCGCTCGCCTCCATCACTGCCCGCGGGTCCCCCCACCCGTCTCGCCACGCCCCCTTCCACGAGCACCACGCCCTTCCTTCCAGCCCACACTGGAAAACCCATCGCCCCCGGTGAGAGCTGGCGTGGAGGCCCTTGGCCCCCGTCAAGGCACGGGGCCGCCTGGGAAGGGCAGGCGACCTCGTGGACACCCCCTCGCAGAGGCCTCGCGGCCGCCGTGCCCACACTAAGGAACAGGGTGGCCCCCCAGCTGGGGAGGCCTGGCACTGCGGGGGCGTTCCCTGCATGATGGAGCCCCACGCCAGGGAGAAACGGGGGGCGGCTCGGGCAACAGTGCCCGCGGCCTGGCCTGGCTCTGCCCAGACCCCTGCACCTGCGTCCACTCCCCTGCGGCCGATGTCGACGGCCCTCCCCGCAGAGCCCCGGGGACCTGGCAGCGAGCAAAGGCAACAGAGAACAGGAGCGACGCGGCCCCAAGGCCCTCTCCCAGCATTGCCCGCCCCTGCTAACAGCACCAAGGGGCACCGGGCACCCTGAAGGTTTGGGGGCATTGCTGCCACCCTCGGGGTATGCAGGAGGCCAGCACGTGCTGCCCTGTCCCGGTCATCTGCCCTCTCAGCGAGCGGCACGGAGCAGCCAGCAAGAATCAGGGAGTGGCAGCGAGACCCTGCGTGCCGGCTTTGGGAAGGCCAGGGGTGCGGGGCACCCGAGGCCTAGCTTTTCTGCCCCGTCCTTCAGACACGAAGGGGCGGACAGCCAGCCCCCAAAGTGCCGGCAACACGCTTCGCCAAGAGCAGCTCGGGACAGGCGACAGCCAGCCAGCCCACGGGCAGTGGGAGGCGCTGTCCTGCAGGCGGCCTGGCTCCCCAGCAACAGGGAGTCCACAGCCCACGCATGTGACACAGTTGCCTGTGTGACTCTGGGCAGTGGACTCTGCCCTGGAGTCCGTATCCAGCCAGGTGCCCTGCACCCCAGGGACGGCTGCCAGACGGGGCCCCCTCCACAGGGCCTCCTCCTCCCTGGGGGCCCCTCCTCTCTGGGGGCCCCTCCTCTCCGGGGGGCTCCTCCTCTTTGGGGGATCCCCAGGCATCCAGGGTGCAATCCACCAGGAAACCACCAGAATCAGGGGAGGAAATGCCTGGCTGGGACCCTGGGAGCTCAGGACAGCTCTGCAGGGGCTCCGACAGGAAGTGCCTAGGGGAGGGTGGGCCAGGTCCCGGGGTCCCCTCGACAAGACCTGGCCGAGTCAGGCCACCGGGTGCCAGCCTCTTCCCCATCCGGACCCTTGCCCCATAGCCAGGCCGTTCAGAGAAGCGTCTGGGCAAACGTGACCGCGGAGACCACCAAGCACCGGCAGAGGAGCCGAAGGCACGGCAAGACTCGGGCCTGGTACCCCAAGGAGGGAGCGTCTGCCCCAAACCCGGGGTCCAGGCTGGGAGAAATGGACCCAGGGAAGGGCACGGGTCTGGGCCCGAGACGGGCAGGCCAGGGGCTAGAGGGGCAGCTGAGAGGCCTCAGGGCTCCAGGGAGGTGGGCTTCAGCCTGAGGACTCGGAGTCCCCACCCCCAGAGCTCCCAGTCCTAGGGACTAGGAGACACACGCACACACACACACACACACACACACTGGAGGGAGCCGCGCTGGAACAGAGGGCCAGCCAGGGAGCTTGGCTGATGACCTCTGAGCGTCACGGGCCGCAGGGGTCAGCCAGACCTGGGCTCAAAGCCAGGCTCCGCCCACCTCTGTGAGCCGGTTCCAGAGATGAAAGGTAATGACAGCACTTGCCTCCTGGGACGCACAGAATGAAGCGGGCAGAGCCAGGCCCCGCTCCCCCCACCCAGGCCCCGCCCCCGCCCCTGCACTTACCTGGGGGCTGCCTGTGCTGAAGCCCAGGGTGGGCGTGGTGGGCACGGACAAGGAGTGCGGACCCATGGGGGAACTGATGACAGAGAAGGGCGGGCCCATGCCGTTGATGGGGGAGCTCAGGGTGCTGATGGGCGAGTGCAGCTGTCCGGGGGAGCCGAGCGAGGAGCCGATGCCGGGCCCCAGGGAGGGGTGCAGCGAGGGGGCGGCCATGGAGCCGCGGCCCGTGGGGGAGTTGAGAGACGAGGAGTTCACCTGGGTGGAGAAATCTGCAAAACAAGAAGCCCCGGAGGAGGGTCAGGAATCCACACCGACTGGCCTGCCACCCTCAGGCCACCGCCACCGCACCAGGCCCTGGAACGGCAGGGGGCAGCCCCCGGCAGGGCCCCGGGCGCCCCCACTGCCACCCTCCGGCTCACTGACGCAAATCCCCAACATTGCGAGGTCGGGCCGGGCAGGAGCTCCCCCTTCCCAGGGGACCAGCCCCACCTGGGCCGGCTCGAAGGGTCAGGCTTAGCCCGAGGCAGGTGCAGGAAGAGCAGCCGGACGGCTGCCCCCAGGAGCTGCCAGCCCCCTCTGCCACCTGCTCAGACGGTCACGGTGAAAGTCTGGGAATGATAATCAAGGCTGACATTCTCAGAGCGCCCACTACGTACGCGGGCCCTCGACGGAGATGGCGGTGCGGAGCTAGACGGCGACGGCAGGCACTCTCATCCCACTTTACAGATGAGACCCGGAAGCCTCGTGTCTGTACGGCTGCCCGTGGCAGGGCAGGCCCAGCACACTACCTGGACCTGCTCAGGTGCCCCAGCCGAGACGACAGACCCCCCAGGCCCCTCTAATTCCTGTGCGCCCGGCCTGGTGGTGTGCGGCCCAGGGGCGGGGACTTCCAGGTAGGGCTGTGGAGGGGGCAGGGGTGTGTGCCAGGCCTGGAGCAGGGCAACCCACGGCGGCTGGGGCGAGCCTGGGACCTCCCACCCACCAGCCTTTCATCTCTGGGATTTCAAAGCCCCAACCTGCACTAATGAGGCCGCCCTCCCCACCCTGAGGGCTCAGGAGAAGCTTGCCCAGGAGAGAGGCTCTCAGGCCCGAATCCACTGCCCCCGGGCCTGAGCGGAGCCAGAAGGGAGCTGGAGGAGGCGGGGGGTGGGGTGTCCCGAGCAAGCCACGCCCCCTCCCGGAGACTCAGTCTTCCCATCTGCAAAACGCAGGCCTGCAGTGATCACACACGCTTCTGGGAGGTCGAGGGGACCACGGGTGCAATGGAGGGGCCTCTGTCCACGCAGCCCCCAGGTCGGGGGACACGCCCTGCTCACACCACCCAACAGCCCTGGGATGTCGCTTGCCTGAACTTCCGAGCGGTCCTGAGTGTCAGGCTGGGGGCGGAAGATGCCCTGTTTGTGCCTCGCCCCCAAGTCCTCATCAACATCAGTCACCAGGGCAAACAAAACCTTGGGGACACACCGCAGGACACCACCACCAACAGGCAGAGTCGGGCCTCGAGCTGACCTGACGCCCACCAGGGCCAGGCTTTCATCCAGGGCCTTATGAACTTGTCCGCGGAGGTGCTGGGCAGTGGCCGGCCCAGGACGGGGGTGGACCCCGCAGAAACAGGGGCGCTCTGCCAGCCTGCCAACCTGAGGGAGCCGGGGCACGAACAGGAAGCGGGCCTGGAACTCCACCTGCCGGTCACGGAGCGGGGGCCCGCCTGGCGCCGCACCAGCAACGGAGCCGCGTCTGACCCACCTGAGCCGTCGCCGTTCACCAAACCGGGACCCCACCGTCTCACGGAACTGGAAAGTGAGCTTCGGGGATTCCAGAACCGGTGGCGGCGGCAGCACCTACTGGCAAAGGCGGGTCCTGCAAACCAGCCCTACTAGCCGTTAAGCTCCCCACACCCACGCGTGGACGCTGGACGCCGCGTGCCCAGAGGTCTGTGCCGGGGCTGGCGAGAGAGGACGGGAGCAAGAGCAGCAGGTGCAGTGTCTGGCGACCTCGCTGAATGCCTGTGGCCGTGGCCGCCCCATGACTGACCAAGACGCTGGCGCAGGGAAGGCGCAGAAGCTGCCAGCACACTCCCCGAACCTGCGGGCGCCCAGGCCGAGCGAGCACTTATTTCCACCAGGCCTGGGACACCCGGAAGGTCCCCTTCTCCCGCCCCTGCACCAGGGGCTCTGAGCGCGCCTCTCTGCAGGAGGCAGGCGGTGCACACCCGTCCCCTTTACTCGGTCCCCAGAAGCACCCCCTGGCTTCGAGGGGGGCGGGAAAGGAAAGCGACATGGACACTCCGCGACGTCTCCAGCGAGGAACATGGGGACACCTGCCGGGGCATGGGGCAGGGGCTGGGCCGGGAGGGGTCCCAGGCCCGCAGAGCAGCGGGAAGCGGGAAGCCCGAGGGCCCAGCCACACCTGACGGGAGGAGCCTCCCCGCAGCTTTCCTCCCGGCCTCTGGGAAGGAAAGGGAGAGGGGGCCGGGGCCAGAAGGATTCTCGCAGCTTCCCCACGGCCGCCCCCTGCCCAGGTGATCCTGGGGGGTCGGAAGGGCTCTGAATCGGGACAAGGATGCGGGGAGGGCCGGCTCTCTTCACGCGGCACAGCGCAGCCCGCACGCTGGAGGCCCGGAGCCCGTCCGCCCGTCCGGGGACTCTGCTGCTGGGCGGCCGCGCCTGCGGGCCGAGGGGACCCGGGCTTCCAGCTCGCAGCTGCAGAGGCGTCTTGTTTGTTTGCTGCTGCTCCCTGGCAGGAAGGGGAGGGAGAGGCGGGAGAGAGCTCTGGCCGGAAGGAAGGAGGGAGAGAGCGAAGGGGCCTGTCGCCTGCCAGCTGCCAGGCTGCACCCCGAAGCTTCCGCAGCCCCCCAAGGAACCCAGCCCAGCTCTGAGAACCTCGGGGAGGGCGGCAATGAGACGGAGGGGAAACTGGGCAGGAGAGGCCAGCCGGGTGCGAGGAGGGGCCAGGAGAGGCACCCGACCCCAGCCCCAGGCGCTGCCAGTCCCCCAAATCCAGAGGTGGGGGCCTGGCTCCTCAGGAAGGCACCTACTCGCTGCGTGCCTGGGGTCGGGGGGGGGCCTGGGGGAGGCCACCCCGGCCAGGGCCCACCTCGGTGACCCCCGACGCCCCCGGCCCCCGCTCCAGGCCCTTCCTGTCGACACAGAACACCCCCGAGACACCTCCCTGGCCTGGGTGACAAGGAGCCGGGTATGTTTTCTAGAGTCTTCTGGACACTTTCTGGCCAGGAAGGGAAGGTTAGGAAGAAAAGGAAAAAAATGCCTAAACACTCTGGACTGCAGAAAGGCCCGGCCCCACCCTCCACGTGCACGCAGGCTCTCCCTTTTTCCGGGCCACTATCTGTCCCCACCCTGCGATAAGCCTTATTCTTAAAGTCATACTTTGGACTTGCAGGGACTTGTCACCAGCGGTCACCACGCTCTTATCTGATGCTCGGCTCAGGGGCTGGCGGGCCTGGGCTGCAGGACATCAGGTGTGTGCCCAGACCCAACCCCGACACCCAGCCCTCCCCACCCAAAGGGGTCACGGGGCCTCGCAGAGAAGGGCAAAGCCCAGCTGCCCAGTCTCTCCCCCCCAGAACCTGGGCCCCGCCGGGCCAGAACCAGCGCCGCAAAGGGCTTGGCCCCTCCATGCTCCTTGGGGTCAGCAGCATCCGTGAGACTCAGGACTCCGGGGAGACAGGCCCAGCCCAGGAGCTCGCAGGGGCCCCCACAAAGAGACAGGCCCCCGTCCAGGCAGGGGAACATCCCCGCAGCCCCAACCTGGGCCAGGAGACTTGGAAGCACCACCAGATCCAGTCCAGGAAGGCTGCCTGGAAGAGGCGGCACTGGGCAGAACTCTCCCTTGGCACAAAAAGCGTTTGTTCAATACCTGGAGGCCAGAAACGGAAGCCATGGAGCAGGGTGGGACGACCTGGAATGCTCAGGGCCCAGGGCAGGCAAACGGTAACCCCCGTGCCCCAGGATATGCAGGAGAAAAGTTCTACTTAGTGAAGTTAAAATAAAGAACGTTCTCACAGTAGCTGACAAGGGCACCGGCTGCTTCTTGAAGTGGTGAGTTCCCCGTCACAGCTGTATGCAAGCAGAAACTACAACCACCACTCGGGATCGGCCAAGCAGCTGGGCCCCGAGGCCCCTTGGGGAGAGGGAGGGGACACCGCCCCCAACCAGAATTCCTGAACTGCACAAGCCCCCTCCAAATGCCCACCAGGACGCTCCGGCCCCCTCTCCCCAGAACCGGGGAAGCTGGGGAACCCCCATCAACTCCCTTCCGGCTTCTGCAGGCGGCGGCGGCAGGAAATGCCAGCCCCCGCTGTGGCCAGGGCGGGGCCGCCTCCGACTCCAGCCCCCTCGGCAGCCAGGGAACCCCCCTCTTGGAAAGGGGAGCCCACGACTCCTCCACGGCCCTTCTGAATGTGCAGGGCCCATCGGAACAGGGTCCGAGCAGGCCAAGGGCTGGAGTCCAGGGCTGCTGGGGCCACGTGTCCCGCGGGCCAGGAGGACACCCGGCCCGGCCCAGCAGGAAGCTCCGCGAGGGGAAGGATGGGCGCCGGGGACTGGGGGAGAGGGCTCCCGTGGGGCTGGAGGGCGCCAGGGACTTCAGAGAAGGCCGTGCGGGTCAGCGTGGAGGTGGGGATGGGGACGGAGGGGCAGGGGCCCAGCGGGGTGAGGGGGGCCCGAGAGCCAGCACCCGGCGTGGACAAGAAGCGGCTCTGAGCACAGGCATCTGCTCCCCGCCCTGCGACGCTGCGCCCCCGCCTGGGGACCCCCCCGGAACCGAAACTCCACTGCGGGGAGCTGGCGGGCCCGGGAGCTTCCTGGGACGCCCACCCGCAGCCCCCATCCTCCGGAAAGACTGCTTCCCCTGCCACCAGGGGAGGGAGAAGTGGCAGCCGGCGGGACTGCGGTGGGACCACGGCGCGACGGGGTTTGGGGGAAGCTGGGGGGGGGGGGCTGAGGTGGGCAGGGAGCATCCACAGAAGCCACAGGATGAGGGGCCTTCAGGGACTTGGGGGGGCAGCCATGCCCCCAACACGGAGAGGCGCTGGCCCTGCCGGGAGACGCCTACCCCTCGGTTTGCCCGTCTGTAAAATGGGGTGCCAACAGCAGGGCTGCTCTGATGACCCAGAGGAGGGGCCCCGCGAGCCCTCGTGGGCTTGGGTACCCAGCACGTGCCCTGGGCCTGCTTCTGACCTCCAAGCAGAGGTGGCCTGCCGCCTCCCGGCCCAAGGAGCACGGCCAGTTCACCACCTCCAGCCAGGTGTCGGCTGACAGCTCAGGTGGCCTGGGCTGAAATTTCAACTTCTCTGGGGTCACCCTGCCCTTTCCCCAGCCGATGGCCCCAGCCCCAAATCTCAAGCCCTGCCGCGGAAAAGCCCCGTCAGCAGAGCCCTCATAAAGGGTCAGGAGAAACCCCCGCCTCCGGCCTGCCCCCAAGGTCGTGGGCCTCAAAGCACGGTCATTCCGGGGAGCCCAGCAGGCAGGCAGACTCGGGAGCCCCCACCTAGAGGCCCCCAGCTGGCCCAGCCATCCACTGGCCTGCAGGGGAGCCCGGGGTGGCCCTGTCCTGCCCGGACCTCAGAGGAGAGGGAGGAGGGGGCGCAGTGACCCTGGGCATGCATCCCCTTCACCCCACCCAAGGGACACCCTCACAGACCCAAGGGATGCCCGCGGGAGCGCCACCCCCCGCAGGCCACGTGGCAAGCACGCGCCGGCCTCTCCCACAGGCTGCTTCCTGTCACTGCCCCGCCCAGCCCTCCACCACACAGGCGGGGAGCCCGGGGAAGGGGGCGGGGGGGCAGGCCGAGTGGACACCCAAGGCCGCAGGAGAGGCAGGACGCTCTTCGGCGTGAGGGACAGACACCACGACTCCACCAACCCCAAGGCGACTAGGGGGTCAGAGTGATCGGGTACTGTGCATCCAGCAGACGGAGGTTCCGCCACCACCATCGCCATCGTCGTCATCACCATCATCATCGTCACCGTTCTCTTCCTCCTCCTCACCACCACCACCACCAGTCATCACCACCATCACCATCCCACCAGGCTCCTCCTTATCCTCATCACCACCACCACCACCATCATCCCTTTTTCATCACCACCACCACCACCACCATCACCATGATCACCGTCACCATCCTCCTTCTCTCTCATCACCACCACCACCATCACTGTCACCATCATCCTCTTCTCTCTCACCACATCACCATCACTGTCATCACCA
>PVHT020000094.1:815082-847900 GCA_004024745.2 Catagonus wagneri | reverse complement strand
CACACACACACGTGCACACGCACGCGCGCGCACACGCACACACACTGCAACAACCAAAGGTCCCTCACACACACACACACTCCCTGCTTCCAGGTGAGAACTAGGGGACAAAACCTTAACACCTGCCCCACCGTGAGAACACAGAGCCTAACAGCCTAGGGGTGTCCTGAATGAAGGTAACGTCAGGTGATTTTAAACGTTCTATCAAATCAAGAGATGAAATGACCTAAAAAATTCTTTCCAGCACTGGTCTTAGGACAAGGAAACCAAAGCCCAGAGCTGCGGAGGCCTTTCCAGGGTCACGCGCGGCAGGAAAGAGCTTGAGGAAGAGCTGCCGGGGGCAGGGAACAGACCCCCGCCCCCAGAGACACCCACTAAACCAGAAGACAGAGCCCTGGACCCAATACACGTGCCAGAAGGAAACAGCCATGCAGACGGCTGGGACTCACAGACTCAGGCCTGGAGCGAGGCTTCGCAGTCACTCAGCAAGGCTGCAGGAAACCAAGGCCAGGGACGTGCCCGCCCGCCAGGGCTGGCCCAGGGCGAGTGTGGGGCGGAGGACACCCGCGTGCCTGTCCCTAAATCCTGACCGGGCAGGACGCGGGCAGGGCTTGCCAAGGGCAGGGGAGGGCAGGCGGCCCCAGTCAGGACAGCGCAGTTCTCTACTTTCAAGTCCAGGTCCAAAACTGAGGGGTTCCAGACACTGCCCAGGGCAGCCTCGCCTGGCGTCCACCCCCGGCCACACAGCGGGAGGGAGGCCAGGCCCGGCGCCCCAGGGGGAAGCAGGCACCCCGGAGGAGAAGCCTGATCACTCACAGACCATGAAAGAGCTTTAAATGCCCTGAAGGAGCGAGGGGGGCCAGGTCCTGTCGGAGCCCCTCCCCAGTCAGGGGCTCAGCTGCCCCCAGAACCTGGCACGGAGGAGCGCCCTCTAGAAGCCTCCGCGAGGGTCAGTGAGTGACCCACGGGGTGAGCAAGAAGGGACGGAGCCCCTTGGAGCCACCAGCAAGGGAAGTGGACCCCGAGCCGGGCCGGGAACAGGGGCCGGCCCCCATCAGCGCGACGGGGCGCGGGAGACCGGGACCCGCTGGGACGCTAGCCTCTCGCCTCCCCGCAGGCCCCACTCGGCTACGGGAGCCAGAGCTAAGACCCGGGGCAGAGCCGGGTCCAGGAACCACCACCCCCGCCCCCCCACCCGTCCTGGCCTCGCAGGACCCTGAGAACAGACACTCCCAGCGAGGACGGGGAGGACGGGCCGGGTCCCCGCTGTCCCCAGCCTCAGTTTCCTCATTTGGAGAGGGGTGCGCAAGGCCCTCAAGGCAAGGAGACAAAAGGGCCAGCCGCTGCCCCCTCCCCGCCCCGAAGCCCTCCGGCCCAGACCCCCAGGGCAGGCCAGAGCCCAGCGGCCCCAGCTGCAGGCCGGTGCAGGAATCAGCACAGGAACCAGATGCCCTCAGCACGGCCGGGCCCCGGGGCAGCCGTGACGGTGCCTGCTCTGCGGAGGGGCCCGGCCGCGGCCCTCCTCACCTGCCCCCTCCACAAGCACCACGAAAGCCCCACCCTGCAGGCAAGACCCTGGCACCTCTCGGGCCATCCAGTGCCCGCCACACCCGGACCTCACCTGCCAGCCACCTGTGGTCCCCCGCCCGCCAGGCCAGGCCACCTCCCGAAAGAGAGCCCAGCAGGTGCAGCCTCATGGCCAGGGAGGGAGAGAGGCCCCACCACGGGGGCGGCCCCATCGGGCCCCGGCCCACCGGCTCGGGGTCCCGCAGCCTCCAGCGACGCAACGTGACGGGTCGGCAAGCAGCAGCGGCCGCGGGGGAAGGAGGCCCAGCGGGACGGCAGCTCTGCCAGAGCTGGAGCCCGTCAGAGCGGCCGAGTTCCCCTTTCCCAGCACCCGCCCGGCCCACCACCCTCACCCAGACACCTGCGACCACAGGCGGCGCCGATTGGCCACAAGAGGACAGGATCACAGCCTCCGTCCCCGACTGGAGAAGGACAGTCCCGGCCTGCAGACGGCGCAGCACCTGGGACCCCTGCCCAGCCAGGGGCCTGGCAGAGGGGAAGGCCAAGGCCCAGACCTGAGTTCAGATCCACTCCACCACTAGCCCGCTGCCTGGGTGCGCGCAGGTCAGGCGATCTGGCTGAGCCCACTTCCCCAGCTGCGGGGACGCGGGGAGGGCGCCCACTCCCGACACGGTGCCAGCACACCCGGGAACATTCAGTCATCCAGATGCATGTGCCCGGCCTGGGGGCAGGGGCGCGGGCTCCTGCAGGAGACGGGAACGCAAAGGCACAGGCCCAGAGGCCAGGAGTCCGGGGCGGGCCGGGAGGCGCCGGGCCTGGCAGGGAAGCAGCGGGGTGGAGCAGAGCCGTGACTGCCAGGAGCGGTTGGGAGCACCTAGGAGCCCCCCAGTCAGGGCAGCGGGGCCGAGCCGGATGAGATGCGCCTCGCGTGGGGGCCCCCGTCTCAGAGGGGGCGCACAGGAAGGCGGAAGGAAGGCTTCGTGGCTCCCGGCCACCCTGCAGCCACACAACGGGGTCCTTCTCCCGGGACACAGAACACCTTTTGTAGCCCGTTAGCAGCCGCCCAGCCCAGGGCCGGCGGTGGGTGTGGGGGCGCGAGGCCACACCACACAGCCCTTAGCCCTGCTGGTGCCTGGCATGCGAGTGGGGGGTCCTCAGCCCCCCAGAGCCGCGAGGTCCACCCGACTCTGTCCCGGTCAGGCTGGCTCTGGGCAGGACAGGCTGCCTGCACTGCCGCACCGTGGCAGCTGTCGGTCACGCTGGCGGCCAGGCCGGCCCTGGACCGAGGCGCGCCCCTGAACGTGTGGAAAGCCTGCTGCCCGCTGCAGCTCTGGCACTGGCCGTGGGGCCCCGGGGGCAGCCCAGGCAGCCTGCTCCTTCCAGAAGGGCCAGAGACCTCACACCCAGGCTGACCAGGGCCCAGCCGCAGCCCTGCCCCCAGCAGCTCCAGCACAGCCCACACTCACGCGCCCCTCTGGGCACATTGCTCGCGCCACCTGAATCCAACCTGCTGTGGGACCCGGGCAGCTCCCTTCCCTCCAGGGGCCTCGACTCCCACCTGCCCACCTGCCTGCAAAGGTCCCCACCAAGGCTGGGGCTCAAGGCTCATGAGGGAAACCCCAGGAGCCACACTGCAGAGGAGCGGGTCCAGGACGCCCGGCTCTGGGGCCGGGGAGCCGGGACGTCATTTCCCAGGTTGCTTGGCTGGGGTTTCTGCCACGTGCACAGGCAGTTTCGTGACCACGATGCCAACAGCAAGACCCCGGCCGGACAGTCCTGAGGCTCCCGCCCCGCTCCGCGTGGACCAGGATCCCCCGTTCACCCCTCTCCACGGCTCCCAGCGCCCTGCTGGTCCCGCTCAGGGCCGCTCACCCGCTGGATGGGCGTGTGGCCAGAGCCTGCGGCGAGGATCACGGCCCCGCCCCCACCGAAGCCCGACTCCCAAGAGGCAAGCCACGCCAACTCGGCTGCGGCTGGCGGTGACCCCCAGATCCTCCGCAGCCACCCGAGGGCTGGTGCTCCCAGGACCAGGAGGGAGGGGCCCGTGAGGTCCTCGGGCCCGCGGACTCGGCTCATCTGTGTTCAGCAAGCCCCACCCCTTGAAAGCCAGCTCCGGTCACCGGGTGGGGAGGTGCTCGGTCCCGCCCCGGGCACCCTCAGCCCCGCAAGCGGCAGGCGGGGCCCAGGACCGAGGGCCACCTCCCTGAGTGAACAGACACCACCCCCGCCGCCACCTCAGCAGGGCCGGCGCCCAGGGCGACTCCTGGCTGCAGCCGGCTCCCACCGCCACGCCCCCTCGGCCCCAGACCCCCGACAGTCCCACCTCTTGTCCCGCCCGACACAGCTCGTGCATGTGACGGGAAGACCCAGCCTCGGCGCCCTCTGAGCAAGTCCAACTGACCAGGCACAGGGCTTGTCCCACCGGCCGGGTGGCCCAGGGCTGACGCAGCCTGGACACGTGACCCACCTGTGTGGTAACAAGTGGGGAGGCGGCCGGCAGGACCGCGCCCTGGGACATCCCCCGCCGGCCCCGCCCCCGGCGCACCCCCGAGCCATCCGCGTGGGCCAGGCAGCCTGCGCGTCCGTGCTGGGCACGGCCAGGTGCCCCCTGGCCCCTTGCCGGGTCTCCCCAAACAGGCCCAGCCGAAGGCGCCCGAGCGTTCAGTGAGCACCAAGCCAGGCGCTGAACACGGCCTCCAGCAGCGGCATGTGCTGCCTCTGGGTGGGCAGAAAGGGGGGGCCCGGGGGGCTGGACCAGCTCGGACCAGCTCAGGGCCACAGCTCTTCCGAATCAGCATCTGGCGACATCCCATCAATAGCTTCCAGCTGGCCGTGGCAGGAGCGCCCACCGCACAGAAGTTGGAAAAGCCACACACAGACCACCCCTCACCCCAGAGCCGCACGGCTGCCCCTCTCCCGGCTTCAGCTCCCCGCCACCTGTAACTGGCGGGGTTGGCAGGCGGCCGCCCCAGGCCCCCGCGCCCCTCAATCCCAGAGACCTACTGTTCCTTCCAGGCACAGGGGTCCTTGTCCAGAGCCCGCTTCTGGTCCACTCGCCAGCCTAGACACGTCCAAGATGCTGGCCCAGGGGTGCCCCCTGGCAGACGGGGCCTGCGGAGACCTCTGTCACCGTCCCTGGCCCCTCCTTCTCCCACCAGCAGTCCTAGACCTGCCTCCGTGCCCAGCTCCCGGCCTCCAGGAGGCCCCACCACGGCCCCCCTTGCCTTCCCCAGGCCTCACCCTCCCAGTAAAGGTGCCGTAGGCCAGACCCGGGCCCTGGCCAGCCCCTGGAGCCCAGTCAAAAGCAAACACACACACACCACCCAGGCCTCAGCTTCCTTCCTCTGCAGGGCCGGCAGCGAGCGCGGCAGGCAGGGGTGAGGGGGGCGGAGGCGGCGCCGGGCCCACCGCGGCCGCATTCAGCCCCGGGCGCTGCCCCTTGGCTCAGCCGGCAGCCCCCCCCCCCCCCCCCCCGTCTCTGGCTCACATCCTGCTGGGGGCGGGAGGGTCGCTGAGGGGCAGCTCGGAGACCAGCGCCCACTCCTGAGGCCAGCGGGGTCTGGGGGCAGGGACGGGGAGGCCCCCCGACAGCCACGGGAGGCCTAGGCTATTTGTGCCCGCACCTACGCCCCTCCCCGAGAGAGCACCTGTGCCCTCCCGTCCGCCTACACTCAGGAGGTGCCAGAGCCCAGGGCTAACCCACAGTGAGGCGCCCCTCAACGCCCCCACAGGACCCCCACCCCAAGGCCGCTGACCGTTATCCTGGAAAAACCCTGCAACAGCCCAGGGTCCTCTATCGATCGCTCCCACTGGGGCCGGCCCGCCGCCCCCTCGGCGGCCCTGTGGCCACAACTGCCCATCTGCTGGACACGAGCCTCACCCCAGGCCAGATCCGGGCCCTCAGGGAGGCGCTGTCCTTCCCTCTGGGTCTTCCTGTCCAGCTCTCCTCCTCCAGGAAGCCCTCCTGCAGCTGCCAGACAGAGCAGGGAGGCCCAGACACGGCCCCAGGCCTGCAGAGGCTCGCTCAGGTCTGAGCCCGAAACGGCAGGCTCTGCAGGCAGCCAGGGTCACCGCCAGACGCCAGCCCCCAGCCACGCTGCCTCTTCAAAGTCTTTGCCACCTCTGAGCTCCCCTGCTGCCCCGTCCCCAGGACACGCGTGGTCCTTCCTCACGGCGGTGCCCATGCCAGCCTCCGGGCGGGAGCTTTCCTGCCTTCCGGATGCAGCAGCGGAGGCTGAGCGGCAGCGAGTGGCCAGGCCACAGAACTGCCCTGCGGAGTCGACACCGCCCCCCAAAGCGGGGACCCCACTCCCGTCCCTCCTGGGGCCCTGCTGTCTCTGATACAAAGTCTGACCAGGAGAGGGTGACGCCGCTGTCCACTGGGACCTCGCAGCTCTACGCCCCTGACCCCCGGCGGCCCAGAATCACCACGGAGGCCCTTCCTCCGGCCCCCGACCCCCACGGCCCCGGGGCAAGGGGCCTGCAAGGGTGCTGAGCGGCCTCGGCAGCCAGCGTCACCCCCAGGCCGATAGGCCCAGGCCCAGGAGGGTGGGGTCTGGCCTGGGGGCGCCCTGGGGCACTCCTGACTCTTCACGCTCGACCCACTGCCCCCCCCAGACATCTAGAGACAAGGGCCCCCGGCCCAAGGGGCCCTCTGTGTCCCCCCTTGCCCACCTTCCCCTCCCCGTCTCTGAGCCAGGCCTCTGCCCACTCGGAAGGCAGCCACCGGGCACACTCTGTTCCTGCCCCGGGCACTGAGCTGGGCCTCAGAGACCCCCACCCTGGGTCTGGGTCCTGTCTCCAACCCACCCTCCAGGCCGCAGCCGGTTCCCGTGCCAGGCCGGTGGCAAGCCTCGTCACGCCAGCCCACAGCCCGGCCCCTGCCGCCCCCGCTCCCAGGCTTGGCGTGACTCACGGGGCCGGCACGCCGCCTCCAGCCCCCATCGCGGGCGGCCGCCCTCAACACACACACCTGTCCGGACTTGACGCCGGCGGCTGGCAGGACGGGCCTGGGGACCGCGGCTAGGGCCGGCCAGGAGGGGCCCAGGAAGGTGGTCACACTGGGCAGGTGGCCCGGGGACTGCAGCCCCTGCAGGGCTGGAGCCTGGTCCCCCAGACCCCCAAGCGGGCCGCGGAGTGGAGGGGGGCGGGCTGGGAGCCGAGACTGGGCCCGGGCCTCCCTGAGTCGCCAGCCCAGAGGCCAGCGTGCCGGCCAGCCAAGGAGCGTGCCGAGGCCTCCGAGTCCAGGCTAGACTGCGGCCCTTCCCACGTGGAGCCAGCCGCGCCCTGGAGCGGCCGGTGCCTACGCGGGGAAGCCCACCTCAAGGAGGGGCTCGGCCAGTCTTGCTTCTGTCTTGTCACCTCCCAGAACGAGAAGGGCCGAGGCCCTGCCGGCCGGTCAGGGGAGTGGCAAACGGCTCCACGGGGGCGGCCGCACGGCTGCTCAAAGGGCCCGAGTGGGCCTCTGACACACAAGGGCCACCGCCCAACCCACTGCCCGGGGCAGGGCCCCCCTCAAACCCCCCTTTGCACCCCTGAGGCCGGAGAGCAAGGGAGGCCCCAGCCCAGGATCCCCCTCACCCCCACAGGGAGCTCACAGGAAGCGGGGCGAGCCCCGCAGGGCAGGTGAGCAGGGCGGGTGGGCGAGAAACGAAGGACAGGCAGGAGGACAGGGACCAGCACGAGGCCCAGCCCTGCCGCCCGGGCAGGAGGTGTGCAGGCAGGAGGGCCGGCGAGGCGGGCAGGACCCGCCGGAGCTGTGTCAGCAGGACAGTGACCCGCAGCGCTGCCCCGCGTGCTGAGTGACGGCCGGACGGATGTCGGCGGGGCCCCGCCCCCACCGGAGGGAAGGAGAGGGGCCGGGGCCCACCCGAGGCGGGGGCAGCTCTCTCTTCCGGGCACAGGATGGAGCAGGGCAATCTGACTCGAGGAACCAAAACAAAGTCACAGCCAAGGATGGCCTGGCTCGCACCCTGCTCTCGACTCAAAGGGGCTCACGCGGGCGGCCTGGCTACGGCCAGGCGGGCCACTCCTGCGAGCGGAGGGACACACGGTCGGGCCGGGGCACCTCTGCGACCCAGAGCCCTCGGCGCAGGGGACCAGCCTCCCTCCGCACACCCAGCCCCAGGCTGCTCGCCGGGAGTGGAACGGAGAGCGCCAGGCACGCGGGGGTCGGTCCCCACCTCCGGCTGCAACCGCGCTCTCCACGGGCCCTGGAAGCTCGGCCTGAGCCCCAACCGCCCGGGGTCCTGCAGCTGCGCCCCAGGGCGGCCCGGCTCCCCCACGTGGCCCCAGCCGAAGGCGAGCACGCCTCTCTTCCCGTGCCAACAGCACCCGTCCCAGGATGCAGCCCCGAAGCAGCCCAGGGTGGCCTGGCACCTGTGCCCCCGCCCCCGGGAGCTCGGGGCCGCGCCCGCGCTCTCTGTCCCTCCCTGGCCCTGCCCAGGGGGCGTGGCGGCTGCCAGCTTCCTGCTAAGCTCGCTCCTAATCCCCAGTCAGTGGAAACCTGCTCGCCACCCAGGGCACCGCCGGCCGCCACGCAGCCGCCACCGGGGAGGACCTGCGGGCCCCGTGCAGCCCCAAGCCGGCCCTGAGACACTGGCACCTCCTCAGCACCAGTCACCTCCAAGGCCCCCCTCCCAGACCTCAGGCAGCGGGTCGAGGTCCTGGCACACGGGGTAGTCCAGGCAGCAGGGCTCTGTGAACCATCAACGCACGCACATAGAGGGATTTTAAAAGGAAGCAATCGGACTCGGTTGCAAAAAATTTTAAATCTCTAGAGGAAAAGGACGCTCCTCACACACGCCCCCCAGAATCCAACACGGGCTGGAGGTGGAGCTTGGGGACTGGGGCACCCAACGCCCCACCTTCATGGGCCATCGGTGACAAGACGGTTGGGGGTCAAGCGCCCCCCCAAGGCTTGACGAGCGGACGTGAAGGCCTCGCCCCGGCGGGGGACGGGGGACGGGGGGTAAGGTGGACACCGCCGGGAACCGCAGCCTTGAACACGCGGCCCGGTGCCACAGCGCCAGCCCCAGCTTCGAGAGCAGGCGCCGGGGACAGTGACACAGAAGCAGTACGCTCGGAAGCAGTGAGCCTGGGGTTCTGTCCCCCACCAGGCCCCAGGGGCTAAGCAAGACTGGTCGGTCCCCGCTCCCCAGGCCCAGCCCCTCACCAGGATCGCCCTCAGGCCAGAGTCCGTAAGGCCACCACAGAGACTCCAGGCCGGGGACGGCAGTGAGACTTCCTGGGGCGAACGGAGGGCGTGGGGCCGGGACACACTCAGCTCAGAGATCGGGCGCAGGGAGGGGTGTGCGTCCCGCACGCCCCCGGCCCAGCCCTCAGGCCAGAAACCCCAGCGCCTGCCCCCTCAGACCTCGCAGCTCGCCAGAGCCCCGTGCAGTCAGTCCCCAGACCCCTCGCCGGCCTCAGGTACAGGGAGCCTCCCCCAAGCTGTCCGGGGCCCCCCTGGCCCCGTCCACCTGTAAATGCTGCCAGCACTGCCCGCTCACCCCGCACCGGGGGCCGTGATGACGCTTTGGAACGTTTGCTCATCCGCCTCCTTCGGAGACCCTGCAAGCACCACTGTCCTTTCCAGAAGGGGAAGCGAGGCTCGGAGACGCAGAGTTCAAGCTGCCCAAGGCCGCCGGGGGTCAGTGCAGGGGAGACGGGGCCCGAGGCTGCCAGGGCCCAGGGCGCAGGGGAGCAAGGCGTGAGGCACGCGTAACCCCCCCCACACGCCCCGCTGGGGGCGCAGAAGCCCCCGAAGCGCCCAACGCGGCAACGCCCTCGGGGTGGGAGAGCTGTGACCGGCGCAGGACCCGGGATTCTGGGCCGTTCTCTCCTCCGCCGCCGCCGGCACAGGGCCTGGTGGCCCACCAAAGGCCGCCTCCCCCCACCAAAAGGAGGGGGTCTCTCCTCGCTGCGGGAGACCTTAGCACTGATAGAAACCAAACATCCGTACCCCGTTCTGTTTAAAAAGCAACACGCGCCAAGAGAGGCCATCATCTGTCTGCACACGAGGCCCCAGCCTCGGGCCGGTGGGACCCAGGGCCAGGCTTGACCTTCTGCGTTTGGCTTCGGGGACAGGGCTGCAGGGTCACTGCGTGTTGCTCTTTTTGGGGGGTCGGGGGGTGCTTTACAGACTCTCAGCATTTCCCTGATTAGCCGAGTGCACAAACTCTCCCACCGAAAGTGCTCTCCAAGCCAAAGGCAGATTCAATTTTCTCCAGAACCGCACCCCCCAGCCCCAGAGCCCTTCAAAGGCCCCCGCCACGGGCTGGAAGGTGGCCCTGGACAGCTGGGAGCTCCTGCCCAGCCCCGCACGCGCTCGCCACCCGCCTGTGTCGCCGTAAGATGAGACGGCTGACCCAGCATCACCCAGGCCCAAACTCTCAGGCCAGCCTGTCCGCACGGTTCCTGGGCTGACCCCAAGATGAACCGGCTTCCTCTGGGCCAGGGCCGGCCGGGAAGCCTCCGCCAGCCGGCGAGGACAAACCGGCCTCAGCAGCCCAAGCCCAGGACCCCAGAGAGGCCGAGGCCCAGCAGGGGGCCTCCGCCAAGGATGCTCGCCCCCCTCCTGACCAGGCCTGGGCCGCCGAGCGCCCAGATGCCGCTGTGGTTCTGGAGGCAGGAAGGCCTCCCGGGCGCCTGGGCCGACAATGGCCACAGCCGCCACCCCCCGCCCTCCTCCTCACCAGCCCTCAGGCTCCCCGGCGATGCCCTGGCTGGGCCTGCCCACTCTCCACCGCCGGGCTTGGGAACTGGGTCATTTCCAGGAACACACCAGCTCTCTTGCCTCTCGGCTCGGACGTGCTGTTCCTCTCTCGCTCGCTCCAAGCCAGCTGAAACCACGTCTCCTCCAGGAAGCCCTCCTGATCTGCCAGGCAGGGCAGGGGTCTCTTCCACTACATACCCTCTAAAGGGCCCTCACCACACTACCAGGTGCTGCCAGCCCACTTGTCCGGGACTCCTGAGGGTAGCAACCACAACTGGCCTAGGGCCTGGTACACAGTAGGCACCAAATAAAGACTAAATGGATGAACGGAGTGGGGAGGAGAGAGCTAGGGATGGGCCAACCCAGGCTGCAGGGTTCACCAGGGTCCTTAAGAACCAGCTGAGCAAGCACCAAGTTCCAAGGAGACCCCAAGGTGCTGACAAGCTGTGCAACCCCAAGAGGGTTGAACAACCTCTCTGAGCCTTCATTGTCTCCTCTGCAAAGAGGTGTCACGTATGAAGAAAGCAGCTAGGAGGCAGTGGACGTGAACGAGTGGGCACAGAGCCGGCCTTTCCTCACCCACGCCCGCAGGCGGCGAGCACAGGTGTCCCGCAGCCGGAAGATCGGGGTTCGAGGCCTGGCTGCGCACCTCACAGCTGCGTGGGGCCGCGGGCACCTGTCTCAGTGTCCTCGTCCTCAGAGGGGACGGTGCCAGTGGCCCTGGCGCCCTTCACGTACCACAGAGCACTCCCGGGATGTCCCCTCTCCCGCTGTGCCCCGCTATGCAAAACGGGCCGGCCAGGCCAGAGTCGGCCTCCTCCAGGAGTCCAGGCCGCAGCAGGAGTAGGGGCATTGCAGGTGCAGACACCCCGGAGGGCTTCCAGTGGGCGGCACCGCTTGCCCGCCTCCAGGTATAACTCAGAGCAGATGCCTACACCCCCCCGCCAAGCCCTGGGTTCTCTGTGCCCAGCTGGGGGACGGGACAGGCCTATGCACACGCCCACCCTGGGACGGCCGCCCCGGCCAGAGCCCCGGGGAGGGTCTCACATTCACACAGAGGACCACCGCGTACCAGGAGGCATGGCGACCAGGGGCCAAGTCCAGCCCCGCCTCGTCCCTGCTAAGGGCCACAGCCAACCACGCTGCCTCTCTGGGCGCCAGGGTTCTCCTGCCGGCAGTGGGCCGACCAGCCCTGCAGACAGGACCGCCCAGGACACAAGTGGGGAAGGCTGAGCACAGCGCAGCAGCCACAGGTCCTGGGGCACCGCAGGTGCAGCAACCTGAGACACTCCGGAGGTCACGGCTCCTCCTGCCGTGTCACTCACAGCCCCGGGCAAGGCGCCGAGTGCCACCAGCTGGAACCGGCATGCCCCGCCCCCGCCACCCGACCACTGAAACTTCCACCTTACCAGAGCGCGGGGCTCCCAGGGCCCCCCTCTCTCCACAGGCCCCCGGCTCAACGGCCGCCTCGCTGTGTGGCCCGAGCCCAGCCCCTCACCCTCTCTGAGCACCCACTTCCTCATCCCTAAGAGGCTTGTCTCCAGGGCCCCTCCCCTGCTGACGGGCGACGGGCAGACGCCACGGTCGGGGCGAGGCCTGACCACAGGTTCCTAGAACCCCAGGCCCCACCCGGCAGGGGACCCGGCTCGGGTCTGCAGCAGCGCCCCACTGGCGAGGCGGCCCCGAGCCTCCCCCCCGCCCCGTCCTCGTCACCCTGAGAGCCAGGTCCCAACCCTCAGCCAGCTCCACGCCCCAGCCTGCAGGGCCCCTCAGGGATCAGAAAGCCTGGCTTCCCGCCTAAGGTCACACAGCTCAGGGGGCAGAGCCGGGACCCGCCCCCGAGGGGGGACCCTCCAGGAAACCGTCTCCCCCAAGTCTGACCCAGCAGAACCCTGGAGAGCGGCCGGCACCGAGCAGCGGCCGGCACGCCAGCTCCCTGCCCGCCGCTGGGCGCCCCCAGTAGGTCACTTGGCCTCTCTGAGCCCCGGTTTCCTCCTCGAGGCTCTGAGTGTACAAACACCCCCGCCCCCCAGGAGGCAACAGGCAGGTGCTGACTGCCTGGGTGACCGATGAGTCTGCAGCCATCACGGTCACGGTCGGCCCGCTCCCAGGGCGGCGCCAGGGCCCAGGCCCGCTGCAGCCGAAGAAAGACGGACGCCACCTGGTAGGGCTCCAGGCTCCTCCCTCCGTCCCGGCCCCTCCCTCCTGCCCAGAGGGCAGCACTGGCACGGACTCCGAGGCCTGGGTTCAAATCCTGCCCGCCACTCCAAAGCCACGTGACTTCTGTGCACTGGGCAGGTCACAAGGACCACGTCACCCTGCCCTAACGTCACCACCTCTGCCCTGCCCCGGGAGGAAACGGGGAGCCAGGCACCCGGAGAGGGAGGTCCGGCTGGGCCGGGCACCGGGATCCTGACGTGCAGTCCTGTGACAGGCTGGCAGGATATTGGGAAACCCACGGGCACAGATTTCAACACCGCGGCTGCGTCAGCGACCGGTTTCGACACGCAGTGGCGGACGGGGAGGGCCGTGGCCGTCCTGACCGGCCACCCCAGCCCGGCCCGGGCGCAGCCCTCGTCCTCAGGGCGCACGGAGAGGGGCCGGGTCATTTCGAGGGTGCAGAGGCCACCCCACGGCCTGCTCTGCCCCGAGCCCAGCGCTCTGCGGACCCACCAGGGCCCAAGCTGGGGAGGTCACGTCCCGGAAGGAGCGCCCGCGGGGCCAGGGTCCCCACCGGCCCCAGCAGTTCAAGGCCGACTCGGGGAGCGGGGGAGGTCTCGGCCTGGCTGCCCAGGCCTCGGGGTCTGCAGGGCAGCGGCCAGGCGGAGCGGGCACGGCCCCCACCCCCACCCCGCCGAGCCCGGGGCCCTCACGGCCTGCGCACCTTGGCTGACGTGTAGGGGGGCCTGAGGCTTAGCCGGCGGTCAGGGGCACCCCTGCTCCGGGAAGAGTCCCACGGAGCCCTCCAGGCTGCACCACCCACAGGAGACTGAGGCCCCGTGAGGCCGAGGGACTAGCCGAGGCCACACCTGGAGGACAGGGCAGTGGGGACCCCACTCTGACCCCGGACCAGCAGGCGGAAAGAGCTACAGTTGCGGCTGGCGTCTGAGTTTTCCTGGGGTGGGGCTGACCTTGGAGTTAATCCTCTCCACGCACCCTCTGCCGTGCACCCCGGCGGGAAGGGGCTGAGCGGGGCCCCACCGCCCGCTGAGTCCCCGAGCCTGCCTGGGGTCCCCGGCGCCAGCCGCCCGCCCCGACACTAGCTTCAGCCCAGGGGGTTGAGGTTTCTAAGGACAGCCGCCCGCCACGCAGGCCTGGCACGGCCTCACCCCAGGCCCGCAGGAGACGTCCAGAACGAGTTAGTGAGGGGGCACCCTGCACTGGCCGCTGGCCGTCCCCACCCACAGCGACCGCAGCAGCCCTCAGCCAGACTCTCCAAGAACGGCCACGCTTCCCCCGCGCCCCTGCCGTGGTCCGAGCTCCGCTGAGCACAAGGCCCACAGGGCCTGCCGGAGCCTGCCCCGCCACCCTGCGGGCTCACCACGCCTGGGCCTCCACAGGGCCATCCCCTCTACCTGGGTGCCCCCCGCCAGCGGCCAGCACGACGCCCCGCCGACTCTCGAAGACAGCAAGGGGTCACAAGGAAGACTGACGGGGCCGCCACGCCGCAATCGGCTCTGAAACCCCAAAAGGCTTTACACGGCCGGCGGCACCAAGAGACACTCGGAAGGTCAAACAAGGGGTGACCGTGTGCCCTTCGTCGGATGGGGACCAAGTGACTTGTACACACCCAGGTGCTGGCCCAGGCCTGGGGACACAGCAGAGCACCCACGGGCGGAGACGGAGCGTGAACAGGTATAGAAATAAGGAAGGTAATTAGGTGCCACCGGGCCGGGGAGCCCCAGCGTGGACACTGCGGCCAGCAAGGGCCGAGAGGGCCAGGCCGCGAGGGAGGAGGCCCAGCACGACGAGCAGCGGGGGCCGCCAGCCAGCGGGGTCGCCTGCCGGGGCTCAGACTCAGGCGCAAAGCCGTGAGAACCCAGGCTGCCCCCGGGCGCACTGTGGATGGACGTCACTCCAAGCACCCGCTGAAGCCTCGAGACGCCCCGACGGGGACAGACAGGCGGTCCTCCGTGCATCAGAAGACCAGGGGCCGCATCTGCCCGCATGCCAGCCCGTCGCGCGACAGGACCCCCCGCAGGTGCCCGTGCCCGGGAGCCCCGACCCGCACCCACCAGGTCTCCAGGCCCAGCAGCAGCCGAAGCTCAAGAGGGGAGAGTTACCTTTAACGAGATGTGAACGCCCCGCTCACCGCGTGCGGAGACACGGTCAGGGGTCCGGCACAGGTTCGCACGTGTGTCTGCGCGTGTGTGAGTGTGTGACTGTGTAAACCACACGTGGACGGTGTGGGCCTTGAGCTGGGGGACAGGGCTCCCAACTCACTTTCGGCCTCCGAGCCTCAGGGCTGCAGAAGGTGGCCGGGCAGCTGCAACGGTGCCTGCCTGGCCCGAGCGGGTAAGGGACTTCCTGCAGTCACTCGGCCCAGAGGGACCCAGACGCCCCAGGCCAGAGCCAGCCCCACGAGGAGGCCTTGGGTGGGGCTGGGGGGGTGGTGACCTCACAGGCACAGGGCAACAGAGGGGGGGTGGCCGTCACCCCTCACACACCCCACACACACGTGCCCCGCCCACATCACGGGGCCCAGCTTCTCAAAGACAGTCAGCTCCCGGAGTTCCCGTCGTGGATCAGCGGTTAACTAACCCAACTAGCATCCATGAGGACACAAGTTCGATCCCTGGCCTCACTCAGCGGGTTAAGGATCTGGTGTTGCTGTGAGCTGTGGTGCAGGTCGCAGATGTAGCTTGGATCTGGTGGTGCTGTGGCTGTGGTGTAGGCCGGCAGCTGCAGCTCCCATTGGACTCCTAACCTGGGAGCCTCCATATGCCGCGGGTGCGGCCCTAAAAAGCTAAAAAAAGCAAAAAAAAAAAAAAAAAGACAACCAGCTCCCAAACCCTGTGCCGCCTGGCCCTCTCGCCCCACAAGGTGCAGGACTGCCAGGTCCAAGTGCAGGAAAGCCCGGGCCCGGAGGGAAGCCCAGGCCTTCGGCGGGCGTCCTCGCCAGAGGCAGTGTTGCTGCTGCTGCTGCTGTTGCCGCTGGCTTCGGGGAAGGGGCCTCGCCTCCTGGGCTCGCCTCTGTCAAGGCCTCCCCTGCGGGGGCGGGGGGGGACCCCGGCACTGGGAGCCTCGAGTGCCCCGGCCATGTCCCCAGCAGGTCCTCCTGTACCAGCAGGATAGGGGCTACTGGAGTCAGGTCCGGGGGAGGCTTCATTTGAAGGCCCCTCCCCCACCTCCCCAAGCGACAAGGTTGGGGGTGAGCCTCAGCAACTGAAAGAGCGAGGATGAGGTGACCAACGGGCTGCGGCCCCAGGCTGAGGGCCCGGGCGTCCTCCGGCCTCTGGCGATCAAGCCGAGGAAGCTCCCGTCACTGGCCCTCGGACGGCGGAGGGTCCCGAGGCCCAGGCCCACGCACACCGCGACAGAGCAGGGCAGCCCGGGCCTGGAGCCCCCATGGGTGAAGGAGCGGGTTGTTTGGGAACAAAGGCCAACGAGCAAGCAGGGAGCGCCTTATCGGCAGGATCTCCGCGGGCAGATACCATCGGCTGAGGTCAGGGAGCTCTGGGAACTATTAGCTTAATTAGCAGTTCCTGCAGGATCAGCAAAAAAATCCGGCGTGGCTGCCAGGGCCGGGCTGGGCGGGTCCCCGGCGACTGGAGGGAGGGGAGCCCCGTTGGCTCCCCGAGCGGCACCGCATCTGTAGGTGCGAAGGCCGTCTCCGCCCTCGGGGGCGCGTGTGCTCCCAGGTGCCCACCGCATTCACGGCAAACTCAACAGCATCAGGGCCACACCTCAAAGGCCCACGGGGAAAAGCCCACCACGCCATCCCAGGCAGCCCTGCCGCTTGGGAAAGGTTCACGCCCTGTCTCCGAGAGGCTGGCTCCTCGTCTGCTCTGTGCCACCTGCCATGGGGCGTAAGACCACCCGGCCGGCCGCCCGTCCGTGGGCGTGGAGAGAGGGGGCCGTCCTCGGGCCCGGGGCACTGCCTGGCCCTCTGGATCGCCACACGCCCTGGACGGCACGCTCGGCCCCTCAGACGCAGGACTGCCAGGCGCAGCTTTTGGAGGCAGGAAGACCAGCGAGAGGCCCAGGCCCACGGGTGGGGACACTTCTCCCCTCCCCATGCCAGCCGGCCGGCCACACGGCCACACCGGTCCCAGGACGGGGCCGGCCTCAGGCTGCGGCTGGTGCTGGGGAGGGGCTGCTGCAGCCGGGCCGCTGTGTCGCTGACACCCTGAGGTAACAAGTTCCAGATGCGGCTGGTGGAACACAGAAGCAGCCCGCGCCCTGCTGGGGAAGCTGGAAGGGGCCGGAGATAATGTGGATTTCTGAGCCCGTGCCAAGGCCCCTGGGCCCGGAGCGGGAGGCGGGCTGTGCCGAGGAGAGTAGCGCCTGCACGCCAGCGTGTGCCGGAGACCACCCAGGTGGCGCTGACGCTGGGGACCACCCCCCCAGGACCACGGTCCCTCCCTGGCCGCCTCCCCGCCGGCGCCTGGTGTCTCCCAGCCTCAGCCTCCCGTGCGACCCCAGGCTCGTGCCAAAACGCTCGGGGCCGGGCCTGAGAGATGCTGCCCGAGTGTCAGCGCCCCCCCGGAAGGAAGGGGAGCAAAAAGCAGGCGCCAGACACAATCCCCACAGTCTTCAGGCTCGGGCCAAGAGAGAACCACGCTCCCCGCGGTCGCTGACCTGACCCCTGACCCACCACCTCCAGGCCAGCCACAGGCTGACACAGAGCAAGGAAGTCGCATCAGCGCCGGGCATTCGTGCCGCCTCCCCTGCCAGCCAAGCCCCCGGCACGGGACCGCTCCCCAGGCTGGACCCGACCCGGGCAGGGTGAATGAGGGGGTGAGTCCCACCGAAGCACCCTCCCCCCCATAGCGAAGCAGCCGACTGCCGCTCCCCGAGTCGGCCCAGCCCCGCAGAGCCGCCCCGCCGGGCAGCCACCAAGGGCAGGTGTGACACTGGCCCACTGTCTCGTCCCAGGCCCACTGAGGGACAGCCGGGCCCCAGGCCGCACACACGCACAGCCCCTGTCAAGAAGAGCGGGGCGGCCTGGCCACCAGGCCCACCAGCCACACCGAGGCCAGCGCAGGAGGCCCGGGGCAAGGCCAAGGACGCCCCGGTGTCACGCTGGAACCAGGTGCTGCTGCGTTTCTCGGGGCAGACACACCTAGCGAACGCCATCCTCGGAGCAGAGTCGGCCCACACTCTGAGCACACCTGGGCTGGGACCAGATGCCTCCCTGGTCAGCTGCCCGGGCTCCGCAGGGCGTGACCCGGAGTCTCCAACCTTCTGTCTCTAAGAGGGGATTCCCGAGCGTGCCCGGGAGCTGGCGCAAGGCGTGGGAGGCGCTCCCCAGGCCTGTGCAGCCGGCAGCCGCCCCGTCCCACCCCAGGAGCCGAAGGCCCCCAGCCCCCTCCTTTCCAGCCCCCAGATGCTGTGGCACTGCCCGCCCTCCGCAGGCCGCCACCCCCTCCAGGCTCGGCTCCCTCACCGGTAAGGGGTGGGGTTGGAACTGGAGACCTTCATCTATAAGGTTCCGAAGCCAGGGCCAGGCGTTCCCGTCATAGCTCAGTGGTTAACGAATCCGACTAGGAACCATGAGGAGGTTGCAGATTCGATCCCTGGCCTTGCTCAGTGGGTTAAGGATCCGGCGTTGCCGTGAGCTGTGGTGCAGGTTGCAGACGCGGCTCGGATCCCGCGTTGCTGTGGCTGTAGCGAAGGCCGGCAGCTACAGCTCCTGTTAGACCCCTAGCCTGGGAACCTCCATATGCTGAGGGTGCAGCCCTAGATAAGGCAGAAAGACAAAAAATAAAAAAAAGAAGAAGCAGCAGCAGCCAGGGCCACCGGCCGGGGCCAGGAGCCTGCACCCCAGCTCACGGAATTCCAGCCCCACCAGGACTCGCGGTTCTGGCCCACGGCCTCCGCACCCTGGTCGGGAATGCCTGGCCAAGATGCCGTGGGCCTCAGAAACCCAGCTCGGCAGGAGATTTAGAGGGACTCATGGTGGTGGAAGAGTCTGGAGACGCAGGCTGGAGGGGGGCGTGGGGAGGGGTTGGGGCACACCCAGCAACCGCGCTGCCCACTTGCCGCCCTCCTGGGCACTCGCCCCTCCGTCTCCTGCCGTAAAGCTCTCGGGAGAGCCTCCCCCCGAAGGCTAGAGCAAGTGGAGGCGACAGATGTCACCGCCTGAGGTCGCCCCAAAGGCGACACGACTGTTTACCCCAAAGTCACACCACCTGGGTCCCCGGAAAGCCCTCCGCGGGCCCTGCCCTCCCACCCCCGACAGCGCGCTGCCTGGGCAACGGGGGGCGGCGGGCCGGGCCTTCCTCCCAGGGCTGTGTGGCCAATGGACGGCGGCCACCGTGGTGGCCCAACACAAACACACACTTAGTACTTGCTGCGGCCCAGGACGCAGGCTCCCGGCGTGCGCTCACCTCGGCCACATGGGCCCACAGGGCCTGCCTGGAAACAGTGCCAGCAAGTCACGGAAAGCAGAGCGCGGAGACGGCGCCCCGGAAGGGGTGAGGGGTGAGGCGGAGAGCGGTCCACGGGGCCCACCACAGGCCCATTCGGGCTGGGCTGGGAGATGGGAAACCAGCGAGCCCTGAAATTAGCCGATCCTCCAAATAGGCGCCTTCCACCTCCTGCCTCCCTCCAGGGAAGGGGTGGGCAGGCAGGGCCGGTGCCTCCCCGGGGGCGCAGACGCCACTGAGGCTGCCCTGCTGCCACCAGGCTGCGCGGGGACGGAGCAACGAGGCCCCGGTGTCCACCTGCCTGAGGCCATCCCGTGCGTTACATCCGTCACCAGACACCAGGTCCCCAGAAGGGTCCCAACCCCCAGACCGAGCCTGCAGGAAATGAGCACCCAGTGCTCCAGGGGGCAGAGGACATCTTCTCGGACCTTCGGGGAGGGGCGGGAGGAGGGGCACCAGCTGCACAGCCACGCCACCCTCCTCCGATTGAGGACAGGGAGCTGGGGGAGGGGTGCGATGGCCGTGACAGTGGACATCTTGGGGCCGAGGAACTTGGTGTGGGAGCCAGGCCCCCGCAGGCTGAGATGCGGCTGGGGGGCGACGGGCAGGGACCAGGGACAGCTGCTGGAGGAAGAGGAGTCCCCTCCCCACCCCCGCCTCAAGCCCTGCCCGCCGTGGGCGTCCACCCCAGCCAGGAGCCACGGCCGCACGAAGGACGTGGCTCAACAAAGACCCTGAGGCCCAGGCCTGGGGCCTCCTGTCTCTCCTGCAGCAGGACCTGCCTGGGGAGGGGAGGTGGCCCCGCTCCCGAGGGCCTCTGCCACCTCGAATACCATCATTTATTCACTCGTCACACGGGCGGAGGCAAGCGCCGGGCCAGGGGCTGGGCGGGCACGGGGACACGGCCAGCTCTGCTCTAAGTTCATTCGGGGGGGGGACTTGGAGGGGACCCCGGGCCAGCCCCCAAAGCACGGCGCCTGCGGCGGGAGAAATGAGGGCTGGGAGAAAGTCGGGGGGCCCCAGCTGGGGCGAGGGGCCCAGGAGACGCCCCTTCCCTGCACAGACTCTGGCCCAAGACCCACGAGATGAGGGGGCAGGCGAGGCCCGGGGGTGACGGGGGCCTGAGCACGAGCAGGGACAAGCCCGGCTCAGTTTCCAGAGCCACATCCCCTCCCAACCCACAAGGCCGGCGGGACAGCGGCCAGGAAAGGCAGCGCCAGCCAGGGGCGAGCGCAGGGCTGGGAGACAGCCAGGGCGGGGGGCGTCCCCACCGGGCTGAGACTCCAGCCCGCAAGGCTGCGGGGACACCTGGCTCAGGGCGCTGGCTGCCCGGGTGGAGGGCTGCTGTCCCCACCCCACCCCCACCCCCATCCCTCCTCGGGGCCGACCAGGAGGAGGCCCAAGGGGCTCAGGCTCTGAGCTCTTGTTCCAGAACATTCCACCTCCGCCTGGTCACCTGGGGAGGTGACTCTAAGAACCACAGGCCTGCTCGCAGACGAGCACCCTCCGGAGTCCCCCAGAATTATCTGATCCACTAGGCATTTGCTTGCCCATCAGGAGACAAATTACAAATTACAGTAGGAAAAGCTCGTTCCAACAGACGCCTGGACCGCTGTGGGCGCCTGAGCCCCGGAGGAGCCCTGTGCCTCCCAGTCCCGCACCCTGTGGCCACAGCGGTCCCAGCCCTGCCAGGATGCACGTGGCTGGGGAGAGCAGGGGCAGCGTGGGGCGGTGCGGGGAGGGACAGTGGGCCAGACGCACGGCGACAGCAGGGGCAGCAGGTCTCGGGCCCAGGCGGTGTCGGGGCCAGTGGGGGGCGGCCCTGCCTCTTCCCCACCTGCGGCACGATCTCCAAGTCCCCTTCTGGCTGGGACCAGGTGCCAGACCCGGAGAAGGTTCCGGAATTAATCAGGGGACGAACAAATTAGCACAATGGTCACTGCGCTAATTTGATGAGTCAGATGGCAAGGCGCGTGGGAAAGCCGGGTCTGACGGCAAAAGGCTGGCGGCCGTCTCCCATCAGACAGGGCCCTGGCGGAGGGGGACGCTGGCCGAATCGGGGCTCAAAGGGGTTGGCGGGCTGAGCCAGGCGCGCCGTGGGGCTCCCGGTGGCGAGGGCAGCTCACAAACCCCGCCAGGCCACCTGGGTTCCCAGACCACCCCAAGGGGGCTCCCGGCCCGGCACGCTTCCTCCCCAGTCTCCCCAAAAGCTCAGCTCAGCGCCCGCGGGTCTGCCCCCACCTCGGCCCCCTGAGACCACCCTCCCCCAGGCGCAGGTCCAGGCCGTGGCCTCGCTCGGATCCCTCCCCGGAGGTTCTGGCCAGAACCCCTCCCTGGACGGTCCCGATTCCCAGGTCGGCCCCCAAACAAGGCAGCCCTGTGGCCTAAGCACTTCCCACCCGAGGCCTGCAAGGCCCCCTCGGTTACTAAGGACCCTGCGACAGACTAGACGGGCGTTCAGACGGGGGCAATGGACCGGGGGTGCTGGACGAGGTGCAGTGTCCACACCGAACCCACCACCAGTCCTGCAGAGAAGAAAATGGGCTCCGAGAGGCCCAACTTGGACTCGGGACTTCTGTAGGACCCCAGGCAGCCCAGGCCTCCCTGTCCTGGCAGGACCCCGTGACCAGCGGGAGCGGGAGCGGAAAGGAACAGCTGCTTCCTGCCAGCTCGGCGCCCCGACGACAAGGGGATCTGCAGCCTGTCACCAGCTAAGCGGCGGCCGGACACCGATCCCACACTGCACAGCCTCCAGGGACCGTGGACACTCCCAGGCAAGACAGTGAAATCAGGGCCTTTAGGCCAGAGCCCGGGGGCCCCTAACACCTCTGCTTCCTGGGGGTAAAGTGGCCTGACCAAACCCGCCCGGACCACGTGCTAAAGGACAGAGTGCGCCAGGCCCATCGCTGCCCCACCCCCTGCCTGGTGCCTAGCCTGGCTCCCGCCCCTTCTCAGCCCAGGATCCCTAGCAGCTCCAGAACCTTCCACCAGCCTCTGGTGGGATGACAAGGAGCCTCAGGCCAGGGCCCCCAGGCTGCCCCGCCCAGGAGGGCAAAGGGCCCGAGCCAGCCCGTGAGGGAAGTGGCCAGGAGGCGGGCCGAGGCACAACGGGCAGTCACTGGACCCTCCAACCCGCGGTGTTCGGGTGGGGGTGGGGGGAACCCAGGAGGGGCCGCCTGTCGCCCCCCGCCCCCCGCCCACCAGGGCTCCGCACGGCTGCTTCCAGCCAGGGCGCCACCCGGACTCCGCCCTCTCCTGGGATGCAGGCCACAAACGATTACTGGGTTTTTTATTATTTATTCAGCACAACTGAGTGAAGGGTCTTTCTTTAGCAATCTTCAGGAAAAGTCCAATCTAAGCCCACTACTGAAAGGACGGGGATCGCCTACCCGCCCCAGGGCCCTCCCTCCCCCGGGCACCCTCCAGGCACATGAAGGCCCACTCAGCGTCCCCGTGAGGGCGCGGGGACCAGAGGAGAGTGAGGAGGCGGGCTGATGGAATTCATTTTCCTCGGGGCTGGGGGAGGCGGTGTGGGCGCGGGGGGGGGGGGGCGCCCCAGGGGGAGCGGCTGAGAGCAAGAGGGGTGTGGAGGAAGGGCAGCGGGCCAGAAGAAGGGAGCGCCGGGCTGCGTGCCCAGCACACGTGCGCGCGCGCACACACACACAGCCCGCACGATTCATTAGCTCCTTACTGCAGAACCAGGAACACAAAGCGCGCTCCCAAACCAGACGCCCGCGGGCAGCCCCACCAAGGGAGCCCATCAAAGCCATCTGAGCCCCGCCCCTCCCAGGTTCCACAGGGCCTCGGGCACCCACCACGGCTGGGCCTCCCAGGTGGCAGGTTACCCTCCCCCAGGTGGAGCGGGGACCCCAGCCCCGCCCGGCAGGAACGCCCTGCCCTCCTACGGAGCCCCCGTGCTCCGCCAGCCCAGCCCCAGCTCTGCTGCAGACTCGTTTCCTCCCGGGCCTCGCCCCAAACTTCTGTACCAGGAGGCGTTCAAACACTCCCTGAACGAACGGGCCCTTGGCAGGCAAGTGGGTGGTGACACAAGGGCACGGCCCCTTCAAAGCAAATGCCCCACACAGGGTGTGAGCCCCCCTGCAACTCCAGCTTGCACCCCCTCTGCTGGGCTCTAGGGGAGCCCCGGCCCCCTCCCCTCCCCCGAGGCCACAGCAGTGAACTGCGAATGCGGGGCTCCTGGCCTTCCGGCCCACAGGCCCACAGGCACACAGGCCAGGTTCAGACCTGCCAACATTCCCGAGGCCGCCGCCACTGCCTCGCGGAGACCCCAGCCCGGGCCCGGGCCTGCCCCAGAAGGGCCTGGCTCTGGCGGGGCTGAGCGGCGCTGCCCCAGCCTGCTGACAGCAAGGAAGGGTGAGCCGGGCGCTGCTCTCCCAACACAGCACCCAAACAGAAGCCTGGAAAGCCAGATTCCTGGAGAATTCTCTGGAACCGGACCCTGTTGGCTCCTGCACACAACACGCCCAGGGCTCCCCCAGCCCCACTGCAGGTCCGGTCAGACCCACTGCAGGGTCTCTGGACCAGCTCAGCCTCGGAGCTCAGCTCTCCCCGCAAGAACCCACAACTCCTCTCACGCTTCCTTTGCATATGCTGTTCCCCCGTCCATTCCCTTGTCGCCTCCTCCAGGAAGCCTGCCCTCGCGCTCCAGCCCGGCCCAGGTGGACAGAGGTCCTTTCGCCCTGGCCTGCAGCTATCCACACCCACCTCCTGCCTGAAAGTGGCCGGTGACAGCCTGACTGGCCTCCCGCCCAGCTCGCGGCTCCTGGAGTCAGGACACTCACCTGGTGAGGGCGCCCAGCCTAGGCCGCGCAGAACTTGGCGGCTTTGGCTCTGACCTGGGAAAGGAGCTACACTTGGCTCCTTGCTTGGCCGGGGCTGTGCCCAGAAGGGACACACAGCCTCCCACGGGGACCACTCTGAAGGACACAACGCTCAGGTGGACAGGTGACCAGGGTTTGTCCACAAAAACAGATGCGCGAGGGGGGTCGCGCCTCACCCCCACCCCACGCCCCGGAGCGCCAGAAGGATCCCAGGCCACACGCGAGCATCCCCCCGCCCGGCTCTCTGCATTCCCGGGCCGCCACCAGGGACCACCGCGGCGGCCCAGGCCGCCTCCTCGGCCGTCCCTCCCCCACCGACCGTGGTTGCCAGGAGGTCCACGGCCTCATCCCGTCACCCAGGGCACGCAGAGGTTCCCCGGCCGGGGTTCGAACCCGCACCACAGCAGTGACAACGCCGGATCCTCAACCCTCCGTGCCCCCAGGGAGCGCCTACGCCCCACTTTCTAACAGCGTGGGCTCTGACCCGAGGCTGGTCCTCGCCTCTGGCACTCTGGTGTTCCGGAAGGTTCCGGTTAACGGAAATCCCGTTTCTGGCTGGGCAGAGCACCCCCTCCCCAAAACCCGCGCAGGCCGGGGGCGCCGGCAGAAGGGTGCAGGCGCCGCTCCGGCAGCGGAGAAGGCCCTTCGCCCGGGCAGGATCCAAACCCGCCTGCCTGCCCCGACTCAGCGCCTATCTGTCCATCGCATTTCTCAACCCATGGGGCGGGCGGCCTCCGCGTCAGGGCTCGGAGACGCAGATAAGGAGGCGCGGGCGCGGGCTGGGAGGGCTGGGGTGGACTCTCGCTCGCTTTGTTTTGTTTCCGCCCTCACTGTGCCTCCCTGCCCCCAGTCCTGCTGGGGGGCCCCTCCCAAGGCTTCCAGCGGGCGGGCCGGGTCCGGGGCCCCCTGCAGGGCTGCTGGGCTGCAAGGGAGGCAGGTGAGGGGGCCCCAGGGAGACACCCCCCCGTCACAGGGTGGGGGCTGAGCGGCCCCCAGCCAAGCCATGGCCTCCCTCAGCAGGACGGTGACGAGAAGGGCCACCTTTCCCCCGTCTGAAGCCCGGAGCCACTGGATCGTCACCGTGTCACCAAGCAGGACACGGGGACAACGGGGCCTTCACTTGGGGGGTGGGGCTCCCCCAGTCTCCTCCATGCAAAGGGGCTGCCGGCCGAGCCACCCGCATCCGCAGCACCGCGCGGCAGGCACGCAGTAGGAGCACACGGTGAGGACCGTGCTGCCTCAGGGCCCACCACCTGCCGGGGGGCTGGGAAGTCGGGCAATGGGGGGGTGCAGCTTCCCCAGAAGGCCCCGGCCCGCCCCAGCCCGCCGGAGCTCCGCCCCCCGCGGGGGCACAACCCTGCCTCTCTCCCAGGACATCGAGGCCCAGGGCTCGTCCCCGCAAACCGGGCTGTGCTCACTCCCCGCTGGGGGATTATCTGACACCCGGAAGCAGCTCCTCACAGCCCCTGCTCCCCTGTGACCAGGGTGCCACCACGCTTTCCAAAAAATGCAGACTCGGGGGTAGGGCAGAGCAGGGGCCCCGGGCGGCATTCCCCACACAGCTGCAGGTTGCACAACGGGCCAGGTCCCTACCTGCCTCTGCAGTGTTGCAAGGACCGCCCGCCACCCTTAGGGCCACTGAGTCCTGAGGGTGGGGTCCTCGGGGCGGTGGGCGGTGGGGGAGGGGGGCTCCCCGACCCCTGGGCACCGGGCCCTGACCACAGAGGGTGTCATGAAACCTCTCTGCGGGCAGCCGCCGTCCCGCCCGTCCTCCTGGGCTCGGCGGCCCCCTAACCGTGGGCCTGTGCTTCTCCATCACCCACCGAGAGGCGGAGCCCAAACCAGAGCAGACCAACCCGACTGACAAAGCAGTGCTTCGGGGGCTGGGGGCGTCGAGGGGTTCAGCTTCCCCGCCCCCGGGGGCAGGTCAGAAAAGACTGGGGAGCGGGAGGCGTGGGCCCAGCATCTCCCTGACCCACGAGCGTCCGGCTGGTTTTCACCGTCAGCCGTTCGGTTAATAGGCCTCCCTGCCCCCTAACAGCCGGGCCAGCTGGGGAGCTCAGCTGCCCAGACCGCCGGGACCCACAGCACAGAGCCGGGGCCTGCGTCCGCCCTCTCCCAAGTGAAAATGGACCCCAGGGGAGAAAGGGCTGGGGAGCCAGGCACAGAGGAGGCTTGGAGACAGAGAGCCCGCCCGCCCTGAGCCCCAAAGGCCAACCCGGGCAGAGGACAGAGAACGCAGGCCCTGCCTGGCCTCCCGGATCCTGGGCACTTCCAGAACAGACACCCTGCACACACAGCTTCCTCAGAGCTTGGAACCCAGTCTCTGGGGTCCCTCTAACAACAGGGCAGGCTCCCCAAGTCCCATGGAGACTCCCAGTGGCCTCTCAGTCCCTCCGTCCCACACCCAGGGCTAGCCCTGCAAGGCCCATGGATGCTGGCAGGGCAGTCAGAGGGCACAGGTCCACGGGACGGGAGCCAGCGACCGGGGATTCGGAGGGCCTGCGACGGGGGCGAGGGCTGGTGCACAGCTGAGACTTGAGCAACCGTGGTGCTCCCGGGTTTAAATCCCGTGGGAACCCCCGCCCCCACCACATACACACACACACAGTCACACACTGTCACACTGCCACACACACACACACACACACACACTCACTGGCACATGCCCACACTCAATCACACTCACACTCGGTCACACACACACACACACACGGAGTTACTGAAAGGGCACAGGAAGCACCCAGATGACAACCACACATTAGTGTCGCCCTGTGAAAAGCCCTGGTCCCGGGCGTGGCTGCTGACCTAATGGGTCTGGGGCGCACCTGGGCACCAGGGGTTCCGAAAGCTCCCCTGCTTTCAGAGGAGGGCAGACTGGGTGAGAGGCTCCGACCAGGTCACCGCCAGGCTCCAGCTACCTCGGCCCCGGCGTCCTCACGCCAGGCTGTGCGGGGATGGGGGCGCGGAGCGACCCGCCGCTGCGTTCGGCTGCAAATTCCGCAGACGTTATGACAACGGACGAGGCCTCAGCGCTCAGCTCTCGGTGGAAGAGCGCAATCTGATTAGCTGCAGACGCTGCACGCCCCGGATGCCAAGGGCACGGCCGCGCCTCTCCCGCCCCGTGGGCCCCCGCCCTCCATCGCAGCACCAGACCCATGCAGGGCCCAGGACGTCTCTCCGCTGAGCCCCAAGCGGCCACAATCGGTCAATCAGAAGCGGCCTGCGGGCTGGGGCAGGGCTGCTCTCCCAGGCACGGACCGAGCGGGAATTTCACGAAGCAAGAGCTGTCATGGCCTGAGTTCCTGCTCCAAGGGGCTGGTGACTTCTGCTCTCCGCAGCTCCCCCACTTCCCCAGGAGCAACCTCGGGACACTTCCCCAGGGGCAGACGCAGCTTTCTAAGACAGCCTCCGGCACGGCCTGGACACGTGTTTGGAGCTGTCCCCGAGTCTGGCCAACATCAGTGACACGGCAGGAATCCCAGGTCACAGGTGGCTCGGCTTCCCCCACAGGTGCACCCAGCACTGCAAGTGAATCACCTTTCAAAGGCACCAGGAGGCTCCGGGGAGAAAAGGACTCCTTTCCCAAGGCCCGGCATCACCCCCCAGAGGGCAGCTCAGCCCTCCTGCCCTGCAGAGGGGGGCGGGGAGGGGGGCAGATGGCCCGCCGGCCCGGAGAAGGAGGGCTGTGTCCAAGCTGCCACCTTCAGGAGGGCCGCAAGGCCCAGTTGTCACACTGGCGACGGGAAACAAGCGAGGCTTTGCGTAAAATGGGGAATGCCCATGGCGGCCACGTGAAGGGGACCCACCTAAAGGCACCCATGCACGCGCACAGCCCAGGCCCCCAGGGCCCCTACAACCTCGCTCCGCCTGCCCCCGGCCTCCCACACCAGGGCCGTCAGAAATTCCACCTTCTGGGGACAACGGGAGCGCGAGTCCAGCAGCCTTTAAATCCACTTAGGAAAATAAACACAGCTGCTCCCCGGCACAGCCGGCTCGGCCCGGCGCCGGCTCTCACCTCCTCGGGCCCCGGCGTCCCAGCTATGGGCCTGCCCCTGCGGCCAGGGCTGGGAGGCCACCCGAACCCCCACTGCCCGGGGTGCTCACCCCCCCCGCCCACCGGCCGGGGGCACAGCCGGAACGGCACAGGGATCGAGCCGCCTCCCCGGCCGGCCCCGCACTGGGCCCCTCCGTCAACCCCCGCCCCCGACACCGCACCCTGACTCTGTTTCCCCGAGGAAACGGCCACCGGGTCGAGCAGGAGCCGCGGGCCGTGGCCAGAGCACACGGCCCCCAGCGCCCGCTGGCAGCCGGGGATCGGCGGCAGCCCCACCAAAGGAAAACAAGGGAGGCCCAGCAGAGGGCGGCTGGAGGCTGGGTGGTCCAGACACTTAGCCTCACACGGGCTGCTGCTGGCGAGCGGCCACCTCCACCCGCTGCCGGGCAGGGGCGGGTGGCGGGAGCAGGGCAGCACTGCCAGGCCCTATGCCGCCCATCGGTGGGCCTGGACTGGGACCCCCACACCCTCTGCGAAGCCCGAGATGCACCCACAGGCCCTAAGGGCCCTGGCGAGCGGCCACCAAGCCCGGCTGGGTCCCCCTCCCCAGGCCTGCCTGTCTGGAGCGGCGACGTCCGGCCACGTCCAGGCTCCCCCGACGGCCCAGGAGGCTCACCTGCCCCATCTCGCCAGGCCCCCGCCACACCCCCGGGCAGACCTAAGGCCCACCGAAGCGCTCGGACCAGACCCTGCCTGCAGGCCAGAGCACTGTCCCTCGCTGCACCCAAGCCCCTTGCAGGTCACTCCTGGGACCCTCCTTCGGGGACGGCAGGGCTCCAACCGCCCCCCCGCCCACATCAGGCCTCCTGACCCGCAGGAAGCCAGAGCTCAGCGACCAGGCTCCCCGCGTCCGGACACGCGCACACAGAGGCCATGCTTACCAACCCAACGCCCGACACACACACAGACCAGAGTGACCCGCCACCACACGCCGGCCACACGGCCCCACGCCCGGCCCCACTCTGCCCCGTTCACCTCTCATTTCGATGGTTAAAAACTCGTCACAGCGGCAGATCGGTCATTACATCTCGGCCTTAATGAAAGAGGGCCGTGGAACCGCATTCTAAACGGCAGTGTCGTTTCCTAATTGACACGGCTCTATTATCAAGAAAAATACTCAAACGGGGCCTAAAACGGAGCTGGTGCCCCCTCCCGCCCTCGAGGAGCAGGGGCCGACGGTTCAGCTTCAATTTTTAATCCGCTGATGAAATATTCAGAGGCCAGGGAGGGGATCGCCTTTCCCGAGGTGTTGGATCCCTGCCTCTCCGGGGGCTTCCCGAGCTGGGAGGACGTGAGTTTGGGGTGGCGGGGTCGGGGCAGTCCGGAGCAGCAGGGCCAGAGGGCGGGGCCAGACCCCCGCCCGCTCCCCGCACCCTGCTCATTGCCTGGCCACGGCCTCCGCCTCCCGTGTGTCCTGTACTGCGTGGGTCACAGAGCCCGAGCGTGGGGGCCTCCGGGGGTGGCTCTCCAAGGCGGCACAGGGGCCCGAGATCACCCGCAATGTCCCCCTCCAGCCTCCCGACCCCAGTCCTGGCATGTCCAGCCCTCCAGAGCCCCTCCAGGAGAAGCGGCCCCCAGCACGGGAGTCCCCGGAGCGAAAGTCCCCGGCCCTGCTGCCAGCACCTCCTCCCCACGGGGCTTTTATAACTCCAGGCTGAGAACGCTTCCCAGGACGCCTGGGTCGGCAGCACCCATGTTACAGGTGGGGACACTGAGGTGGAGAGGAGAGGCCCTGGCCACCCTCAAGGGCGTCTGCCCACCCTCGCCAAGGAGCTCGGGAACGGCCAGGGCAGGAAGGCAGGTGACACGCGGCCTCTGGCGGTGGCAGCTCAGACCCTGGCCTCTCAGGGGGCTGATGTCGCCCGAGGTACATTTAAGGACGGGGCCGGGGAGAAGGCGCCCAGGACCCTCAGCTCCCTGGAGAGCGACCCGAGCGCGGGGCAGGGGCGGGGACCCTGGCCCACCTCCTCTGAGCAGAGCGGCCCCTGCGGCGGGACGGGGGGCAGAGCGAGGCCCCCACGCTGCCGGCCAGGCACCGACAGCAGCGTCCTTTGACCTCGTCCGCAGACCACACGGTGCGCAGGGCCAGCAGCTGGGTGCCCGCTGTGCCCTCCTAGGAGCCCGACCCCTCCACTGGCAGCCGCCAGGGTACCACCGGCCACCGACCCGCCAGCAGCAGGGCGCTGCGCCACCAGCAGTGACACCAGCACAGGCAGCCTCCTCTACGGATGGGGGAACTGAGGCGGGGGCCCCCAGAGCCCCGTGGGGAGGTGGGGGCAGGGGCCGGGGGTCTCTAAGGCCAACGGTGTGCCTGAGCCCTGCCCCGCAGTGCCAGCCCGGGGGCTATCGGACCCCCCTGCCCCCGCAGCGCTGGGCGCTTCCCTGCATCCTGCGTGACACTGACCAGCTGCCCAGGCGGCCCGGACAGGTCGTTTAATCAAAGCCTGCGATCCGCACGGCACCTCCTGGCATTGCCGGGCAGATGCACCCGCCCGGCCATCTGGTGCGCCCCGCTCTTCCTGATCCTGGGCCTGCGCGTGCCCTGGACAGAGGCCTGAGCCCCCGGCTCGGGGAAGGGGGTCCAGCGGTGCGGGCGGGTGGGGGGATACCAAGGGCCGAATGCGGGTGTTTGCTGTCATGCAGCCACCAGCCAGGCACCTGCCCCGCTCCGAGCCGCCTGTGGGTGGGCACCGCGTGCAGAGCCGAGGCTGTAGGGTCACACCGGCCACATGCTCAGAGGGAACACGGAGGCACAGGCGGCCTCGGCTGGGACCGGAGACGCCGCACAAGACAAGGCAGTGGCCCCAGCATCCCAGCTCAGCACCGGGCTCCGATGTCACCCGTCCAGGAGCGCCTGTGCTCACCCAGGGGACAGCCCCGTCCTCTAACGCTCCCTGCGTGTGGCGAGCCTCGGGGACCGCAGGCCTCCGGGACGGGGACACGAGCCACCAGACCCGCGGCCCTGAGACAGCACGCCTCGCACAAGCCGCCATCGCCCGCAGGTCCTGGCCCCAGGGCCGGCCGCTTTTTCCTCACCCCTCCCCAGCCAGGCTCCTCGGCTCCAAGACGCCAGCCCGCAACCACAGAGCCCCCAGGCAGAGTCCCTGCGGGGACTGGCCCCTCCAGCCCACCAGGCCCTCCACTCAGGCCGGGTCGCTCCCAGCCCAGAGCTGCCCTAAGCAGGACCGCTGACAACTGTCACCCAGACACAAAGCAGGCACAGCTGGGGTGGAGGGCTCCCCTAACATGGGGGTGGGGGGGGATGGGAGCTCTGGGCCCCCTCACCTGCAAGAGCCTCCGAGGCTGCAGCCGGGCTTGGGGGACCCCCCCACCCCCAGAATGAGTCCCAGGGCAGCGCGGGTCTCTGCCAGCGGCAGCAGGCACCCAATCATCACCCATCTCTTGGGTACAGGCCCTCCCGCCACTGTCTGCGACAGAACTGGATCTGCCGCGCGCCTGCCCCCTCCCCGGGGCCTCTCTGCCAGCCAGCGCGACACTGCAGCCCCACCGAGGCCGGGTGGAGCTGGGGCCCAGGAAGAAACCCCACCGAAGTCTGGAGGTGCTTCCAGAGGCCGGGGCAGTGTTTCAGCACCACACTCAGAACTCCACTTTCGCCTGAGGTCCGTGAGCCCCCTTCTGGGTCCCAACTACCCCTCCCCAGCACCCAGCATCCCTGGGCAGCGTCCTGAAGGGATCGATCGGACATCTGACAGCAGACGGATGGGCAGGCGCAACAGAGCCCCAGGACCCAGGACCCAGGGCCCAGGACCGGAGCCCAGCCCCCCGCCCAGGAAGCCAAGATGGACTCACCAGTCCCCGGGCATCAGCACAACCGTGCGTGGCTCCCCAGCCGAGGTGGACCCCGACCTGCGGCTGGACCCTCCCAGGACCGTCCTGAGCTCCGGGCGCAGCCCGCCCCCACCGGGGAGCTCGCTGCCAGGACGCATCCCTCCGCAGACGTGTGCTCACCAGCCGGCCAAGGCCGTCTGACTGCCGCCGGTGCCCGTCTCAGGCCCCCGGTCGCACTGACCAAAGGCTGCCACTAGAACATTCCCCACTCTGAGCACAGACCCGATTCCCAAGTCTCTCCCCCAAGGCCAGGCGTCAGTGTCCCCAGCTCTTCCGACCTCCACGTGGCCCTCCCCGTCCCCAAGGACCACCGGGACCCCCGCCTCCTCCCCTGCCACGCCCCCCACAAAGCACACCGCCGCTGGGCCCATCCCCAGCCCGTCCCATGTGGCTTCGACCGCGGCCCAGACCCCCCCACCATCCCCACAGCTGCCACCTCCTCACAGCCTCAGGACCCCACCCCCACCCCCGGGCCCTGTCTTAGCAGCGGCCGGGCTGCTGAGCAGAGCCAGTGCCCGCCGGACCCCGCCTGGCTCCTTTCTCCCCCCGCGCCCGCCCCCCTCGCCGCCACCCAACCCCGGCCCCGGCTCACTCTGCCTCAGGGCCTTTGCACGCGCTGCCGGCCAGCGGGAGCGCTTCCTTGCCTTCTCAGCCGGCTGCACCTTCTCATCCACAGCCTCACCTCGAACGTCGCTCCGCGTGCGCTGGACCTGGCCATGGTCACCGCGGGCCTCGCGCCCCTCCGCAGGCGGCGGTGTAGGGGTCAGAGGGGGGCCTGGCTCTGAGCAGCCAGGCCACGGAAGGCTCCTCCAGGGCCCTCCTGCCCAGGGGACCCCCCGATACTGTGACGGCCACCCCCCGCCCCCCAGCTCCCAGCCATCCGAGCAGAGGCCGCGGGCCTGCCCCTCGCTGTCTGGCCTCCTGGGCTGGTGGAGGCTCCAGGCTCTGCTCGGAGGCCTGGAGACAAAGGCAGGCTGACCACCCGGAGCCCACGATCAATCTCGGTCACACCAGGCAGGGCGGGGCGTCCGCGCGGTTATTTACATTTTTATTAAATCACACGGGAAAATTAGAAACATTACTACTTCCCGCAGCCTTAACTCCTTCTCTGCCCTGTTCTGCACGCAGCCACCCCACGCTGTCCGCCCCGAGGTGACAGCCAGGCTCCCACCCACCTCCACTTGCCTGTCACCTCCACGGCGCCCAGCCCATCCCCCCAGCACAGGGGCCTCCCCCC
>PVHT020000094.1:798369-814082 GCA_004024745.2 Catagonus wagneri | reverse complement strand
CCCCCAGCACAGCCCCCTCCCCCACAGCCAGCATCCTCTCTCCCAGGGCCCAGCTCTGCCCAGCTCTGGCCCAGGGCAGCCAGTGAGCAGCATTCCCCTCTCCTCCACTGGCCTTGAGTCAGGCAGCACACCCCCTCAGGCCTCAGGGGCTCCACCAGGCCCCATCATCACTGCTCCCGCCCCACTCTCCAGACCAGGCTTCCCCAGCACCTGAGGCCCGAAAGCCCCCACCACCCGGAGCCCAGCAAGGCCTCAAGGAGGGACTCCACCCAGGGCAGCACCTTCCCTTCACTCTCAGGCTCACCAGCGGCCCCCCAAGGTCACAGGAGGAGGAGGAGGCGGGTGGCCAGGGCAGACCCCAGAAATGGGGTTTGGCCTGGGGCAGCCTGCCCGGGGAACCAGGCCACGTTCTCCCCGCACGACTGCGCTAAAGGCCTCGGTGGGGGAGGGGCAAGCCTGGACTCGGGCAGGTCCCCATCCCCCAGACCCTGCAGTGCCCGGGACCCCGCGGTTCCCGAGCACGTGCCCCATCGGGGGACAGGCGAGAGCCCCACCGGCCGAGCACCCCCAGGATGCACAGAGCCTTGGCCGGAAAGAGCAGGCTCCGGTGACCCAGGGTGACCCAGGGCGACCCCAGAGGTGGGAGCTCAGCTGAGGGGTCCGTGGGGGTGACACCCAAGCGAGACCAGAAGGAGCAAAGTGGCAGCCACAGGGCCAGAAGGGGGAGGGGGTCCCGGGAGGACGAGCGCGTGTGGAGGCCGGGAGCCCGGAAGGGCTGGGAACAGTCCAGGAACAGCCAGCAGATCGGTACAGCCGGTCCCCCTCGGAGCAGGGGCGGTGCCAGGTCCAGCGCTGGGACTTCATCCCGAGGACAACGGCCGCGTGGGAGGTTTAAAGAGGACAGCCCGGTCGGGGCCAAGCGTTTCAGAAGGAGTGAGAGCCGCAAGGAGGCCGTGCGTGGCCCCTGAGGTCACACCGCTCCGGGCGTCACCCCCACCCCCACCCGGACTCAGTCCTTAAGGGGCAGACGGGAGGGGCACCATTAGAGGCACATGGCACAGGGCGACGGGGGGAGGCCTCCCTCCCGAGTGAGGGCGTCAAGGAGGGCTTCGCAGAAGAGGGGGCGTCCGGGCGCAGCCGCCAAGCAGGTGCAGCAGCGCCGCCACCGTCCCAGCGCGCGGCGCGCTTATCTGTGCCAGGAGTTGACCCAGATTTAGTCATGAATGAACCGGCCGCGAGCCGAGCCTCTAATTACTTTTCACTTCCCCCATCATGCATTATGCATTGACAGCCAGCGAGGAGGAGGGGGGCCACAGGAGGAAAAGCACGCAGCACAATTAATTTCAGCTTCAATTGTTCCCTCCCGCCTCGCCTTCCCCACGGGGGGAGCCTTTTTTAGCTCGTGTTTCACAAACACCTTAAGGGGTCAAGCAGGCAGCTGATGGTAGCGGATGCTGGTGGCACCGCAAGGGTGGAGGACACCAGGCCTGTCATCAGACACTGAATTAAGACCCTGCGGGAAGGGCCGGGCGGGAACACAGTGTCAGAGGGACAGAGATGCGTCCGCGCCAACCCAAGCCCCCGGCCGGCCGTGGTCACGGCTTGCCAGGCCTAAGGCTTCTCCACCGCAGGATGCAGAGCCCCCGGCTGGCCCGCAGGCAGGGCCTGAAGGGCCGTGAACCCACCAGCTGCCCCCACTGCTGACGACCCAGGGGACACAGAAACCCCTGCTCTGGGTTTGGTCCCCGCTTTGGACAACCCTCCCAGGAGCCCTCCCTTGGGCACAACGTCTGCCCGCAGGAGGGGCCGCTGTTCTCACCCGACAGGCCCTTGCCCGAGGCCCCGCCGGTCCTGGGAGCTCACTGATGGCCTCTGGGTCACTGCCAATTCCACTTTCCAGGCAAAGAGGAGCCCCCGCACACGCCCGACTGGGGCCGAGGGCCCTGCTGCTCAGGCAGCCTAAGCAACAGGCCTGTAAACGCCGGACCCCAGCCGTCCCAGGGCCCAGGGCCCCGGGAGGCAGGCCCGTCCTCGCCGCAGCCACTGTGCCCCCCAGCCCACCCAGCTCACCACCCATCTGACGGGCCCAGCACTAACCCTGCTGAGGGTTCCAGGCCCGCGTCCGTCACAGCCTCCTGTGTGATGGGACAGCAGGTTCTGTGCTGTGGGGGGAGCAGACCCAACCCAGGGGAGCTTCCTGGAGGAGGCTGCGTATATGCAGACCCCTGACAGGGCAGGAAGCCGGAGCGGAAAGGCGCAGGGCGGGCAGGACCCAGGAGGGAGCGGACACGGCTCCCGAGGACGGAGGGGCAGGGGGTGGGAAGGAGGAGAGAGGGGCAGGTCGCACTTCACCCTGCAGGCATGGGGAGCCAAGCGGGCGGCACTCAGGGGAAGGGCAGTCTCGCAGGGAAGGGAGGTGGCCGGCAGCAGTGGGAGCAGTGGGCCCCGGAGCCCAGAGCCGCTCCAGCCTCACCGCAACCCCCTGCTGGAACCCAGGCGGGAACCCAGGGCCCTACTCCCACCTTCGCCAAAGAAATCTGGGCCATGGGTGCCCCGGGCTGGGGTTTTTGTCAAGAAATCCGGTTTTCCCCACCCTGCGGCTGCTGAGTCAGGAGCTCAGGGCGGTGGGGGGGCGGGGGTGGTCACAGCCCCTTCCAGCAGCGTGGCAGGAAGCCGAGCTGGCGCCCAGGCCCAGGCCAGGCTCCCCGGGCCCCTCCCCACCCAGCACCCCGCCCTGGGACCCGAAGCCACAACACCCTCCCTCACTTGTCAGCGCAGGAAGGACCCACTTGGGCTCGGGGACACCGAGGCCTGGGAGGACAGGGTGGCTTGTCCGTGTCTGGCAAGGTCCCTCTGGCGTGGAGCAGGGACCTGCGGAGGGCAGGGACGCCAGGCTCAGGCCCGGGGACAGTCTCAAGAGGAACAGGCCCCGGAGTCAGGATCTGAGGACACAGAACTCCAGCGGGGGCAACAGTCTGAGCAAAGGCTCAAAGGTGGGGGCACACAGGCCACGGCCCAGCAGGGATCTCTAGGGGCTCTGCTCGGCCAGTGGGACCCCGGGGCTGACCAGGCGTGACCACCCCGTGTCGGTGGAGCCACGAGGGCTGGCAGTGGGCCGGTGAGTGTCACAGGCGGGAGGGCGCAGGGCTGTCACGTGCGCTGGCCGGGCCCCGCCCCCGCCCGGCTTCGGGAGGAAAGGCTCTTTCCCACGGTTACGAAAGATCCTCTTTGCTTGAAGGGAGAGGCCGAGCCAGGATCGCACCACCCGGGGCCCGGGCCGGCTCGCGGGGTGGGGGGCGGTCCCCGGGACCCGCCCCCCTGGGCACACATCCCCCCAGGACACAAAGCAGGAAGAGGCCGGCGGGGACTTAACCCCTCCCGACTGCATCCAGGCCACACCGGGCCGTGGTCTGGCTTCCTGGCCCTGGGAGAGTCCTGGGCCCCAGAACGTTCTGGAAACCGCTGCCCCTCCCAGGGAAACACTTGCTCTGGGGAGAACCCCCACATCCTCCTTGTGCTTCCCAGCCCATCGCCGGGCGCTCGCTCTCCACGCTCCAGGGGCCCCGGAGCACCGGCGGGCAGGGCCTCTCCGGCGCCACCCCGCCCCGCACCAGGGAGGGAGAGCCCTCTGCCCGCCCGCAGATGAGGACACTGAGGGTCAGAGGGGCCCCCAGCCACGGCCCTTCCCGGCTGCCAGGCAAGAACTAAAGGTCTGGCCCTGCTGGAGTTCACCCCCACGGCCACCCTGGACCTAGGGGTCAGCCCCCACTCCACAGACGACAAACTCCAGGCTCAGAGAGGGAGGTGCCGCCCGAGGCCACAGCCTCCCGAGCCACACGCGGACTCCCGGGCAGGGAGGGGCAGCCCCACCAGGTAGCCGGAGACCTCGGCCCCCACCGCCCCGCCTCCAGGGCCTCTCCGAGGAGGAGGTGCCCCCACACCTGCCTCGGCCACAGAATTCGGTTTCCTGGCCTCTAATCCAGAGATCACCCACAACCCTGGCACCCACTCGTGCGTGACTGCAGGGCCTGAGGACACTTCGCTCACAAGCCACCTCGGAGCAGGACGACAGCCACCCCGAGTCTGGCGGAGCTGGCCAAGGCGGGAAGGGCCGGAATCCCAGACCGAACAGGCGGGTCTGGGCACTGCCGGAGCTGCCTGCGCCAGCCGTGTAAGCCCACCCAGCACCTCCGGGGTGGCAGAGGGTCCCGGGGGCCAGCGAGGCTCGGCAGGACAGAGTCCAGGACCTACTGCCCAAGGATGGAGTGACGGGCACAGAGCGGGCACCTCTGGCGCGGAGGAAGACGAGGCTGGGCCCAGGCGTCCCCACCCATCCCTGCTCACCCGGGTGGCCGCTCTTGACCTGCAGAGCCCGTGTCCTCACGTGCCTCGGCACACGGGGTCTCGGCCCGACTCACCCGTCTACGCTCCAACCGCCCGGCACGCAGCTCTCACCGAGTGCTGGTGAGCTGGCCCTGTCTGCACAGGTCCATACGCTGTGCCCTCATCCAGCGGAGCAGCTCCCCGAGGTCAGGGCCACTCTCTATTCCAGCCCCCTACCCACCCCACCCCCGCCGTGTGCTCAGACCCACAGCAGGTCCTGCATTAACCCCGCCCCTCTGCCACGAGGGGCGGCCTCCCCGGGACGCCGGCAGCCGCCCCCCGGCTCTCTGCACCTCCGTGTCTGCACCACACACGGGACCAGCCGCCCACATCCGCGACCCAGGTGGCCTCGGGGACCCGCTCGGCCTCTGAGTGGGGCAGAGAGCAGTGGGCTGGACACAGGCCGGGCCCCGGGCACTTGGACTGCAGCCCGCCGGCCCCTCCACCCGGACCCCAGCCCCTCTCAGGCCTGGCCTTTCCATGGCCTGATCCCGGGGTTCCGGACCCCCTCCCCCCAAACGCCAGCGAGGGCCCCAGCTGTGCTCAGCAGGCAGGCAGGCAAGGCCCCCCGCCCCAGGCCAGGCCATAGGCCCTTGAGACGCCCCCCAACTTGGGGGTTACATTTCCCACGGCCAGCAGCTCCAGACCTCCGCTGACCAGCCCCTCCGATGACCCTGCTGCCCCGGAGTGGGCTCGGCCGACCCCGCGGCATGGCCGGCCCCTGGGCAGCGGGGCAGGTGTGGACTGAAGGAGGCCAAGCCCAGCCCTGCCCGCGGCGCACCTGCTGGGTCTGAGGCAGAAACACTGAGTATCTGCTTGCCCACGTGTCCCCAGCCCGCCCCACCCAGCGGGCACACCCACTCTGGTCACCCCTTCTCCTCCGCCATGGCCACCCCAAACTTCCACTTCCAGCCAGGAATGTGGGGGGTCGGGCGCCAAGGCCCACCCACTCCCCACGGCTGGTCCTGGGGGGAGGAGGGGGCCGCCCCGCAAACCGGCTGGGGCAGGCGAGCCCCCATCGCCAAGGGCAGTGTGCGAGCCACGCTGTTGAACCGGGATCTCACGTTTGCCTCCCGGAGGCCCAGGCACGGCCAGGAAGCCGGGCGGAGGCCGGAGGGCGGGGGCCTATCGAACCCAGAGTTGCTAAAAAGAGCCAACGGGGAAGTAAAAATAGGAAATAAAAATAAAATTGCTCCCGCCAGCCCTGGTTGTTTGTGTAGGAAACAAAGCCTCTCCCCGCCCTGCTGGGCGGGCTCAGCTCCGGGCCCCTCCCGGACGAGGACTGTCCCCCCCACCTCCCGAGCCCCGACCCCCACCCGGGCAGGTGGTGCTCTGGAGAGGGACCCCCAGGGTCTGGTTCCAACCTTGGCTCTCCACCGACCAGCCGGGCGGCCCCGGGCGAGGAGCTGGGCACCCTCCCTGGGCCTCGGCCTCCTCACCGGCGCCGGGCAGCAGATCCACGCCCTCCCGAGGCCCCGGCACCCCTGGCGCGCCACCACCTGGGGCCTGCCACGCGCCTCTCTCTGCCAGGTCCCCCTCCAGGACCCTCGCCGCCTACTCGGCCCTCGGCCCCAAGTGGGCGGTGGGGAACACAAGCACCAGACAGCGGGGGGAGAGCAGGCCTGGCTCTCGTGCGGCTCAGACCTCAGTTTCCTCATCGCGCCATCGGAGGATCTTCCTTCCCGCCTGGGCCTTCCCAGGGCTGGCGATGGGCTTGTTCAAACTAACGTGTGCATGGCTGACCCCGGCTGCAAGGCCGGCCGGCTCGCCTAGGGCGCAGAGCTGCACGGAAGGAGAGGGCACCCCATAGGCCGAGGGTCCCCGCTGGGGCCAGGCTGTAGCGCACGCGTCCAGTCCCCCCCCACAACCGGCAGTGCGAGGGCTGCACCGCGCCCGCTCACCCAGGAAGGCACTTGCCGGGTCAGCGCCCATCGATCGGTTCCTGCCGAGGGCGCCCCCTGAAAGGGCGCGCGGGGACCGCACACAGTCAGTGATGCCACTAGACCCGGGACACGAGCCGTGGATGAGCCCTCGTCACCCCCAGGGGCGGTCCCCACCGCTGGGTCTAACATGCATCAAACCCCCTGGGAACCGGGGTGAGCTCTGGGGGACTGGCCAGGGAGGTCTGGGGATGGTACCCAGTGTCTGACCCAGCACTGGTCATCCGCAAACCACCCTGCCCACGACAGCGCGAGGTCTTTCGAGAACACGGAGCCGCTCTCAGCCCTCCCCAGCCGCCGGCCCTCAGCAGAAACCCCAGTTGCCGGGTACGGCCCACTTGCCCCTTCCCCCCACCTCCCGCTTTTCTGAGCCTCCCCCGCCCCCCGCAGCTCGGACCCGCCCGGCCTCCCTGCCCCAGGCGCCTGCCCTGCTGGCAGCTCGATCTGGGCTCCCAGCCTCGGGCCCACGCTAGCGGGAACCAGCCCACGCGGACTGCGGGCCCGTCTCCAGCCTGTGCTGGGCACGGACTTGCCTGTGCTGGGCACAGGGAGCAGACGCGCACACGCACGCACACGCACGCACACGCTCACACGCTCATACCTGGGCTCGCAGCCTCCCACACTCACCTACTGAGGCTCGCACACGTGCGCTCTGGCCCGGGAACCTGGCCCCCGGAGAGACCCCGCCTGCTGTCAGCACCCTCGCCGTTCTGGCTCCACGTCTCCCAAGAGGGTCTGGGGAGGGTGGGTCCCGGCGCGGGGGTGGGGCGGGGAAGAGCAGACAACACAGCCCACTCCCAGGCCTGGCCTCTCTGCCGAGCACCCTCTGAGCCGGCCGGGGTCCCATGGGTGAGAGCAGAGGACAAGAGGGTAGACCCTGGGCCCTCTGGCCACAGGTCCTGGGGCCAAGCCCAAGAGGAGAGCCTCCAGCAGCCCACCCAGTGCAGGCACATGGGCCACGAGCACCAAGCGGAGTCCAGACAGCCAGGGGCATTGCAGCAGCGATGACAGTCAACTCAGAAACCTAGGGAGTGGTGGGCTGTGCAGGGCCAGCCAGCAAGAGGGGCCAGAGATCAGCAGGGAAGGGAGCCCCGGAGGGCAGTCTCCCCAAGATCCGCAGGTCCCGATGAGGCCCGCTCACTCCCCCGAGGCCGCACTGCATTGGCCCCGTCCCATCCCCCAGGGGCCCGGGCAGAGCACAGGGCCCGGCCTCAATGCCAGACTGAAGTGATGGCCAAGGGGCTGGGGGGGCGCGGCTGGCCCCTCCGACAACGAGCGCCACAGCGTATCAGCCACATCCAGCACCTGCCCGGGCGCGGGAGCCGTCCCCTCCCCCAGCCGTCCACCGGCCACGGAGCGTCCCTGCTGCCCAGTGCGGGAGACACAATAACTGTCCACAAGCAGATAAGTCTCAGCAGGGGGCGTGGGCAGGGAGGCCGCTGCGGCTGGGCAGGCGCACGCGGGAACTGCAGCCGGCCGGGGCTGCGGGAGGCGTGACCTTGCCCCATGACCCTGGGGCTGCGGGTGGGAGGGGCACCCCCGGGCTGGGGGCCGGTCAGCCTAGGACCCGGGCTGCCCCCGGTCCCGCAGCCAGACAGCGCCCGGCAGAGGCCCTCTGGACACCACGGAGCTGTCTTTTCATAAATCCCGCCCCACGCCAGCCATGGAACCAGGAATAAGCTGGCAGGGGTCAAACACTCCGTGGCAGCCCGTCACGGGCCGGGGGCCGTACCTGCCCACACTTCCGGCCTGGAAAGGAGGCCCGGGGAGGTCCCTGGACACCCAGACCTTGCTCTGCACTTTGTTGGCAGCGTCTCCCGGACCCTGGGGCGGCCGTGAGCCCCATTCGCAGCTGCAGAACTGAGCTGGGACCCAGGCCAGGCCAAGGCAGCCCAGAGGCGCCGGCTCCAGACTGCCCAGCTGCCTGAGAGTACATCAGCCCTCCAGATGCTCAGGCCATAAGGCCATTCTGCCTGTTCCCACTCCCCTGCCCTGCCCTCCGGCCCCCACTTCTCACACAGCAGCAGAGCCTCCTATAAAGCACGGGCCAGACGCCCTCCCCGGCCCAGAACCCTCCAACAGCTCCACCTCCCTGGAAGCAGAATTTCCAGAGCCTTCTCCGAGCTCTCTGACTCCATCTCTACCCTTTCCCCTCAAGGCAGAACTCCAGTCACACAGGTCGATTCAAGGAGCTCCGAGTGGGAGGCCCCAGACAGACAGACCTATCATGCAGATCTGAGGACGCACAAACTAACTTCTCCCAGGCAAACTCCTATGCATCCTTCGGGACCCAATTCAGAAAGCCCAACCCACTGAACACCATGGCAAGCTGATAATACCTCTGTGCCCCCTCTACTTTCAGCAGTCCATCCTCCCACCGCCACACTCACAGTGTCCCCTCCCCCACAATGAAGGCGGGTCTGACCACACTGGGCAACCTCAGGGCCACATTCACTACAAGTGATCCACCCTGACACACATTATCAGCCGCACTTCACAGGAAAGAAAACTGAGGCCCAGAGAGGTTTTAAAACTCTGGTCCAAGGTGACACAAGTAGCAGTGCTGGTGTCCATCCCGGTCCATCTGACTCCAAGCACCACTCAGCATCTAGGGGGCTGGGCCTCGGTTCTGCCTCCCCACCGGCTGCAGACAGCCAGCCAGTCGGATGGACGGACGGGTGAAGACGTGGCAGGCAGGTGAGAGGCTGGCTCTGAGCCTCTCGGCCAGGCTTTGACTCCCCTGCTCTCGCACCATCAGCTAAGTCTCAACAACAGCTAAGTCTGAGCAGCAGAGGAAGGAACCAGGTCTCAACAGGGACAGTCACCTGGGGCTTGAGGCCCCCACCTGGCATGTGGGCACCGAGCCCAGGGGCAACCCAGGCTCCAGCCAGCAGCAGGGGCAGCTTCATCTACAGGCACAGCTGGGGGCACGGTCGCCCCGGGGCAGGAACACACAGGTAGCGACCCCGGCCTCAGGCCGCCTCCAGGGTTTCCAGGGCCCCCAGCTGGGAGCCAGACCCGGGGGTCCTCGGAGTCAGGCCCCCCACCATGGCCCCGGGCTCTCCCAGGAATCAGCAGCAGGGTAGACAACAGGAGGACCCCCTCTCCCTTGAAAGTCGGACGGAGCCCCAGAGGAGGGGTGATTCAAATAAGAGTGATTTTAAAGTCCACCTCGCGAGGGGTAGCTCAGCCTGTGACACTTCAGAAGCGGCGGGGGCAGGGGCGTGTTTGCCGAGAGCACCACTTCAATCAACAAGCATTTTCCGAGGCTGGTGCGGCACCCGGCGCTGTGGGCCGAGCAGCCAGGCCCCGCCATGGGCAGGGGCGCCCGGAGGCCTCGGGGCCCCACGGGGAAAGGGCCGCGCCCGAGCAGCTGCCAGGGAGCAGCGGCCGTGCGCTTCCTACCTCCAGCTCGGCCCCACATCCTTCCTTCCATTTCACAAATGAGGAAACCGAGACACACAGGGAGGAAGCAACACGCTCCATCAGGGTTCACGGGTCAGGGCCAGGATAGTTCGGGCCCGCGGCTCCGAGCGTGCCCCCACCCCATCCCCCGGTCCTCAGTCCACGGGGGGCCGGCCTCTTGGGGGTGAGCGTCCCTGCAGTCCCAGCCTGGGGGTGCGGGGGGGGGCTGGTGCCCCTGAACTGCTGCCCAGGGACACAGAAGAAGGAAAGGGGGCAGCCCTGGCCCCCTCCTGCTGTCCTGCCCCTCCAGCCGGGCCCAGGAAGGCGGCAGCCGCACGGCCCCGCCCCAGGCCGTGGCTCAGCTCGCCACTCAGTGCGCCCAGAGCGGCCCGGCACCTGAGGCTCAAGGCCCCCACCCCCCAGCCCTCCTCCTGACCTTGATCCTGGGCAGAAAGTCCAGGAGCAGGGGTGGGGCGGGGGCTGCTCCGCCACCTCCTGCGGACTCTGGCCCCAATCACAGCTATTTTCCTCCATGCAGGCAAGGCGGGGGGTGAGAGGGCACCAGACCGCCCAGCTCACACAGGAGGCTCCAGGACATGTGACACCTGGCGCTGCCCACGGGAGGGGCAGGGGCACAGGGGATGGGCCAAGGGGTATGGGGACAGACGGGGCGGGGGGAAAGGTCCCCCAGTGCCTCTGCCGAGAGGGGCCCAAGCCTGGCCCCTCGACCCAGCAGCCGGAGCTCCGAGCTGGCGGAAGAACACGGAGGGGTGGGGGGAGCGTGCACAGAGCGGGTCACACTCCAGACTGGGCCACCCCACGGCCCGGGAAGCAGAAGGCACAGCAGGCCAGCAGGAAACGGCTCCGAGGGGCTGCAGGCAGCCAAGCCGGGAGCCACCACGTCGCAGCCAGGCCGTCCCGGCCTTACCGCCTCCCAAGGTTAATCATTCCCAGAGCAGCTGACCGCACCCCGCGCTCCTCCCCGCACAGGCCCGTGGCCCGGCCCACAGGGGCCCGAGAAGCCCCACCCTCCCCAGGCCCTCCAGGGAGGACCCCTCCCCGGTGACTGCCTCCCCACAGCCCACCAGCGAACTCCTATTTATTCCGGAAAACCTAAGCACACCGCCTCCTCTTTGAAGCCTCCCTGGCTTGCCCAGGCGGTTTACCGGCGACGCCCCTGAGGCCCAGAAAGGTCAACGTACCAGCCCAGGGCCACACAGCCCCCAGCTCGGAGCCACTCCCTCCCCGCACAGAGGAGCCCCTCTCACCGACAAGCGGTGGACACGGGAGCCAGAGGGCAGAATGAGCGGGAGAGGTGGGGCCCCGGACACCGAGCAGAGCCCCGACCTCCACACCGGGGCCCCCCACCTCCACGGGCGGCCACGGAGAATTCCAGGCTGGGGATGTCAGAGCTCGAGGAGAGCAGGGGCCGGCCTGGCCTTGGCTCCCCCAGCCCCCGCTCCCCGCCAGCGCCGCGCCCTAACTCTCCCAGGTGAAGGTCAGAGCTAGGCCCAGCAGCAGTGACCAAAGTCCCCGCCCCAGCCGACTCCCTGGCCCCCAGGCACCTGCCCCTCCCCCGCAGCCCAGGTCCTGTCCCCTCAACAAGAGGAGGGCACAGGGCCACTTCTTGAGGAGCCGGTCCCCAGTTATGCCACCCCGACTGCAAGGCCAGCTCATGGGAACAAGGCCGAGGGAGGAGTGACAGCGGCTTCCGGCAGCGAGAGCGAATCAGGGAAACCGAGGCCTGCGGAGGAGGAGGAGGAGGGGCCTGCCCGGACAACGCAGCAAGCAGGTCAGAGAGCAAAAGGGACGTCCCCCACCCCGGGCGGTGGCCCTGCCGGGGAGCGGCTCTCCTGCCCCCTCTAGGGGGAGGGGTGACCACCCGCTTGCCCACGAGGGGCAAGATAAAGGGGTTCAGGGCCCCCCAGAAGCTCAACGAGACAGACGTCAAAGCCACTCCTGAAGAGGCCGGGTCATGGGCGTGCTTAGGAGGCACTGACCGTCTCTAGAGGACCCCAGAGGTGGGCACTCACCGGCCACGCTCCCGGAGCCTGAAGCCCCCCTCTCCCAAATGTGGTCACAACAGCCCCCGCCCCAGGGCCTGTCTGCATGGAGGGCTGAGCTCGGGGACAGCTCAGCACAAGTCATCACCACGGACCAAGGCCACCCATCACCTGGCCTGGCCTCTGAGGGGGAACAAGGCCAGCAGAGCAGATGCTCTGGACACTAGGCCTGGACCCCTGGAGAGCCAGGGCCACACGGGCCCCGGGCGTGTTCTGCACGGCGTGGGGTGAGCTGCCACTGGCGGCCAGTCAGGGGTCACCTCCAACCCACCCCTCCGTCACTCGTGCTCTCCTTGGTGCCGGGCCGGGTGCCACGGGGGTACACACGCTTCAGAGCGCCCACCCCGATCAGGCACCTGCGCTACCAGGACGGCCCGGAGCCTGCTGGACGCACCACTCGGCCGACGCTCCCGTGTCCCTACGAGGTCGTGATGTCACCCCCCAAGTACATATGGGACACGACGGCAATGAGCCCACTCAGCCGGGACCAAGCCCCATGCCCGCTCTACACAGCACACAAGCCAACGACAGGGACAAGCTGGCCGGGGAAAGCAAGCAGGACAGGGCCCTGCGGACAGCCCGAGAGGGGACCAGGACAGGGAGCTCCCGGTGGGGGCCCGGAGCCAGCCACCCGACCACGCCTGCTCCCGAGGGCTTGGCGGAAGGCGGCCGTCCATCAGGAGCTCAAGAGTGCAGCGACTACGGCCACCTGGGCTGTCACCACCTGACCTCTGCCCGGGGCTGGCGTGGACACTTAAGCTAAATTGGTCAATTAGGGGGTACTTAGATTCCTCCCCGGGGGCTCCCTCGGTTCTGGGCGGCAGCACTGGAAAGCCTGTTGAATCAGTAACCTCATTACAGCCCGGCAGCCACACCCGGGGCCGGCTTTGAACTCCGCGGGGTTTATCCGCGGCCTCTGCAGGAATTACACACGGCTGGCCCAGGCCCAGCTCGCTCTCCACCACCCTCCGCGCTGGAGGCTCCGGACTCGGAGGACCGCAGCCTCGGCCGAGACCCACAGCCACCGGCCCACACCCAGGCCCGGCCAAGGTGGGAGACGGAGGCCCAGCTAGAAGCCCCTGTTGCTTAGACAGGCCTGCAGGGGGCGAGGCGGCCAGGGCCAGGCTCTGGGTCACCCCTCTGCGTCCTCGGCCCCAGCAGATGGTGCTCCTGGCCCCTGACTCAGGAAACCAAGCCGAGGGCAAGCCGTGACCGTCTGAGGACAGAGGACCTGGGGTGACAACGCCAGTCTCCCCAAGGTCAGTCCCCCCCTTGGCTCTCAGGCCCTTGCCCTGGCCCCCACGGAGGGCCGTCCCCCTGCCCGTGGCCCGCACGCCCACGCTTTATCGGGTGCTTTGGGCCTGACTCATCCTCGCCCAGGCCCCCATGTCCCTCAGGAAGTTGCTGCCATTTGCACACGGGGAGGAGACCATGCCACCCAAGGACAGGCAGCAAGAAGAGGGCAGGAGGAGAGCCAGGGCCGGGCAGGAGCAGGGCTTCCTCTCCCAGCCCCACGCTCAGGGAAGGTGAGATCCCCAGCCTAGCCTGGGACCCCAGCCTGAGCCCCCAGGAAGTCCCTGGGGGTCCTCGCCCCCACCCAGGCTGCCGTGCCGAGTGGCCCGGCCAGGGTCCCGAGCTGGGAGCACCTGCTGTGCCAGGACCCCTCCTCCTCCAGCACAGCCACTGCACAGAGCTGGAGGCCTAATCCCCACTGACTAGCAGCACGACCCCCGTGGCCCCGGGGCCCGCCTGGCGCCGTGCCTCCCAGCCACCTCTCACACGCTGCCACCTCCCCCAGCTCCGGCCGCACAGGCCTGGGGCCTTTGTCTCAGCTGACCCCGCACCGGGGCACCCCTCCCCCACCACCTGTCGCAACCCGCCTCACCTTCAGCGTCCGCGCCAGGACTGGCTCCAACAAGAAGCCTGCGCCACCTCCGCGGCGCACACCCACCTGCATGGGGCGGCAGGACCTGGCCGGCTCTCGGCAGGTGCACCCCAGGCGCTGAGCCCGGCCTGCAGGCCCGAGCCCCTCGGAGGAAGAGCTCACCGAGACTCTGTTAGATGGGCCGGGAAGGCCGGCCTGTGTGTGTGCGCGCGTGCATGTCTGTGTGTGCACATGGAGGTGTGCACGTGTGCAGACTTGCGTGCGGACGTATGACGTGTTGCGGTGGGGAACAGAGATAAGCAAGGCCCCACCCTGCCCTGGGGACCCAGTGTGGCTGTCCTCGCCCAGCGCCCCCTGGGCCCTCAGGAATTTGCTGCCAGACAGGCCCGCCCCGGCGGGGTAAGGAAGCGGGGGGCGCCAGCCTCAGGGGTCCTCAGGCAGCACCTCTGGCTGCTGACCTCACCCTCGCTTTCCCAGCCGATCGAGACCCTCGACCCTGCCCCACCCCCAGCCAAGGACACCTCTGGCGGAGGGTCAGGGCCTCCGCTCCCCAGAGGGCCTTCACGGGTGAACGCGACAGCAGACACGGAGCAGCTTCGACCCCCACCTAGGCTCCCACGCCCTCTCACTCCAGGGCCCCGGGGAGCCACGAAGGGGCGCAGACCCAGGCTCCGCCAGGCAAGTGGCTTCTGATGATGCCACCTGAGGGGGGCAGCAGTGCCCCACCCCAGGGACCGGTCCGGCCCAGCTGGTGCCCGGGACCCCCGCCCCCCGCCCACCCCCGACCGGGAAACCAGTTTACAGAGAAAAAGCAGCAAGACGGCCCAGAGGCGCCGCACCTCGCAAAGCCTGCGAGGGACCTGAGGGCAGGCCTCGGCTTCCCCGCCGTCCCCGTGACCGTCACCAGGTCCTAGGAATCCAGATCAGGTCCACAGCAGGTGCCCCGCGGATGGAGCCATCACGGGCTTGGAGGGGCAGCGCCGGCCCAGACAAGCTGGGAGAGGTTTAGAAAAATGGGACAGGCAGGGACCAAGGAGACCCACCTGCATTCCGGAGAGCAAGGAGATCGGGCCCTGAGCGGCCACCTGGCTCACCTGCACTCACGTGGGGACGCGGGGACGTGGGACGAGGGGACGCAGGCACACGGAACAGACAGCGCGGGGCAGAGCGCAGGCCACCCGGCGGCAGGGGGAGCGCAGAGTGCAGCCGGAGCCGCCGGGCGGGGGAGCGAGTCCGCTGCGTGAGCGCGCTCGGTGCTCACACGGGCCGACACGCGTGTGTGCGTCCCCACTCTCCCCTGCGTCGGCCTGGGCCAATTTTATTTAGCTGCTTTCTGCTCCATTTCACGCTCATTCGGCTGCTGAGCTAGACAATTGCTTTGTAACTCTAGGGTGCAATTTCCCCGTCTGCGAGGCGCTGGGCCACAACTGCTCGGAACAACTCGCACCAGGCTCGGGTGCATGCACGCGGGGCCCCCACCCCACCTGCCTCCTGCGGGCCCGGGGAGGGCGCAGAGCAGGGGCCAGCCAGGGCCCCGGCAGCACCCGCTCGGCGCGGAAGAGGGCGTCTGCCCCGCAGCCTGGACGGCACCACCACCTCGTCTGCTCCATGGGCCTGTTCTGGTCTGACCCTCGGGACCTGGGGCTCATCCTGGCTCGGGCAGGGGACACGGGGAGGCTCTGGCCTCGCCTCTGAGGAGGAGCATCGGGGAAACACGTTCCTACGACAAGATGGTCAGCACCACGGAAGAGCCATCGCAGGGGTCCCTTTTAGAAGTGGAGAGTCAAGGCTCTGAGAGGCCGGCAGGCAGGCCACACGCACAGGCAGCAAGGACAGAGGAGCCAATCCACGGTGGCCTGACCACCAGCCCAAGAGGACACAGCCCCCCAGGAAGGTGCAGCTCCCAAGCCCCACTCCCACCCCAGCGATGGCCAGGTCAGGGTCATTGGAGAAAGAGAGCAGGTGCAGGGAACAAATGACAAGGGGGCCCGAGGAGGAGGGAGCGGAGGGGAGAGGGGAGGAGGAAGGGGGAGGAGG
>PVHT020000094.1:775008-797369 GCA_004024745.2 Catagonus wagneri | reverse complement strand
GGAAGGGAGGAGGGAGGGGGAGGAAAGGGAGGGGAGGGGGAGGAGGGAGAGTGCAGACAGACCTGCACCATATGAAACATAAAGGGTGCAGGCAGGGGAGGCAGCGTGGGGAGCGGCCCTCTCCCCCACCTTCCATGGCGTCCAGGAAACAGACCTGCAGAGTGCTCGTGGGGACAAAGGTCTTGAAGGTGATCCCCAGATGGACACCAGCCCCACCAGCCACCCAGGCTCTGAGTCCAAACGCCCAGGCCCCTGGGGCCCAGACCCCTGCCCATCCCTGGCCCCGCCTGGTGGTCAGTTCCCATGGGAACAGACCAGTTGGTGGGTCGCCCCAAGACCCCCGTCACCGGAGCCAGCTGGAAAGGACAAACCTTGACACACCAGGAGAAGGTGGAGAAGGAAAGGAGGCCTTGTCCTGGGCCAGCTCAGGTCGCTCTGTCCTGCGACCCAGGGGCCCTCTTCTCCTAAAGGACGGAGGAGCCCGCCACCCCCGCAGACCACGGCCCTGAACCACGACGACTGTGGAAAGAGTCGGTGCCACCGGAAGATGAAACTCCGCCGGCGGCCTCCAGGGGCTCCGGGCAGGCGTTTGGGGCCTGCACCCCCGGCCTACACGGCCTCTGTCTCGCCTCCACTCACTGGGCACTGCCCCCCCCAGGAGCCCGTTGCACGCCCCCGCCCCCAGCACCCACTCTGCGCGACACAGTAATTCCACAACCAGCCCCTGGGCCTCCCTCCCCAGGGCCACCAACCGAAAGCCACCCCCATAGCCACAGAGGGGTGGGGCCAGGGGCCTCCTGGAGGAGGCGGCGGCACAGCGCCCCGCAGGCCCTGAAGGACAGGCCCAGCTGGAAGAGCTGGTGGAGCTGGGAGCAGGCCCCCAGCAGCCGCCTCTGTGCGAGCACACCTTTCCGCTCAACTGCGCCAAGCCAAACCCCAGCTCAGGGCTGCCCAGCCCTCCGTCCGTGGCCCTTCCTGGGCGCCCCCAGCTCGTCCCACCCCTGTTTGGGCTGCGCACTGGGTCCGGGCACCGCAGAAAGGCAGCCAACCCCAGGCAAGGATGCAGGCCAGCCAGGCCACAGCCACGGCCAGGCCCATCCGAGGGCTGTTTTTCTCACCCTGACACTTCCCCCGTCAACAAACAGAGCCCCCTCCGGAGTTTACCCAAACAAACGCCCCAACAGTCGGCAGTGCCCAGGCCAAGACAGCACTGCCTGGTAGGCCGGCCTCCAAGCCCGGCCTCCAAGCCCGGCCTCCAGAGAGTCATGTGACCCTGTTATTTCGGGAGGCCCCGGAATGTGCTCTATTTTGGGTCCCAAGGGCTCTGATGTTACCAGAAGCCCCTCATCAGGACACTAAGCTCGTCCGTGTGTCCAGGAGCCGCCCAGAGGGTGGCATACGGGCCTACTGCTTGGCCACTGCCGCTCCCCCCCCCCGGCCCCCCGCCCGGGGCAATGGGCCTCCAGCAGTCAGGGCTCTGGGTCTCCGCAGGCACAGCCTTTCTGTGCCGCTGTCCAGACCGATGCCAGCGCAGGCTTTCCCCACCGGGCACGAGGAGGCGGGCAGCAAGGGCAGGAAGCAGGGGCCGCCTCGGGCACGCTCCTGGGCCTCCAGACCTGTACCCTGGGATCGTCCCTACCCCTCACCGGGGACTCCCAGGTGGGGAAAGCCAGCACCCCGGCCCACCGAGCCCCGAGGCCGCGGGCACTGGAGGGAGAAGCCCTCTGTCCAAGGCCCCAAAAGTGCCCGGACAGCTGTAAGGGGCGATGCCGCCGTCCCAGCAGCTCCAGGTCTGCCCGAAGCCGCTGGCCACTCCTCGTCAGGCCAGGCCTTCTGACACTCAGCCCCCATGAGGGATTAGGCTGTGTTGACAAAAGGGCTTAGGCAAGTAGCCGCTTAAATGGATCTTCAACTCCACTGGACTTCAGAGCTGGTCACAAGCTTAGGAAAAAATAAAGTGTAATCAGAGCCCAGGGCTCCCCGCTCAGGCCCGGGGCGCAGGCTGCCTGGGGGGCTGCAGGCTGGGTCCGGCAGAAGCCGCTGAGCTTCCCTGCGCCCAGGGGAGGGCACGGGACACGACACCCGACCAGGTTCTGGGGGCACCACCTTTCCTCTTCGCGGGACTCCAGCATAGCCACCCTACGGCCCGGGCGCTACACACGCCGACTCCCAGGACCCTGTCAGGATGTCAGGACCTTTCCCACTCCAAGCACCCAACCCTGGCCCTGCCTTATCGGCGGCGGGGAGGGGAGCATTCTTTTCCAGAAGGATCCTCCAGGAGAGCCTGGCTCTGTGTGGAGGGCACACGAGTGTGCAAAGCCTTAAAGGAGCTACAGTCAGCCCCACGCCAGGACTGGCAGCAGCGGTGAATCACAGACACCTCAGCTTTCATGTCTGCTCCGCACGCACAGCCACCACTGGCTGGGGGCCCATCGCTTTGTAGCCTGTGGCCTCAGTCTCTCCCAGCCAGTTTTCTCATCTGCAAAATGGGCACGAGGGCCCACCCTGGTGACTCTGGAGAAGAAGCAGGGCGCTCAGCCTGGCACCTGCAGAGGCCTTCGGTGTACAGAATCAGGAATCTTCTTCGATTTGACAAACTTGGACCCCTACCCCAGTCCCCTGGCCACACGGCCCCCTCCCCAGAGTGCCCCCTCTCCCCTCCACCTCCCAATCTCACCAAACGTCCCTGCAGCTGTTCTGCGTTCTGGCCGCCAACCCCGTGGCCAAACTGCACCCCAGGCTGCAGGAGGGTGGTCAGGCAGGAGGGGCAACCGACCTCAGGTTTCATTCATAATCAGCTGTTTGCATTTCCATTCAGCACAAATACTTCACCCAGCCTGACAGCCTGGCTGCGGGCCCCACCACCAAATTAATATCTTTCCCGGCGCTCATTTATAAAGTCTCCCCACCCCCTCCCTCCTTCCCTGCCTCTCCCGGGCTCCCAAACCCTTCGGAGGACAGTGGCTGGGGGCACCTGGCCATGCCCCCTCTTCCCCCTGCGTGGGCCAGGAGTTGGACGGCGGTCTGGGGCAGGGGAGCCGCTGGGTGGGACCGCGGCGGGAGGACAGGAAAACTGGCCCTGGGTGCTTCCAGCGCGTCCTCCTCCAAGAGTAGGGCCAGCTCCAGCGAACGCCCGGAGCAGTCTGTGCGCCAGAGCGAGGGGCCCCGTTTCTGGAACTGGGCCTTCCCAGGTTGGATGTTCCCAGTCGTTCGGCCCCTTGATGACCCTGCCCACCCGCGCCCGGGCTGCTCTGGCTCTGGGGGAGGAGGGGTCCCGAGCGTTCCAGGGCCGGCGGCCTGCTGGACTCGGCAGCCCGGGCGGCGGCGCAGAGGCCGTCCGATGCCAAGGGCTGCCGGAGGCTGCGAGCGCACAAGTTGCACCGCCCCGCCGGAGCTGAGCGCCCGCGGCGGGGGGCTCGGGACGCTGCCAGGCAGGGCCAGGAGCCCCCTCGTCCAGCCGACCCGCCGCCTCGCTGGCCCCACCGCCGGCCCGCTGCTGGATCACCCTCCGCCAGCAAGTCGGCGGCCCGGCGCTGACCGGGGGCTGCCCGCCGCCTTGGCCCCCTCTCCTCCCGGCCGGCCCGGGGAAAAGTTACCCGGCCCACCCGCTCCGCCCGGCGCCCCAACTCCGCGCGGGCCGGCGGGGGGCGCGGGGCCGAGCGGGGCGGGCCGGGGCCCCAGCGCGCGCCGGGAACGCGCCCCGCCGCCGCCGCCCCCGCCGCCGCCGCCGCCCGCGAGCACTCACCGAGCGGCAGGAAATGTTTGGTGTCCATGTCTGCGGCGATCTCGCGGCGGGAGGGCGGGCGAGCGCGGCGGCCCCCGGCGCGGCCGGCCGGGCCCGGGCGGCGGGAGCCGGCGGCGGCGGCGGCGGCGGCGGCGCGCGGAGGCCGCGGCGCGGCGAGTTGTTGCAAAAGTCGCCCAACAATGTAAACTACTTGTACTGCGCGCCGCCGCCGCGCGCCCGCGCCCGCGCCGCCGCCGCGCGCGCCCGCGCCCCGCTCCGACCGCAGCGGCGCCGGCGGGGGGGCGGCGGGGGGCCCGCGACGGGCGCGGACTCGGCGCAGCGCCGCCGCCCGCCCGGCCTGCGTGCCCGCCCGGCCCCGCCCGGAGCGCACCCCCCCGCCGGTCACCCCGCCCGCCCGCCCGGAGCGCGCCGCCCCCCCTCCCCCCTCCCCACGCGCCGCCCGGAGCGCGCCCCCCCGCCTCCCGCCCCCCGCGCGCTGCCCGCCCTGCCGCCGAGTTGCAAGCTAGCGAGCGCAGTGCAAACTTGCAAGTTTCCCTCCGCCAGGGGTTCCCGGGAGCCGCGCGGGGGCGGCCGGGGAGGGGGCTGGGGGTGGGGGCGCGGGCGGGCGAGGCCGGAGCAGAATTCCTTCCTCGGCCTGCTCCCCAAAAAACTACCCGGCGGAACAGGCTGAGAGTAGGGCTGGAGCACCGGCACGGCCGGGCCATTGTCTGGGCGGCCACACAAAGCGGCCAGCGGCGCTGCGCGCCGACCCCGACCGACACGTGGGGAAACTGAGGCCCAGAGTGGCTGTGAGCCCTGTCGCGGCAGCATGGGCTCGGCCCTACGGTCTGGGGAGCGTATTATTTTCTGGAGCCCCCGGTCCGCCCCCACTTTCACGCTCAGGGCTAGCAGGGACCGGAGAGCAGCCCACAGGCCCGCCCCCACGGCCCAGGCAGGGGGCTGGGGGCTCAGACTTTGCTGAGCGGTGGCCCTGGCTTCAGGGAGCCCTGTCTGAAGGCACCAAGCTGCGGACGCTGAGCTGACGCGAGATGGGTGCTGACTTTGTGGCTATTTTTACGCCTTGGATAGTTCTCTGACCTGACTTTTAAATTCTTGACTTGTTTGTTTAAAAGCAAAAGGAAGGACGCCTGCCCCTGCCCCTTGGGCAGCTGGAGTTGGGGTTCAAGTGTGAGTTACCTGCGCGGAGCGGAGCCAGGCTGTGCCTCCCTCTCACCCCACCCCCGCCACTTGCTGCCATAGGAGACCTACGTTCCCAATGGTGAACCAGTGGTGATCCAGGCTCCCGGACGCAGTGGGGCGTCCCAAGGTCACACAGGCTGCCGGGCCAGGGGGCTCTAATGGGGAAGGGGTGATGACCGGGAGCAGATGGCCATCACCACTGCCCAGGGACAACCGCAGCCCTTGGCAAGAGAGGAAGTCCTGCGTGCCACCCGTGAGACCTGGAGAAGCCTCCCTACCCTTCTGGGCTTCACTTGCCCCTCCGTGGAATGGGAGAGCAACAGGGCCACCTCCCACCGGGCAGCCAGGAGCCGGTGCCACCAGGGCCATTGAGATCTGTCCAGGAGGAAGACTCTAGAGCCACTTGGGGCAGGAGCGGGGGCGGGGGGTGCTAATGCTGTTTGGAGAGCCCTCCCTCCCCCAGCACAACCACGGGCCATGGCCCAGGCTTGTTCTGTCCCCTTGGCTTCTGCTTGATCTGTGCTCCCCTCGCCCACGCCAGAAAGCCTCCCGGTTGCTGGATCCTGGGCCACCTGCCCAGTGCGCCCGGTCCACTGCCATCCCCCACCCCCAGCAGCAGCCTGTTTAACTGTGGTTCTCGTCCTCTGTCATCACAGCAAACCCACTGACCCCTTTTCCAAACCACAGCCCCCAACTCTGAACCTGGTTTCCTCCTGCCGGGGCTGGGGGCTGGCAAGCAGGCAGGAAGGAGCAGGCATGGTGCTGACACGTCCGGGATGAAAGCCCTGCTTTGAAGGCCTGTCTCCAGCACCTCTGGCACGGCCCTCAGCGTGTGCTCCACGTCAGGGGCCCCCACAGCCCGTCGTCCTGTCGTGCCCTCCCGACCCGCAGCAGGCCCCGCCTCTCCTAGCAAAGAGGAGGCCAGATGCGCTCCCCACTGGGTGACCCAGGACCCACTTCCTTGCTGGTCACCCCCAACAGCCTGTGGGCAGTGGGCACTGCTCTTCCGCCTGGCTGATGAGAGCAGCAAGACTAGGAGAGGTGACACGATGGAACACGTCACACTGTGGTGAGGAGGAAGCCAGCCTTTGGCCCAAGTCCTGTCCTTGGAACCTCTGGGCCACCGAGGGTGTGAGTTCACCCAGGCCTCACAGGCCCCCAGTGACCTTCGATGCCGCACTGCCTTCCTGCCCCAACCCATGGGGACAGCCCCTCCGTGCTATGTTGCCCCGGGTCATGAGACAGAGGGGGCGTAGGCTAGGGGGTGAGAGAAACATGAGCGATCGCCGTTTCCAAGGCCGTGGATCGGTCATTCATTCAACAAACATCTATTGAGCTCTCACCAAGGGGCCAGACCCTGTGCTCGGGCCGGATCCTCGGGTGGAGGTATGGTCCCAGCTGGACAGGCATGGGCGGGACCCCAGCCCCGCCCCTCCCCAGCCACGTGGCCCAGTCCGTCACTCCCTTCCCTGTGTCTCAGTCTTCTCACCTGTAATATGGGCACAGCCACCCGCTCCCGCTGAGTCACGGAGGTGGCTCAGTGAGGTCACGTAGGCAGAGTCTGGCCTCGAGGAAGAGGCGCTTTGTAGGTGATGTCGCGACCGCTGCTGCCATCACTGGCTTAGGCCCCTGGGAGCCCCAGCGCAGAGGGCAGATAAGACACGCCCGCAAGCAACTACGGTTTGAGGCAGAGTCTGGGCAGACCGGAAGTATGAGGACAGTGACCGGAGGGTGAGGACGCGTCCGGCCAGGGGCCCTGGACCGCTTCGGGGCATGGCTGGTTCCTGAGCTGGGTTTCGAAGGAGGGAGGATTTAATCAGATAGAAGCTGTGCTGAGAGCACTGCAGGCAGAAGGACCGGCGAGAGCAGGGCCCGGAGGTGGGAGGCAGCCAGCACGTCGCAGGGACAGCCCGCCTGGCGGGCAGGTCAGGACACGCTGGACGATTGTGGGATAGCTGGTCCTGGAGGCCCTGAAGGCTGAGCTCAAGCATCCGAAGTCACCTACTTGAGACGGTGGGCAGCCTGGGACCTGGGCTCCCAGCCCCACCCCTCGCCACGGAAAACTCGAGACTCCGTTTGGAACTGTTGGAGCCTGGAGACAGGGAGCCACACACAGACAGGCAGATTTCCCCTTGGGCCCCTCGCCCCAGGCAAGGCGCAAGCACCCAGATCACCGAGGATGCAAGAGGGGGCCTCTATTCCCAAGGGACCTGCGGAGGCGTCCCCCAGGCCCAGCCTCTCCCAGGGCGAGCACGGGACCCAGAGCCCTGCAGACCTGGCTCCAGTCCAGCCTCGGTGCCTACAGATGCCGGGCTGCTCTCAGCCTCACCCTCCCCGTCTGCGGGGCGGGGGCAAGTGTGCGCCCGGAGCCCGCCAGCTGGGACCGGGCAAGGGAGCCAGCTGCGGAGGGAGGCAAACGCCCAGCTCCCCGCTGGAAAATGTGCACGCTGTGTGTTATTTCTAGTCCTCACTCTCCCCTCAAGCTGGGGCTTTTTGGTGTGAATGATCCCACAGGACACCGCCCGGGACGGTGGCTGCCCCATTTGGAGACGCCAGGTCCAAACTAACCATGGAAAAAACCGCCCCCAGCCTTCCTGCCGTGTGCTTCTGCAGCCAAAAATATTTTTATAGTAATATCCATCTATTTACAACCTGGGATCTGAGAGGGTTTTGTTTTTTGTTTGGCTTTTTTTTTCCCCCTTGAAGGATGCTTTTTAAGGTACTTTGGCCTATTCCACGCGCCTGTCTCAGCTCAGTCTTGTAAACAGTCTCCGGAATCGCTTGGTGAATAATATTTTTAAAGGCCGGTGTCTGCCAGGCTGGGGCCCCCGAGACTGGCGTCTGGGTGGACGGCTCCCAGCGGTTCCTGGGGCACCAGGGGGCAGCTTGGTGGCTTCCGGTTCCTTCCCCAAAAGGAAGGTCTGTGGGATTCCAGCCTGGAGACCAGTGGGATCTCACAGGGGTTTCGGGGCCCTCCGCCCCCACCAAGCAGGGAGGGGTCTTCCAAGACCCCCACCCCTTGGGGGTGACAGTCTCTGTCCCTGGTGACAGAAGAATCAAGCTGGGGGGGGGTTGGCGGCGGCGGGGGGATGGGGCCTAGAGAGGCAGAGGCTCGGCCGGGCTCGCGCGGGAGGCAGACGGAGCTGGCTGGAGTCCTGGCCTGTCCCTCCATCATCTGGGGGACGCCGGGAGGTTGCCTGTCCACACTCAGCCTCCAGTATGTTCTACTCAGAGAAGGGGCGGTGGGGGACACGGAGGAGGATAGGACGCCCTCTGCGAAACGTCAGCAATCTGGCAGGAACTTGCCCGCCGCTCCCGGCCCTGCACACCCAGACCGGTGCCCAGGCCGGAGAAAGGTTGGGTGCCCCCAAGGCAAGCCGCTTATCTCCATCACGTGGGAGCCTCATTCCGAACCTCTGGGAGCTGAGGGCGATTTGGCACCCGAGCTCCCGTGGGACAGGCCCAAGGGCACAGGTGCTGCTTGGTGGACAAAGCCCAGGATTTCGGGGCGGCTCCAGGCAGGAGCTGGCAGCTTCCCTCCAGAGGCCTGCAAAGAGAAGGTCCCGCCAAACCCCAAGGTCACCTAGAGGGGGCCACACGTGCAGGGGGCGGGGGAAGGAGGGGTGGGGGGCGGCTTGGGATTTAGAGAATGCCAGGGGGCGCGCAGAGCCAGAGAAGGGACCTGCCGCACGCTGCCAGGCACCGTCTCCGCCAGCTCTGCCGCCGGAGCCCTGCTTCCCCAGCTCCCAAGGCCGACACCGAGGCTGAGGGAGAGGGGACACGCTCCCGGTCACGCAGCAGCTCCAGCACCGAGGTCCACAGAATCACAGTGGGGGTGCTGGTCAGACCCCCTGGGGACAAAGCACCCATTCGCCTCCTGCCTTCAGAGGTCGGATCCAGCCCCTGCTCCCCACCGGCGTGCGGGTGTTACCACCAGAGTCAGAAGAGAAGGGCCAGGCTGCAGACTTGGAAAACTGGGTGCCGGGGTAGGACGGGGAGCCCAAGCCTGGCTCAGCCACAGACTCTCACATGGTCCTCTCTGAACCTCAGTCTCTTCTTCTATAAAATGGGAGAAAAGGAGCCAGCTAATCATAGAGTTGTTTTTGCTTTGTTTTGTTTTTTTCACGTGAAGTAGGAACATATCGACAGGGAAGTCAATGTTAACACATCCTGGGAGCTGAGGAGAAAGGCCGAGGCCAAGAATCCCAGCTGGGGCGCCGATCCCATCCCGGCCTGGCTCCCACAACGGCTCGCCCCTCCCTGACGCCTCTCCAGACGCCGCCCACCAAGCAAGAAGATAATGTGTTTTATCGGGGCCATTTATTACCAACAATTGCTGCATAAATCTCCCCAGATCCACATACATATACATAAGAGATGGATAAATATGACAGGCCCAGCCTCCGTGCCCAGTCTCACTGATGTAGTCTGCTTGCCCCATAAAGATAACGGGAAATGATTCATAATATTTATTTGACAGACATGACATGAACCGTAATAGCCTGTTGGGATTAAAAATATCTGTACGTCTCTGTCATCCACCAACGTGGTTTAAATATTATATATGTGGCCACTGTCGCCGCCGGGCGATGAGAGCAGTTATTGATAGCGGCCACGCCAAGGAGCCGTTCCCCGCTGCGGAATGGGAAAGTAACACAGAGGCTGGCCCCGTGCTCCCAGGGCTGGTGACTGCCGGCCTCCCACCCCCAGACCGCCAGCAAGCGGGGCCGAAGCGGCCCGGCATCCGCTCTCTTGTGGCCCTTAGCCGGCGGCTCCAGGGAGGGCCTGCTCTCGCTCCAGCCCTGCAGCTCGGGTCTGATGAAGCCACCATTCCACGGAAGGGCCCCTGCAAGCCCCAGGCCCTGCGCCCTCTGGCTGGGTCAGCCCTTCCCCAGCCTCCCTCCACCCAGCACTGGGCACCCCACACACACCCAGCAGGTCCCTCCCAGCTTAAAACGCTTTCCTGCTCTCCATCGCCCTTGGGATAAAGTCCAAACTCCTAAGAAGACTGGCGGGGCCCTCCCCTCCGCTCCCCTGAGTCATCTCCCGCCCGCGGACACCCAGCCCTGCCCACAAGCACCCCCATCCCCGGGGCAGACTGCTGTTCTGGCCCCGGTCCACCCTGGCCACTCCACATGCCACTGGAAGGCCCAGCCCCCGCGTGGCCCCGTGGGCAGCTGGCTGACCACCCCCGGAGCCTGGCTGGGGCTTCCTGTTCCTGCGACAGCCCGCACCTCCTGTCCCTCAGTGAGGTCTGTTTCCTCCACTCTCCCCTGGCTTGCGAGCTCTCCAGAGCTGGGGACCAGGGCATGGGACTGCCAGCTTCCATCCCCCCCACACCCTGACATATGATGGGAGCCCAGAATGTCCGTGGTGGTGGGGGGGGCAGGATGCTGTTTCCAAGGGGCCTGGCTTCTGCCATCACAGCAGGGCTCCTTTCCAAGCCCTGGGCAGCGGGCTCTCAGCATACCCCTGTTTACACCCCAGGGCTTCTGTACTGAGAAGCGCTTCCTCCGTCCCAGGGCCTCAGTTTCCGCAGCATCACCGTGAGCCTTCAGCTCCTGAGCCAGGCTTGGACCCCGCGGACGCCTTTTGGGGTTTGCTTTGGGAGGAGTCCCGAGGCTTGGCCCTGAGAAAACCTCCAGGGGGGCGTTCAGCCCCCTCCACCATCACCTCACCCGGTCCCGGCCCCCGCCCCCGGCCCCGGAGCGCCCTCCGGGGGCGTCCCACCCCCAGGCTGATGCCAGCTTTCGTTCTTCCTGCTAACCTGAGCCGCCGTTCCCCAGAGGAGCCACTCCTGAGCCCAGAATCTGCCCAGAGAAGAGGGGCTGTCCTGGAAACTCAGGCGCCCAGGAGTAGCCCAGACCCACTGGGCTGCCGCTGGTGCGGCCTCAGCACCCCCGGCCCTGGGCGGGGACGTCACTTTCACAGGCAGGATGGCCGGACCAGAAGGGTGAGCCCCCGGCAGAGCACCACTGACGAGCCAAAGGGAACAGCAAGTTTCCGCGGCCGCAGGCACCGCCTTGACCTTCAGTTACCCCTCTGGGGAGAACTCCTCCTCCTGCCCCCCCACAGCCCACTCGTCCTGCCCCAGGCAGCGCTGGCCATGTGTGGGCTCCCGCCAGGCCCCTCCGCCAACACCTTCCCAGAAGAGGGGTTTCTGCTTCGTCACAACAATCCGCTGGGCAACCCTCAGGCTGCCCACTTCACCCCCAGAGGCCCCAGACCGTGCGTGCTGCAGGCCGCCCTGGCCTTGCCCCCCACGCTGGCCCCTCCGTCCCCGCTTTCTCCCAGGACATTTCTCCCGGCCCAGAGTGATGGAGACACAGGACCGGGAAACCAGGTGCTCACGGGGCCCATGCGGCTCAGGACCAGTGGCTTCAAGTGGGCTTAGCACCAAGGCTCTTTGCGCCAAGGCCCATGGTGTGGGGGGCAAAGGTGGGACGGGGGAGGGTCCCACGTCCCAGGCAAGGCCGGCCGGGGACCTTGGAGCCTGCCCATCAGCCCCCCACCCCTGAGGGGCCGGCCCAACCCCACTCCACCAAGTCACAGACCCCTAAATCAGGAGGGAACCTCCACTGGGGGGTGACAGGGCTGATTCCGTAACGCTGAGTGCTCTGAATGAGATCAAGTCCCACGGGCCTGCCCTGGGCCAGCCTGGAGGAAACGGCGCAGGTAGCGGTGTAGTCGAGCTTGGCCAGGCACAGCCTACACAGCGAGCGTCCCGGCACACCCCGCGCCACGTCCCCTGAAGCTCGGCCGAGAGCCCCGGTGGTTTTGCAGAGGACAGGCTCACCCAGTTTAAGCCTCATGGACAGAAATTTCCAGGCCATCCTAGAAATTTCCAGACCGTTGATATGTGGGTCCCTGATCGTCCAGGGCACTGTGGCTCTCGGCGGGGACAGGCCCATTTTGGCTGAGTCTGCCCATGCCGTGCCCGTGGAGGCAAGACGGCTGTGGCTAAAGCCCTCGGAGCTGGGCTGGGTAGGGGCCCTGCCCCACAAGCTGTGCTCTGCTGCCTGGGCCCCGGGTCTCAGCTCCTAAGAAGCATCGGCTTCAGAAGGCAGAAGGGCCTCCCAGGGGGCCCTCGGGGCTGCTTGGCTGCCGGGGAGGGCTCGGGCGCTGGCAGAGAGGTGAGCTCTTGCTTTGCCCACCGACCATCCCTGGGCCGAGAGTCAGAGACCCCAGAAGCCAGCTGTCCCTACACAAAGTGGCCCACGCCTGTGTCAGGCCGTCCCAAGGAGCCAGCTGGCCGGACTGGCCCCATGAGCTCCTGGCACACAGCCACCCAGTGGCTGGTCCCCTTTGCCCACCGGGTTTGGAGAAACATTAGCTGATGGGGACACTGTCACCCTGATAGCCTGACCGGTGTCACATCCTTGGTTTCAGACTCCATGAGGTGCCCCCGTGGGCTCCGTCTGTCAGCTGGCTGGCCTTCCCCTCCCCAACCTCAGTTTCCTCTGCTGTAACATAAGCCTGCCTCCCACTCCCCACTGGGGTCGGCGGTTCCAGAACCCTCTCCTGGGGTGCTCCCATTGTCAGCGGCTCAGCGGTGCCCAGCGAGGAGCAGAACCCGGCCCAGATCTGAGCCGGCTGCTTCCCATCCTAAGAAAACAGAAACTCAGATGGAGATTCGGCGAGGGAGGTGTTCAGTAAGGCCCGGCCAGCAGGTGGAAAACAGCCTCGGTGGACACCGACCGCTCAGTGGTCACATCGCAAAAGGATCAGCTCCAAGAAAACACACGTGTGCTGAGAACAACACACTGCCACAGGGGGAAAGGCTGCTTCGAACTACCTACAGAAAGCTTCCGATGACAGCCGCGTGCACAGAAGTCTCAAACGAAGCCTGTCCCCCGTTTGGTGCCGGTGGCGAGTTCCAGCCATGGGGCCAGGGAGCTTTTTCACATCCTCCTTTGTAATTTTCGTTTTCTGTAACGAGCCTTTATTACATTGAAAATCAGAGGAAAAAAAAAAAGGCAAATTCACAAAAGCCTGCCCGAGTGCATCTGAATCCTGACTCGCGCTCTAGCCAACGCCTGCTCGCAGCCCGTCTCAGAAGACCCCGGCCGCCCCCACCCCTGGGGGGTGACACGCCACAGCCTCACGGGTCTTCGAAACCAGTGGTCTTGTCTCCGCTCTAAGCGCCCCCGCTCCCACCCCCGGCCTCCTCACTGGGGGGGGGGCAGCCACCCTCTGCCAGCGCCCTCCTGCCACCGCCGTCCCCGGCAGGCTCTGCTCCGTCAGTGTCCTGCCGGGAGCACCCAGGTCTCCGTGGTCCCGAGCCGGATACGCTCACACTTGCTCGCCGGCGGCGGGGACGTTTATCTGATCCGCGCACCTTGTCACTGGGCCAGGTGAGATTAATAACACACTTAATTTCACAAGCACAGAAGGTTGCATCTAAATGCCCCAAATATTTGGACCACAGCGTGACAAGTAAGTTCATTTCAGTGGTTTTAAAAGCTGACACAGAAGCCACTTGGCTTTTGTTTTTTGTTCCTGGCTGTTTGTTGCCAACGCAACCGAATGGCTGGGCCCATCCAAGAGGTTCTGAGCCCCAAGACGGTGCCCTGGGCCCCGGCGCCCTGCAGTTGCCGCCCTTCCTCAGCCTCCAGTGACGGAGGGAGGGAGGAGCGGGGCCATGAGGACGGGAACTCCACACGGTCCGGGCCCCTTCCCTCCCAGTCTGTAGGTGACGCGCGCGCTGCGGGCCGGGTCTCAGGGAGGCAGGCCTGGTGCTCACGGGCCAGAGAAGGGACAGGACACAGCAAGGAAGAGCAGGAGGCGAGGGATCAGAGACGCTCTCCAGGGGTCAGGGCACAAGCTCCCCAGAGGCCTGGACCTGGGGCCGGGGGCAGGGAGGTCTCCTGCTGGGGCGGCTGGAGCACCGCTGGGCCGGTGGGGTGGGGGATGGGGGTCAGGCTGCTCCGTGGGGGACAATGACTCTGCCCTACAGGTCGGAGTGGCCCAGGTTTGGAAGGGCCTCCATCACCCCCGAAAGGGCATGGAAACAGGGGGACCGGGAGCCCCGGGGGCCTGAGCTCGCCGGGCCCCGCTCAGGTGCTGCGCTCACTCGGAGGGGATGTGACGAGGGCTCCCCTCTTGCACAGGGAACCCTGGGGCGCTGCCTGGGACGCGGTCCGGGCTGGTCTCAGCTGGAGCGTTCCGAGGGGGCAAAGCTGGCCGGTAGAGGAGGTGGGGGGCCCTGGTGCGGGAGCCCACCCCCAGCTCAGCCCAGGTCAGCTCAGCGCTGCGCCCACACCGCCCTGGGCCCCAAGAAGAGCCTGTGGCCTCTCCCTGCCCAGATCACCTTCCAGAGGCCTAGTGAGCAAAGCTGTCCCAGGCAGGACTCTGGGTGCCCCCAGACCACACTGGCCCCTGGGGGTCTTCTCTCCCTGCCCCCGCCCCAGTTCATTTTATTTTATTTATTTATGGGCCAACCCCTTGGCCTGTGGAAGTTCCCGGGCCAGGGATGGAACCTGTGGGACAGCAGTGGCAATGCTGGATCCTTAACCCACTGAGCCACCAGGGAACTCCCATGGGCTTTTTAAAAAAATTTTATTTATTTTTCTTTTTAAGGCCACACTGCGGCATATGGAGTTTCCCAGGCTAGGGGTCAAATAGAAGCTGCAGCTGCCAGCTTAGACCACAGCCACCACACCAGATCTGAGTCACATCTGCAGCCTATGTCACAGCTCATGGCAATGCCAGATCCTTAACCCACTGAGCAAGGCCAGGGATCAAACCAGCATCCTCATGGATACTAGTCGAGTCCTTAACCTGCTGAGCCACAGCGGGAGCTCCCCACTTTCCTGAGCCCAGGTTTACTCATGGGACTCAGGGGCCCAGGGAGGGAGGGGCTCCCTCGGCACCCGCCCCGCAGGCCCTCCAGCCCGCTGAGGCTCCCGCAGGCTCTGGAGCTGAGCTCTCCCCTCTAGCACCCCCTCCAGTGAGCTGCAGCGGGGCAGCGCCTCTCTGGGGTCCCGCCGCCCACCCTCGTGCAGGCCTGTGCTCTTCATCAGGTCCGCTCCCCCCGGAGCAGCTTTGTCTGGACGCCACTTGACAGACAGAGCTGAGCAAAGGACTAACAGGATTTCTCAGGCCTGTCACTCCGGTGATGACCCCCTTCGGGCCATCGGAAGACGAATTAGCGTTGACTCCCCTCCCTCCGCCCAGACCACCAGCCCCGAGCTGCTCCCTGTGCGTCTGTGTGTTACAGTCAAGCTCACAGCTAAGCGGATTTCGGGCCTCTCTGACCGGGGCCAGCAGGCCACGGTGCCTGGACAGACGGCCAGCCCTCTGCCCCTCTGCTGGGGGCCCACGGGTGGGGGTGCAGAGAGAGCCTTCTAAGCAGCCCGCGATCGGATCCCCGCTCTGCCAGCTCACGTGTCCCTGAGGCCCGGGCGAGCACCTTGGCCGCCCTGCCCCTGTTTCCCCCCCGCCACAAAACAAGGGCCCTGGACCTTCCCGGAAGACCCTTGTAAATGTCAGAGCTGCAGCAGGTGGTGTCAGGGGCACATAGTAGGTGCACCATGCGTACTAAGCGTCACTGCGGTGACTGGACCAGTGACGCCTACAAAGGATGCTAATTAACTGAGCTTCGTGTCTCATTCTAGCGGACCCTTTAACAGATACTGGGCTCGCTGGGTCCCCTGAGGAAAGGTCCCAGCAGTGCTGCAAACTGCCCCTCCCCGGGGTCTAGCGTCTCTGCCTGGGGCTGCCGAGAAGTCCTGGGCAGCCGTCTGTGCCGCTCTCTCCAGCAAGGCGGTGCTGGCTTCCACTGGCCCAGGGTAACACCCTGCAGAGCCCCGACAGGCTCCCCCCTCCCCTGGACCCCCGCAAGGGAGAGACCTCTGGGTCTCCATTACCTGCATTCTGCAAGGCTGGCTTTCCAGGCACGAAGGGAGGACTTGTGGCTTGTCCTGGGCCTCTGACTGTGTGTCCTGCGCAAGTCACTTCTCCAAGCCTCGGTTTCCTCACCTATAAAACGGGCACCAGTAATAGCAGCACGCCTACCCCCTTGGGGTGGTTGCAGGACCCAGTGTGGCAGAAAGACTGTGGCACCACGCACCTACGGAGCACACGTTCCACGCATTTGCTTTAAAAAATTAAAACTTGGGAGTTCCCATTGTGGCTCAGTGGGTTGAGAGCCCGACTAGTATCCATGAGGTTGCAGGTTCGCTCCTTGGCCTCTCTCAGTGGGTTAAGGATCCGCCATCACCAGGAGCTGTGGTGTAGGTCACAGACGCAGCTCGGATCTGGCGTTGCTGTAGCTGTGGTGTAGGCCGGCAGCTGCAGATCCGATTAGACCCCTAGCCTGGGACCTTCCATGTGCCGTGGGTGTGCCATCCACAACAAATAAAGCAAAACTTGACCGTTGGAAGAAGAAAAGGAAACTCGCAAAGACTCCTTAAATTCTCCTCACGGCTGAGGAAGGAGGCTGGCCCTTCTCCTGCAAGCAGTGCCCCCAAACTTCTGAGCCCCTCACAGCTAGCTGGCCTCCTGTCTTCACTAGGGTCTCTTCAGGAGGCGGGGGCCCCTCGGAAGCCGGGGATCAGCCCCGCAGCTAGAGCAGGAGGGCACTGCCGCCCTTCCACACCACAAGCCGGCCCTCCAGGAAGGATCACAGCTCCGGGCGGCAAGAGGCCTGGGCCGAATCCCCTCCCCACCTCTGTGGCCCTGTGCCTGGGAGCGTGGACAAGACCCGGCATGTCTGAGCCCACTGCCCCATCTGTAAATGGGGCCGCAGTCCCCACCCGGGTGGCGATGAGGAGCTGAGAGCACGGTGAGCTGTGCTTCGTCACGATTCTCAGGCTGCAGGCAGCGATCCACAGCCTGGACGAGGAGGCCAGACAGATTTCTAAGTTCCTGGAAGCACACACCAGTGGTAGCTCGAGGACCAAGGTGTTTCCTTTATGGGGTCCCTGGTGGCTTAGGGAACTCCAGTAGCTTAGGGATCCAGCATTGTCACTGCTGTGGCTCGGGTTTGAGCCCTGGCCTAAGAACACCTGCATGCCGCAGGTGCAGCCAGAAAAATTTTAAAAATAAAATAAAATCCGTGAAACTTAAAAAAAAAAAAGGCGCTGTCTTTGTGCATGAAAAAACTGAGGTCTGGAGGGATCCGTGGACGCTGGCACAGGTCGCTTCAACCTGGGCCTGGAGCAATGACACAAGGACAGAGAGCCTCAGGCAGAAGCCTGGCAGATTGGCTTCTGAGAGGAGGAGGGTGACGAGTTCCGAGATGGGAGGGCGTGTGGGATGGAGCCCATGCGAGAAACTAGGTAACCCCCCCCACTTCCACATCAGACCAAAGAACTCCCTGCGTCGTGGGCTGATTTCTCTCCTAGTGCCTAGAAACGGAATCGCTGACGTGACTCCTGGATCCGGCCTGTCCTCTCCAAAGACAGGGAATGAAGCTGCAATCGCAAAACAACCCCATACAAATATCAAATGGTATCACTTACATATGGAATCTAAAATAGGGCACAAATGAACCTATCTACAAAACAGAAACAGACTCACAGACAGAGTGGACAGACCTGTGACTGCCAGTGGGGAGGGGAGACGGAGGGGGATGGACTGGGAGTTCGGGGTTGGTAGTTAATAAACAATTACATTTAGAATGGATAAGCAGTGAGGTCCTATTGCACAGCACAGGAAACTGTATCCAGTCTCTTGGAACAGACCATGGTGGAAGACAATATAAGAAAGGGAATGTGTGTATACGTGTGTGTGTATATGTGTACACGTATACATACACGTGCGCACGCACGCGAATGGGTCACTATGTTGTACAGCAGAAATTAGCACATTGTAAATCAATTATACTTGAATAAAAAATTCAACTAAAAAAATAAAAAATAAAAAGAGAGCTTTCACAAAATCATGTGAGCACCTTGATCTTGGACTTTCCAGCCTCCAGAACTGGGAAAAGTAAATGTCTATTGTTAATTAAAATAATAATAGTAATAGTAATAGTAATAATAATAATAAATAAAAATGATCCCACATACCAAAATTTATGGGATGCAGCTAAAGCTGTGCATAGAGGGAAACTTATAGCTTTACCTAATTATATTAGAAAAGAAAAAAGATCTAAAATCAATGACCTAAGTTTTCACCTTAGGATGATTTAGAAAAAGAAGAGGAAAAAGAGCAAGCTAAATCAAAGTAAGTAAAAGGAAGGATGCAATAAAAGTAATAGCAGAAATTCATGAAATAGGCCATAGAGAAAATTAGCAAAGCCAAAACTTGCTCTTTGAAAATATCAACAAAATTGACAAATCCCTACCCAGAATGATCAAGAAAAAAAGAGCAGAAAAATCACCAGTAACAGAATGAAAAAGGGAGTTGCCACTACAGATCCTATAAGTGTGAATAAGATTAAATGAAAGTACTGTCTACAACTTTATACCTCAAAATATGCTGATGTAGATGAAATGGACATATTTCTTGGAAAAAAACAACTTACCAAAATTGACAGAAGAAGGAATGGAAAAGCTCTTCAACCCTTATCTATTAAGGAAATTATCTATTAACCCTTATCTATTAAGGAAATTATCTATTAACCCTTATCTATTAAGGAAACTTATCAGAAATAATCTCAAAATTCCAGGCCCAGATGGTTTCGTTGATGAAATCTATCAATCATTGAAATCCTATGCCAAAGATTGAATAAAAATATTATTCAAAGATCTAATAAAATATCAAAATATTAACCAATTAAATCCAACAATTGTAAAAAAAAAAAAAAAGGGTAATACCGCGTGAGAGAATACTTCACTGAGATCATAACTCAGTTCCTGAGACTTATCTCGGAAACGTAATGCCGGTTTTGCGTTTGAAAAAAGCTGTAGATGTCATCCTTATAACAGACTAAAGGAGAAAAATCATATTATTTCAAAAGATTTGGAAAAAGCATTTGATAAAAGTCGCTGCCCGTTCATTATTTTTAAAAAGCTCACTAAACTAGGTAGAGTAGGAGACTTACTCAAACTGCTAGAAGGAATCTACAGAAAATCAACCTGGAGACAACATCCTTCTCAACGGTGAGAAACTGACCTGTTACCCCGAGGTTGGAAATAAGGATGTTCTCTTGCCAATCCTGTTCAACATTACATGGGCTGTCTTAGCCACTGCTATAAGCCAAGACAAAAGAAATGAAAGACACAAATATCAGAAAAGAAGAAAAACTGTCTCTATTGCAGATGTATGATAATTTACGTAGAAAATCCTAAGGAATGTACAAAACAACCATGAAAATGAATGAATGAATTTGGCAAGTCCTGGGATACAAAGTTAATGTAAAAAATAAATTGCACACCTATGTGTTAGCAGCAAAGAACTGGAAAATAAAGTCTTAGCAATCCCACTTACAACAGCACAAAACGGTAAAATGTTGAGGAATAAATACAACAACCTTTATCCAAGATCTCTATACTGAAAAGCACAAAATAGTGCTGAGAAAAAAAAAACTAAGTAAATGAAAGAATATACCATGGGAGTTCCCGCCGTGGTGTGGTAGGTTAAGAATCTGACTGCAGCAGCTGGGGTCACTATGGAGGCGAGAGTTCCATCCCCAGCCCGTATAAGGGATTAAACTATCCGGCATTGCCACAGCTGCAGCATAGGTCACAGCTGCAGCTCAGATTCAGTCTTTGGCTCAGCAACTTCCATAGGCCCGGAGTGCAGCCATGAAATGTCTTTACAAAGAGTATACCATGTCCATGGATCATAACACAGATAAGATGACAATTTCTCCACAGTGATTTCACACAACCTCAATCAAAATTTCATCAAGCTTTTTGTCAGCTTTAGTAGTTGACAAACTAACTACCTCTAGATTTTTTATAAATATGCAAATGATCTAGCATAACCAAAGCATGTTTTTAAAAGAACAAAGCTAGAGGATACATATATGTGTATATGTAATAGAATAGAGATTATATACACATGTACACACACACACACACACACACACACACACCTACAATCAATTCAGTGCCAAGGCAATTCAATAGAGGAAGGAGAGTTTTCAACAAGTGGTGCTGTTTCAGCCAGACATCCATATAAAAAATTCGGAGTTCTGCTGTGGCTCAGTGCTAACAAACCGGACTGGTATCCATGAGGATGTGGGTTTGATCCCTGGCCTCACTCAGTAGGTTAAGGATCCGGCGTTGCCATGAGTTGCAGTGTAGTTTTCAGACATGGCTCAGTTCCAGCATAGCTGTGGCTGGGATGGAGACCTGCAGCTGCAGCTCCGATTTGGCCCCTGGCTCTGGAACTTCCATATGTGGTGGGAGTGGCCTCAAAAAGAACAAATAAAAACCAGGGACCTCTGAGGAGGAAGAGAAGAGAAAGTGTTCCCCTTACCCTGAAGTGTGAACCCCTCATGTTCCCTCGTGGCAGCCCAGGCAGGGGCAGACCCGGCTTCAAATCCGGCCCCTGCACCGTGACCGTGGTCCAGTCCTGAAAATCTGAGACCCCAGGTTCTCACTGTAACATGAGTGCGAGAGCAGGGGCCCTCACACAGGCCAGTTCCAAGGCTCCGTAGGAGCAGAGCTAAGCTGAGTCATTGCTGGCAGGGGCGCTGGCACCTCTTTCCCTCCAGCCTGGGGACAGGTGGGCTGTCCCTACTCTGACTCCTGGTTCTGCCTGGCTCTCCACCCTCCTTTCCCTCAGGGCAGCCAGCCAGGACCCCACCCTCCCCACCCAGGGAAACTGCCCCCCACCACCCCAAGCAGGAGAAAGTGTTGGGCTGTGGCCAGCCTGGGACCTCTGGAGCTGCCTGGGTGGCACCCTCCAGTCACTCTTGTCCGGCCACCCTGACCTTGAGTGGACATGGTTGGGGCCACGGCTAAGGCCCCACAAGGGTCCAGGGAGCTCTTGGCTCCCACTGTCCTGGGTTCTTTCTGGGTGCACACGAGGCCTTCTTTTGGTGCCTTTTCATAGCTCTGTGGACACCAGCTTCAAAGCACACCTGCCTTTCCCATGCTGATGAGTTGGAGCAAAGTTGAATTGCCCTTTGTCTGTAGTGGATCCCATGGTAGCAAGGCCCATACAGGGCACTCAGGTCTGTGACGCTGAACCAAGCAGCCACGGTAGACACGTGCTTGCCCAGGAAGTGGCTGAGAATCAGCCGTCCAGGTCCATGGCTGGATGCATGGCCATTGCTGCATGACGTACTGCCCCCAAATTTAGTAGCTTGAGACTGTGAGTCAGGAATTCCACTAGGGTTCAACTGGGCAATGCTTCTGCTCCATGTAGCACTGGCTGGGTTTGCCTGGTGGTGTTTGGTGGACTGCCAAGCTGGTCTGGTTCCTTGGTGCATGACTAGAAGGGCTTAGCAGGGACTGTCACCCAGAAGGCCTCCACGTGGCCTCTCCAGCAAAGGGCCAGGCAGGCTGTGAGGCTTCACCTGACCTAGACTTGGAAGTCATATGGCATCATTTCCATGGCATTCTATTGGCTAAACAAGCTGTAGTGCCAGCCCAGATTCAAGGAGAAAGGATTTGATTCCAGCTCTCAGTGGGGGAGGGATCACTTTGGTTGGCTGTACGGGGAGCCCATGAGCGAGGTCGTCTTTATCGAGCGAGGTCGTCTTTATCATCTCCATCCCAGCATCATCTTCACCATCATCATGACCACCACCAGCATCTTCCTCTATAACGTCCCTGTCATCATCATCTTCTTTACTGCACATCGCCCTTTCCATCGCCATCGCTCCCACCACCGTCTTCTCTACTGTGGTTACCGATCAGCACCTTCTTCTACACCATCATCTTCTCTGTCGTGGGCACCACCATCACCGCCATCCTCATCTTCCTGACTGTCAGCGTCCCCACCACCATGACTATCACCATCACTACCGTCAACATACCACCGTCACCACCACCACACTCATCTTCCTCTGTACCGTCACCATCATCATCTTTTTTTTTTTTAATCTTTCTAGGGCCACACCCATGGCATATGGAGGTTCCCAGGCTAGGGGTCTAATCGGAGCTGTTGCTGCCAGCCTACGCCAGAACCACAGCAACCCGGGATCCGAGCCGCGTCTGCAACCTACACCACAGCTCACGGCAACGCTGGATCGTTAACCCAATGAGCGATGCCAGGGATCAAACCTGCAACCTCCTGGTTCCTAGTCGGATTTGTTTCCACTGAGCCATAATGGGAACTCCACTTCCATCTTCTTTTTCTCTACCATTGTTACCATCACCACCACCAGCACCTTCTACTCCATCATCATCACCATCACCACCGTCTTCTGTTCCATCATCATCACCACCACCATCTTCTACTCCATCATCATCACCATCACCACCGTCTTCTGTTCCATCATCATCACCACCACCATCTTCTATTCCATCATCATCACCATCACCACCGTCTTCTGTTCCATCATCATCACCACCACCGTCTTCTATTCCATCAT
>PVHT020000094.1:753241-774008 GCA_004024745.2 Catagonus wagneri | reverse complement strand
TCATCATCACCACCACCACCGTCTTCCACTCTATCATCATCACCACCACCACCGTCTTCTATTCCATCATCATCACCATCACCACCGTCTTCTATTCCATCATCATCACCATCACCACCGTCTTCTGTTCCATCATCATCACCACCACCACCGTCTTCCACTCTATCATCATCACCACCACCACCGTCTTCCACTCTATCATCATCACCACCACCACTGTCGTCTTCTGTTCCATCACCATCATCGTCATCACCACCACCGCCACCATCTTCCTTACTGTCACCACCACCACCACCATCACTACCGTGAACATACCGTCACCACCATCATCATCTGCCCCGTGGTGCGGTGATCATCAGTCTGGGCTTGTGTCTCCCTGAGTGAGGGCAAGGCCACGAGACTCCCCATGGAACAGATGAAGAAACGCAGGCACAGAGCGGTTCGCCCACGCCGACCTTGACAGAGGTCTCCTAGGAATGCACAGCCAGCACGCACTCACCGTCACGGAGGAAAAGAATGACGGTCACCGAGATGCGGGTTGGTCTCGCCCCACCTTCCCGCATGCACTCCTAGTCTCCCCAGGGCTCTGGCTGAGGTCAGCCCGCAAAGTCTCACCACAGACCTGGGGGGAGGCTCGTCACCTCCAAATCAGAGTCAGGGAGACCGGGGCGCAGAGGCCCAGGCTCTCGTTTCCGACACTCTCTGCCGCCGCAGCTGCCTAAGCCCAGGAGACGGCGGAAGTGGGTATGTTGAGCAGACACTGGCGGTTCTGTCTACACTAATCAAGTTAATTGGATAATTGCCACCTCATGGTGTTTGGTGTTGACACAACCTTAAACTTGGCTTTTTTACAGAAGGTTTCTTATGAACCTCTCCTCTGGCTGGTGAATAGAGCCTCCAGCCCTCCCAGGCCGGGGACACCGGGGTCTCTTCTTTTCTAGTCGGTGGGGCTGGGGGAGGGTCTGGCGGCCAAGAAAGGCTAAATGACTATCCGAGGTCACAAAGTGACCCATGGAAGAGGTGACAGAGACGAGCAGGCCCGCCCATCGCCTCCAGCTCTGACGACTCAATCACCCCAAAGAGACACGTGTGATTTAATTTCTATTCCATCTGCACGAGGGGAGGAAAAAAAAAAAATCAATGTTTGCTAAATGAAAAGGAAAAAGATCGGCAGGAGGAAAATGTATTTTCAACTTTTAATAGGGTGTTGCCGGCAAATGGCAAGTCCAGAGCGGAACAGCAGGCCCGCCTGCTGTGGGGTCTGGCTGTGATGGGGGGGACCCACGGGGCTGAGACAGTCGCCCCTGTCTGGCAGGGCCAGGCTCGGAGGGGTGGGGAGCCTACGGGCCGCGAGGGCCTCTTTAAGAGAACAAATACAAAACCGCAAGTGCAAATTTAGGTTCAGGGCCTCAGAAGTAGCCCCGCAGGTGAGGGGTGCGTCAGTCAAGGCTCATCAGCTTGCTGGCAGGCGCCCCTCCATCCGCACAGCTGCATTTCCGCACGATTCCTCTTAAAAATCCCGTAAAGTTTCCCTGCTGCAACCCCGTCACCAGCGTCACAAGGCCTCGTCAGCCGCTCACCAGCCTCGGGTGCCCCCTCCGCCCCCTGCCGGCCCGCCGGCCCCGGGCTCTTCACCTCCGCTGGACCCTTAGCCACCTTAACATGGCTTTAGGCGCGCGACGAGCGGACGTTTCCCGGGGCCCCGCGGCTCTGCCCGTGTCCCCGCGGCCCCGCAGCCGAGCGCCAGCTCAGCTCGGAGGGCCCAGGCTCATGGGACGCGACCTCCTTTCCCCGGCTGACCTCGGTGTCCCCCGGCACAGGGTTTTTAAGAAGAGCGTGTGGAAGGAGTCAGGCCCAGGGCAGGCATCCTGACCCCAGGCGGAGGGGACCAATGACCGACAGTGTGGCCCGAGGTGGCTGCGACCGCGGCCCCAGGACCCTCTGCTGGGTCTTTCCCCACTGGCGATGCAGGTGAAAGTCATCTGGAAACTGGAGCGTGCCGTGCACAGGTGTGTGTGTGTGACGTATTGTCCCTGTTGCATTATGCAGTCTTCCCCCAACGTGTCTTCTGAATACACCTGTCTTTTGTGGTGCAATTGTTTCCTTTCCTTTTTTTTTGGCTTTTTAGGGCCGCACCCACAGCATATGGAGGTTCCCAGGCTAGAGAGTAAATCCGAGCTGCAGCTGCCAGCCTACACCACAGCCACAGCCACAGCAACACAGGATCGGAGTCGCGTCTGCGACCTACACCACAGCTCACGGCAACACTGGATCCTTAACCCACTGAGCGGGGCCAGGGATCGAACCCACAACCTCACAGTTCCTAGTCGGATTCGTTGCCAATGAACGGGAACTCCCTCGAACATTTTCTTTTTAAACAAACAAGGGAAAACAGTAATTCATTTGAGAAAATCTGGAGAATGCAGAAAAATAAAGGATAAGAGACAAAATTAAAATACCAATAGCCCCAGCACGAAGAAATAATCATTATTAAAACAGTTTTTTCCCCCTCCCCTCCTCCTCTCCCTCTTCCCTCCCCCTCCTCCTCCTTCTTCTCCTTTTCCTTCCCCTCCTCCTCCTGCTTATTGTGTGACCCGCAGGACCCTGCGGACATGGCGGTGTGTGGCTTCTGAGGCCGGGCCGTAAGGCACTGGGCTCCCGCCTGGCTCCCTCTCAGACCCCTGGCTGCCCTGGAGACAGGTCCACGCGGGGAGGAAACGTGGCCTCCTGCCCACGGCCAGCACCGCCTCGCCAGCGGTGTCGCGCTTCAGCCCCTTGGAAGTGGACCCTTCCGTCCCAGTCAGGTCACATCAGCCCAGCTGGCTTGTTGACGACAACCTCTAGAGAGACTGCAGGCCAGCCCTGGCCAGCCCAGGGGCTCCTGAATGCCGGAGCGGGAACAGAAATGGCTACTGTTCCTTTAAGCTGCAACCTGCAGCGGAATTTCCTCTGCAGCCGTAGGTACAAGCACAAGAGTTCACTGCAAACTACACAAGAGTTTGAAATCAAGAGTTGGAGTTCCCATCGTGGCTCAGTGGTTAACGCACCCAACTAGCATCCATGAGGACATGGGTTTGATCCCTGGCCTCGCTCAGTGGGCTAAGGATCTGGTGTTACCGTGAGCTGTGGTGGCTCAGGTCCCACGTTGCTGTGGCTGTGGTGTAAGCCGGCAGCTACAGCTCCAATTCGACCCCTAGCCTGAGAACCTCCATGTGCTGCAGGTACGGCCCTAAAACATAAAAAAAAATTTTAAAAAGGATTCGAGTCCAAACTCTGCATCTCCAGAGGAATGCTTTGCAACCCTTAGTCTCCCCATTCCCTCAGTCGCCCCATTGGTAAAACAAAAAAGCTGGGCTAGGAAGCTCTGACCTCCTAGCCCTGACCTTCTGAGGCTCTGAGATCAGCGCGGACGGAGCCCATCCCACTCCTGACACCTGCACCTGCTTCCCTTCCTGGACCAGGGCCTGGTCTGCACCTGGGCCCCGATTCCAGGAACAGGACCTGCTCTTTGCACAGCCGGGGAGGAGGGCACCATTTGCAAACCGTAAGCCACTCTTTTTAAAGCGCACACCGCAGTGATTTTGAGCGTGTTTACAGAGTCGCATAATCATCACCACTCTCTAATTCCATATTTTCATCACTCCGGAAAGAACGCCTAGACTTCCCTGGTGGTGCAGCGGTTTAAGGACCAGGTGTTGTCACTGCAGCGGCTTGGGTCACTGCTATGGCCGGGGTTCAATCCCTGGCCCAGGAAATTCCATGTGCCCTGGGCAGGGCCAAAAAGGGAAAAGAAAAAGGAACCCTGCAGCCTCCAGCAGTCACTCCCGGCCCCTCCCCGGCCCCGGCAGCACTCGCCTCCTGTCTGTCGCTGTGGGTTTGCCCGCTCTGAGCCTTCCGTGGAAGCAGGATCGTGCACCCGGGCCGGCCTGTGTCTGGCCTCTTCCACTTCGCGTCGCGTTTCCCAAGTTCAGCCTCATTGAGCGTGTGTCACAACTCCCTTTTTGAAAAAAGGTTTGTACTTATTTTAATTTATTATTATTATTATTATTTTATTTTTTGGCGGTGCCTGCACCATGCGGAAGTTCCCAGGCCAGGGGTCAAACCCACGCCGCGGCACTGACCCGATCCACAGCAGGGACAACACCAGGTCCTTAAACTGCTGGGCCACCAGGGAACTCCACCAGAACTCCCTTTTTATGGCTGAGTGATATTCCACTGTGTGGGTGGACACAGGCTTGTCCCTCCCTCAGCTGATGGACACGAGGGCCACTGCCCTCTCCTGGCTGTCATGAACACAGATGCCCCCCACCCCAGCAACCCCAAAAAGGGGGAATCAGCCAAGGAAACCGGTGCGTGATCCCGTCGTTACAGGAAACGTCAGCACTGACATCTCGGGTCCAGTTTGTGGTTGATGCCGGGAGGGAGCCTGTGCCTCTGCATTTCCAGAAGCGCTTTCCACACCCCGGCAAAGGTGGGCCTGCCCAAGACCTGAGCCTCTGGTCAGCCCGGGCTTCTGTCTTCCCGTGAGGTCAGGGGTCAGGGAGGGCCTGGCTGGGACAAAGCCACTGCTGACCTCACCACTCAGCCCTGACCCCTGCGCCCGGTCTCTTCATCTGTGAGGTGGGGACGCTGCCGCCCACGTGCAGGGACTGTGGGAGAAGTCAGAGGCCAGGCTGGGGACACGTGAGCAGCAGGTGTCACAGAGAGAGAGTGAGCAGACGGGGAACCGCCGTGAGCGATGAGCTGCTCAGGATGCCAAAAAGTGACCGAGCGACAGAAAGAACCAAGGCTCGTTTCGGGGTGTTAGGTGTCCATGGGCCGGGGCCAGCTGGGTGGGGGTCCCCTCCGCCCTCCCACTCAAGGGCTGAATGCAGGGATGGCCCCCCCTGGGCCCACACACGGCCTGGCCGACTCTGTGAGACGTGCGAGTTGGGACGTTTAGAGCAAGGCCTGAACTGAGGGCCCAGCGCCCAGAGAGGCCCAGAATGGGACCCCCCAGTAGTCCCCTGGAGATGGCGGGGGCTCCAAGGTAGAGGGCGAGGCACCCTGCTCCAGGCTGGAGTGCCAGGGCCGCGGGGCTGGCGGGTGGGCGGGAGTTCAAGCCCCGCTCCCAGGGCCCGGGCCATCCATCTTGGTCTGACCCTATTAAAATACATTATAAAGGGAAGAAAGGGTGGGCCGAGGGTGAAGGGGAGGAAAACGGGGCTGGGTCAGGCCTTTGTTTGTTCCTCCCCCAGGACCCCGAGCAGAGAAGATAAAAGGGGGCCTGGGGCTTTGTTCTCGGGCCCCAGGGGCGGCAGGGCCCAGTGGGGTGGCCCTGTGGGAAGGAGCGACGCCAGTGGGACGCGCTGCATCTGGCGCAGGCCCCCGCCCCTCCTCCGCTGGCGTTCGCACCCTCGGACACCACAGCCGCCTCGCACCCAGATGCCTCTCAGCACCCCACCCCCGCCCCCCGGCCCCGGACCGTCCAGCCCCAGCCCCGCGGACCCCAGGCGGCGAGGCGGGCTCCTGCTGCTTGGGGGTGCAGATAATCACTCTGGGTCTTGCAAAGATGGAGCTTTGGAGCTTGCCGGCCCCTGAAGCTGCATCCCAGCTCCCACTCGGGGTGGAGGCCCTGAAGGGTAATGAGGTAACAGTAATAAACCACCCAGGGGCAGGCCCTGTCCCCAAGATGGGACCCTGGGCAGCTGACATGAGAGCATGGGCCGTGTGGCAGCCCAGGCCTTCTTCGTCCTGGGGCTGGGAGACCGGAGACACCCTGACACCCGCGGAGCCGGGGACACCCTCGGCCAGGCCTGCCAAGAAGCCCAACCCCACAGCTTCAGTTCCAAGTCCCCCGGGGGGCCACTGACTGAGAGCCAGCACGGGCAAGGCCTCATATTGACATCGCCTGTTAATGGGCTGAAATCTACACCTCCCCCCAGAACGAGGTGCTGGGGTCCTAGCCCCCGGGCCCTCAGAATGCAGCCTGATTTGGGAAGAGAGTCACTGCTGGTGTCATTAAGGTGAGGGCAGGCAGGAGCAGCGTGGGCCCCAATCAGCCGTGAATGGTGTCCTTGCACGTGGAGATGGACACGGAGGGAGACGGGTGCGTGAAGGCGGAGGCAGAGACTGGAGGGGTGCAGCCGTGAGCCCAGAATGCCAAGGGCCCCCAGAAGTGGGGACAGCCACCCCTGGGGAAGGACGCAGGATTCCTTCCTGGTACAGTGACCTCAGGTGTTTACACAGCAGGGTAGGGTCCGCCGCTCTTGGGTTTGTGAAAATGAGCCCCTGATCCAGTTAAAGAACCCAGGTGGTTTTGCTGGCCATGAACTTGGCTGGAACCCCTGTGTTGGAGTCAGAAAGCCCAAGGCCAGAGGCGACCGGGCCATGTGGTTCCTTCCTCTTGTCCCTTCTTGGTGCCCCAGGGACTTGGACGAGGGCAGTGAAGGCACCGTGCACCCCTGGCCGTGTCTGCTCCACCTGCTTTCCGGAAGGACTCCGCCCTCCCCCGGGACCCTCTGCCCCCGCCCCGTGCCCTGCAGCAGGCTGGCTCCTGGCTGGCAGCGTGTGGGGAGTTGGGATTTCTGTCTCCAGCTTCCCTGCTGGTCTGCCTGGACTGTGCCGTGAGTTCACGTCTTCAGGGGCACGGGGCCCACGCGGTGTCCCCAAAAGCAGTCACAACAGAGTGGTGGAGCCCCACCCCATGCCCAGAGTGTCCTCATCAGAAAGCAATGTGTGTGGTCACACAGGGCGGGCAGGGGCGCAGGTGATGCCTTTCAGGGGGTCAAGCCAGGGAGGAAAGGGTGCCCCAAGGGGAGAGGTTTTTGTTTCACCAACAAGAGAAAGGCAGGTGGGCAGTTGCACTACGATGAGTGTGTCGTTAATTCCGTGTCCACTGGATGGAGCCACGGGGGTCAAACGTGAGTCTAGCCATCTCGATGAGGGTGTTTCTGGCCAAGGTTAACACCTGAATCCTTGCACTTAGGGAAGCCAATTGCACTTGCCATGGCAGGTGGGCCTCGTCTAATCAGTTGAAGGCCCAGACAGACCAAAAAGACCAGCGTTCCCTGAAAGAGAGGGGATTGTGCAGTGACTGCCTGCAAATAATCTGCAGGGATGGCCCTCCGGGGTCTGCGCTGCCAGCCCGCCCTGCAGATTCGGACCTGCCATAACTGCATGGGCCAATTCCTGGTATTAAGCGTTGTTGTCCGTGACCGCTCTCCGGGGTCCGGCTCTCTGCAGGACGCCGACTAACACCGCGAGGCTCCCATCAGGCTGGTTGGGACAGGAGCAGCCCGGCAAACCGGCGGGGCCTTCAGAGGTTGCCTTCCCGGAGCAAGAGCAGCGGGTGGGGACAGGGCTGGGCACCTTTGTCAAGACTCCCGCTCCTTCCTGGGACGACAAACCGGCCCCTTCGATCCCAGGGGTTCTGGGGTCACGATGGTCACGGGCTGAGTTCCCGCCACTATGGCCAAGACCCGCGAGGCGGCCCACGCCCCAGACCGGGGGAGGGGGGTCTAGGCTTCGATGGCGCGGGGAGAAGGCAGTGTCGGGGCACAGACGTGACTCAGGGCCTTCAGGCACCATGTTCCAGGCAAGGGCGCCAGGTGGGGTCGCCACGGGCGGGGCCCCGGGAGAGAGGGACTTGTCCCGCGTCCCATCCTCAGGCCAGGATCAGGACGCTGCCAGGCTGGCCTTTCATTTCCCTTCATCACGAGGGCCCAGGCGGCAGGCACTTCCCTGCCCGTTTCCTTCCCCGATGCTCGGACCCAGGTCACAGATGCCTTTCCTGGAAAGATTCATCTCTGAGGCGGGTTGGTTCGGACGGCGAGTGGGAGGGTCAGGCCAGCGCCCAGCCCAGCACACCGCAGGCTCGGGACCCTCGGCCCCTCTGCCCCGGGGGACAGCCGGGGTCCCGGGGGACAGCTGAGGCTGGCCACATACAGCGCAAGTCCCCACCTCCACGCCCGGGTGCTCAGGGCAGCCCCATCCTCGGTTCCATATGCTGGGCTTCTGCACAAGTTTCTTCTGAAGAGACCCCTGTGCCTTAACCACCGACTGGGCTTCACGGAGGCTCAGGGAGCAGACATGTCCCCTCCCAGTGACCGGTCAAGAGGTGGAAGCAGTGCCTGCACCTTGGGGGTCAGGTCCCCAGGGATCGGGTGCCGGTGAAAACTACCCCCGGAGAAGCATCCAGAAGCTCCCTGTGCAGCCAGGGCTAGGGTTCCAGGGGCTGCCCTGAGCTTGTCATGAACACGACATATGGAATAAACTCCTTCCAAAACCCTCGCCTCCTCTGGGGGTGCTGGGCATGTTCTCCAGGCCCCCCTGTCCCCTCGGCTCATTTTTCCTGTGCTCCCACCTCCTCGGGGCTGGGGAGACAAAAACGAGGGGACGGTGAGCTTACCACTGCGGGGACAGACCGCCCCACGCCGCCCTTCGCATCCGGGATGACTTCGTTGCCTGTGACTGACCAGGGCCTGGAGGGAGAAGGCAGCCGGCGGGTCTGCATGGGGGCGCGAACCCCTGAAAATCCCGCCTGCTCTGGGTTGATGGAGCTGCACGTCCTAGGACAGGTGAGAGCCAGCCTGGAGGGGAGACCTGGGGTGGGTTCCACGTGGCTCCTGGCGGGCCTGGCTCTCCCACCCGCGTCTGGGAGGGAGCGTCTGCGGGAAGGGGCTGGGCCGGAGCGGCTTCGCCGCGCAGCACAGAGCCGACCCTGAAGTCGGGGAGACTCACCGGACGCCCTCCCACCCCCACGACGGCCTCAGTCATCACGCCAGGTGGCAACTGACCGCGGGTCCGGCCTGTCCCGAGCCAGGCACCGAGGCCACCCGCACGTGTCAGCCAGCACGGGGCCCATGGTGGCCCCCGAGGAGACCTGGAGCGCCACACGCTCAGACGGCGGAGATGGAAATCTCTCAGCTCCCAACACACATCCTTCGTACCCCTCCCCCGCCGGGCGCAGGCATTGGACGTGAAGGTGGCACTTGGCACCTGAGTTTCCGCGTGTGAACCAGCACCTCCGTTTGCCCTTTGGATCTGGGGGCGGCTGGGGCAAGGGGGCCGCCTGAGCACCAGCAAAAGTCCAGGAGGGCCCCGAGGGAGCCGGGACCCCTGAGCTCGGCCCCAGCATCTTCATGGCAGCGCAGGGACGGCCGGGCATCAGCACCTGACTGCAGCGCAGCGGCGGGAATGACCCCGTAACCAGCGGTCCCCAGAGATGCGGTGTGGCTGCACGGGGCCCACACGTAAACACACCTGGGGACACGGGTGCACCCCCCCCCCGTGTCTGCACACGCATACCCAGCATGCCCACAAAAGCCGTGTCCAGGTATCCGGTTAAACGTGACTCTGGGCGTGCCTGCGAGGGTGTTTCTAGACGGGACTAGCGTGTGAAACCCTCCAGGAGGAAAGCAGCCAAGGGCCCTTGCCGGGGGGGAGCCTCGTCCCGTCTGCTGTGACCCCGATGGGGCAAAAGTCCCAGGAAGAGAAGGTGCCTGACGACCTGGGCCGAGACAAAGTCTCCACCAGCCCCCGGCCTGGGACTCGCCGTCACTCTGCCTGCCGTTTGGTTCACGCCGTCAGCTCACGGATGGAAGGCGGTGGATCTTCTCAGCCTCCATAATCCCGCGAGACAGTGCTCTACACACACGCACACACTCTCACATACACACTCACACGCTTGCACGCACACACACACGCACTCTCGCACACACACTCACACACTCACTCACGCACACTCATGCACACACTCACACACACCCCGTGTGTGCACGCGGCCCTCAGTGATGACACAGGCTGTGTGGGCTAAGGACTCTGTCTCCACGTAAGGCCTTGATCCCACCGCCACAAATCCTCGCAGGAAGCGCATCACACCGACCCCGTCATGGCCGCAGTCTTCAGACCAGAGCGCGGAGGCTGGCGTCTGGCCAGCGGAAGATGAGGGGGCTGGGGCCCCGTCCAGCCCAGGACCCGCCTCACCCTCCCTCAGGCGCACGTGGGAAGGGCTTCCGCAGATACCGGCTGGAAAGGCCCGTCTGTGCAGGCCCCCGTGCCCCCAGGGCTGGGGTGCGGTGCCCGTGCACGTGGGGGGCTGTGCGCACCGCCGGGGGGGCTCACACCCGCAGGCCGCATGGGAACCAAGCAGGTCCGCATCAGAGCGGAGTCCTGCACGCGCCCCTCCCTCCACACGCAGCGGCCGTCCAACCCCTGCCGGGAACTGAGAAGAAGACAGAGCCCCGCACCCCGCCCCTCACCGTCCCCGTCCCCAGAGCCACCGCGGTGCCCTCGGCTCCCGCCGTCAGCGGCCCAGCTGATGGATCACCCTGCGCAATGACTCAGCGGCCGTCAGCCAGTCTATGAAACGGCGCTCGCTCTGCCCCCGTCACCCCCCGGCGCGTCCATCAGGAGCCAAACCCACGCGGCCCCTCAGCCGCCTTTGGGTGAAGGCGGGGAGGAGGGGGGTTCCCGCCAGACCCCATCCCTCAGAGCCGGGGAGACGGGACCAGGACCCTGGACCCTAGGCCCCCACCCACCCTGCTCTGTAAGGGCCCCGGAGAGGGGCCAGGAGGGGAGCCCCCGGGGTCTGAGCCCCTCGGGACTCATCAGCCAGGGCCCCGGGCCCCGTGTGGGAACAAGACTCTCCAACCTCAGACCCCTCCAGGTTGCCCCACAACTTGCCAGGCACAGAGGACGCTCACTGCACGGTGAACGCACCGTGATATAAATGAGAGCAACGCCCACAGCATCCGCCCGCGACGGCACATGCGCTCCACCAGACAGGAGCTGCCCCAGGAGCAGGCACGGGGGCGTGCCCCCCTGGCCTGAATCTGGCCTCTGTCACTTAGTGGCTGTACAGCCTCGGGTAAGCCATGTCCCCTCTCTGAGCCTCTGTTCCCGCATCTGCACCCTGAGGCCAGTCGGCGCACACAGTAAAGCGAGAAGCCCTAGTCGGGGCGAGGGACCACGCAGCTCGTCGGAACCAGAACCCAGTGGGGCAGCCTGGCACCCCCCGCCCTGAGGGCTCAAAGTCCTCACTGCTCTCCAGATGAGGGGGCTGAGACCCAGGAAGTCCATGCGCCAAGAAGGACCCAGGCGAGGCTGTCACCCAGGCGCCTGTGGTTAGGACGGGCCAGGGTCTGAATGTGCCCCAGGCTGGAAAAAGCAGCCCCAGCCTGCAGTGCAAACTCCAGAATACTGGGATTCCGTTGGTTCCTGGGACAAAAATTTCTCAAATCACAGCCATTCCAGAAAAATCCATAGGATACGTTTGCCCTCAAAAAAGCGGTTCATAGGAGGATTTTGGTCCCCAGACAGAACTTGGCCAACACTGGCCTGTGCTCCTGGGAGGCCCAGCTGCCGGCCTCACCTCTCTGTCCCGTGCTGGCCTGTCCTGGGGTGCCGAGATGCCATCTGAGCCCCTGACCCCTGGAACACGACACCCTCCCGGCCCGGGCGGCACCGTGGTCCGTGGCGGCTGCGTGATGGCAACTCGGTTTTCAGCTTCGAGGATCAGGATCCGGCATGGCCTCTCTGCCCTGGATCCTGGCCAGGGTCGGTTTGCCCTCCTGGCTGCCTGGGCAGGACCTGGGCAGACCCCCGGCTGCCCTGCCCCTCCCCCAAGACCCTGGCGACTGGTCCTCCGGCAGAAGCGCCCTTTGTCTGGCCGGCCCGGCAGAGGGGGAGCGGGCGGGGGATGGCTCTGCTCCAGTACTCCCCGGGGCCGAGCACCCCCACCTCCCCGCCCAGGCCGGCCTCAAGCCCAGGTGCGGGACTGCCACCAAGATAAAAGAGAGGTAATTAAGTTCCAATCAGCAGAGTGATTTGTTGTCACAATGTAATATTCCCCGCAGCCCCTGGGCCCACAGATCTGTCTCCGTCAGGCCTACCCGGGTGGGGGTCCCCGTGTGCCTGGGCTCCAGGCCTTCCTGCCACCCAGGGCGCAGCTGCCGGAGGAGCGACAGAGGTGACGTCCCCACCACCTGCCCCCTCGCAGCCACACGGAGCCCTCCCCCAGTTCCAAGCTGCCGGAGGTGATAATGAAGTCATTTTTCTAAGGCACGTTCACCTGGAAGACAGCCTTCTTCGGGAGCAGCTAATCCAGCTGGGAAGGCGGGCCCAGGGGAGCGGCGAGGGCGGGAAAGGTGGGGCGAGGCGGGCGGGGACGTGGCCGGTGTGCTGTGAGCCGGCGTATGGGATGATTTATGCAGGAGCTTCTGGGAGCCTAGCCGCTGCCTCTGCTCTGGCCGGATGCAACCGCCGTGTCGGAAAGAAGAGATCCGGGGGGCAGACAGAGCCCCCCGGCCACCAAGCCCACCTGACCTCCTCCGGTGGGAGTGCGGGCGGCGGGGGTGGTGAGAGCTCCAGCTGTGCCTTCCTGGTCCCAGGAGGTGCCCCCGTTCCCTGGCAAGGACCCCGGTGTCACCGGGCCGCCCAACCCTGAGATGCTCCAGCTTGGAACCCCGACGGGGTCCTGCCCGCCGGCACCAAGGACCTTGGGGACGATCTGGAGGTCCCCCGCTCTCTTCTCTGGTCCTACCGTGACGAGGAGCCCAGCTGGGGGCCACGTGGACCTGGGTTCAGACCTGGGGGCCACGGCTACATTCTGGGCCACTGTGCCTCCTGCTTGTCAGTTTCCCCATTTGAGAAATGAGCATCCTAGCGAGACCCGGGCTGTAGGTGTGAGTGGCGGCCCTGGGCGCGGGCGGGGGCCGGTGCAGAGGTGCAAGGGACAGGCTCAGGGCTTTTCCTGCAATGCGAGTGGAAGAGAAGCCAGGCAGGAATTATCCAGAAGGTAGCCGACTCCTGGAGGCCAGGGTCGGGAGGGGGCTCCGGGGAGCCTGTTTACACCTTTCTGCTTTTCTGTGGCTTCCAGGTTTGCTAAAACGGGTCTGTTGACTTTCGGGGGGGAAGCCCGAGCTGTGTGTGGCCCAGAGCCCGCGGGCAGAGGCGGCGTGCGGGCAGCTGGCGGGTGGGCCCATCTGGGAGGCGGCGGGACGGCGGCCCGAGCACAGAGGGCGTCTGTGCGGAGTCTGCCTGTGTCCTGGCCCCGTCCTGGAGAGCCGCGGCTGTCTGTCGGGGCGAAGGGACCACCGTGAATAGCAGCTCGCCAGAGCGCGGCCTGGGTCCCGGCCCTGCGCACGCCGTCTCATCTCAAACCCACGGTCCTTGGAGGGCGCTGTCCCCACGCCGCAGGGCACGGGTTCACCATAAAAGTCCCGTTTTCGGTTCTTCCCATGCGATTCTGCCTCCGTCCCGGGGGCAGGTGCGTCTCCATCTCACTGAGAAAGGAAAGAAGCCCAGAGATGCCGAGCAGCTTCCGAAGTCACGCGGCTCCGCGGGACGGGGCGGAAATTCAGACCCAAGTGCGAGGCTTGGAGCTGGTCGCTCAGACTCTGAGGGCCGTGTACGGGGCTCTGTGGGCCCTGGGGCACGGGCACGCCCAGCAGGGGCCTGGGCCCTGCGCCGACAGGGCTGTTTGGGAACAGGAGAAACCGCCCAGAACAAGGGGGCCGCAGCTGGCGGGGTGGCTGTCAGGGGCGGGCCAGGCTCTGAGCCTGCAGATGAAGGAGCACTCCCCCCCCACCTCGGGGACACCCCTTGAGAAGCGCAGGAGGAAGACCCACCGCTGTGACTGCTGGGCGCGGGCACCCACCCCAGGCTGGAGGGGCCCGAGGCCTGAGGGCAGCCTGCACCTGTCTTAGGGAAGAGCTCTCCCACGGGGAGCAGCACCCAGCCGGCTGCAGGGCAGGGACGGTCCAGGCTGTGCTTTCATGGGTGGGTCCCAGAGCACAGCACCTGCTGGTGAAAAATGCCAGTTTCTGCTCCCCTCGACCAGGACCCATGGGCACACATCCCTGGGGAAGGGGCCTGGGAACCCGGGACTGCTGAGGCCCAGAGCAGTGACTAGGCCGCCCCCGGCAGGACACCTGGGCCTTGACTCAGGGCCTGGAGCCTTAGGGGCCTGGCACGAAACTCCTTGGGGCCAATCGGTTCTGAGCGCCCGGTGAGTGACAACGGCTGGAGGTGGGGGGTGGGGAAGAGCCAGCCGAAACTGAGTCTGAGCTGCCTCCCCCCCAGGGGCTTGGTTGGTACCCAAGGGCTGGGATGCTGGCAGATCTGGGCTTCCGTTACTATTTTAATAACAACTTACAGCTGGGATGGCCAGGCCAGCCTCCATGCCAAGCAGCTGGTCTTGGCTGCACAGCGAGGGCTGGGAGCCAGGCTCAGCGGGAGAGGAGCCCGGCTCGATTAGTCATGTCTGCTGGGGTACAGGGCAGGGGCCAGGCAGCGAGGCACCTGGGTTTGCCTCATCCCTCCCAGAGGTGACATTCCATTACGGAGCCGATGCGCGGCCAGGCCTCCCCCTCAGAAGCTGCCTTGCCTGTCTGCCTGCCAGGGCACTCTTCGCGCCGCCCAAGGCTTCCATGACAGGTCCTACAGCGCCTCTGCCAGCCGCCTGTCCACCTGTCTATCCATCCACCTGTCTCTCTGTCTATCTAGCGCCCACTGGTTCCAGCCAAGGGGAGCAGGGGAACAGCGGCTAGAAGGCAGTGGCGAGGACCCTGGGGCCTCGGCACAGAGGGCAGTGGAGGCGGGGACTGTCATGTGATGGCTGCCCGAAGCTGGTGGCCGGGGTGGGGGGCACAGCAGGGAGAGTGGATTGGGGTGTCCAGCGTCTGGGGTCCCCCACCCCCAGCCTGGCCGCTGTCCTCTCAAAGCAGAGAGGAGGCTTTGGGATCACACCTGGGACTGAAGACAGCTATTCCGTGGTTACCAGTGGGGCCAGTGCAGGCCGGTCCCCCGCCCCCGACGCCCGAGGTGGTAGCAGTGGACCTGTTGAAGCAGAGGCCGGGCGCCTGGCCCTCACCCAGCTGCCTGGCTTTTAGGAAGGGAGGGGCGGGGGCCCTGCTATGGACCGGGAACTGCTGACCGCCTGGCGCCACCCCCTGCAAGGTGCACGGCTCTCCTGGAAACGGGAGGCCGGCGCTGTCCCCCGAGCGCCCCCTCTGACACAGCTGAGCTCCCAAGTGTGGCCACACCGGTCAGGCCGTGCCCGAGGAGCACAGCGCATGGGCAGGGGGAAGCGAGGAAGCCTAGACGCCCCTCCCGCAGCCCAGGCCCCCGCCACCACTGCACGGTAGGGGGACCCTCTGGGAGGGGCACAGGGCAGCGGGGAGAGCCAGGAGCCCGGGGTGGAGACGAGGCAGGCTGGCCCAGGGGTCTTTCCCACCAGGCCTGCCTCGCAGCCTGGGGACGCTCTGCCTCGGGGCGGGGGCCCTTGTCGGGGGCAGGGTCGCCGCAGGGGCGCTCAGCAGCACCACCGCGTGCCAGGCCCCGTGCCCTACGCCGCCGAGCGGGGGCGCCTGGAAGGGTGTTCACACTTGGGGGGAAACCTGACCGGGACTCAGCCGGGCGTGGGGGAGGGATCCTTGCAGGCCGGTCTCGGCAACGTGGCTCCAGGACCTGACACTTTATAAAGCCTTTTCTTGGTCATCCTTTTATTTATTTATTTTTCGGCCCTGCCCGCAGTGTACAGAAGTTCCCAGGCCAGGGGTCAAGCCATAGCGGTGAGATGCCGGGTCCTTAACCACTAGGCCCCCAGGGAGCTCCAGTCATCGTTTCCCTTGGTTCACAGTCGCCACGTTTTTAAAAACTTCACAAGCAGGGAAGCCCAGTCTGGGTGGCTTCCGGAAAAGTCCGAACTGGACCTGGACATCAGGCCTCTAGTGGGCCCTGCTGTCCCTCTACTGACCCACATCAGCACGCCGTGGCTCCTGGTGACAAAGTCCACGAGGGGAGGGCCCCTCGCTCAGCCTGCTCCCCCTCCACGTCCCCGGGCCCAGAGCTCTGCCTGGCCCCCAGAGGGGCGCAGCACCACTGGCCCTTGCTCTCAGCATCCCCAGCTGCAGCCACGGGGCGCCTCCCTGCCTCCACCAGCCTGGACGGCTCTGGGCTCGGGCTCCGCGGACCCCGGGCAGCTCCGCCCGATCCCACGAGAAGAGCTGAGCACGTACAACCGTTTTCTCGGGTGAATTATAATTTTCCTTCATTTCCCCTTCAAAACACACTAATTAAACGGACATTGTTGAGACAGCCAATTGAAATTCAAAAGAGCATCCCCTTTCGAAAGAAGATGGGCATTTCTTTAGAGGCAATTGTGTGCGTTGTGTGAAGTGCACACGAAGCGCACATGTGCCCACACACACAGGCGGCTGCAGACGCCCCGCGTCACCTGAATGGTGGGCTTTCGCGTCCAGTGCCCAGACCACTGGGTTGAATTTTTCCTCTTTCCCAACGTTCGCCATAGTAACTGGGACACGAATATGCTTAGAATGTTCTTTCTTCTCGCAGCTGCCTGGCGCCCTTGCCGGCGGCTCGGGGTCAAGGGGGTGGGGGGCACTGAGCAGTGCCCCCCGGGACATGCCCCCTACCACACCGGGGCCCCTTGCCCAGGCCGGCCCCTCCCACGTCCCCGCCAAGCTCCCGTCTCCCCTTCACCTGAGCTCACAGAGAGGCTTCTGGACCCAGCCCGGGGACGGCAGATGCCTTGACCAGCCTGGTGAGACGCTGACCCCAGGCTCCAGGGGACATGTCGGTAGCTCCGCAACCCCAGGGAAACCCGGGAGGGGCGCTGGGACTCCAGGTGACTGGGGACCACCCTCAGGCCCCACCCTCCCTTTTAAATGGAACTCCTGGATGTTTTTAATCAAGGTATTGCAAACTTACAGAAAGCAACCACAGGATGATGGGTAATCACAAAGCCGTGCTCGAGGAGCTCCGGTCACGGCGCAGCTGAAACGAATCTGACTCACATCCATGAGGACGCAGGTTCGATCCCCGGCCCCGCTCCGTGGGCTAAGGATCTGGCATTGCCATGAGCTGTGGTATAGCTCGCAGATGCAACTCAGATCTGCCATTCTGTGGCTCAGGTGTAGGCCGGCGGCTACAGCTCCAGTTAGAACCCTAGCCTGGGAACCTCCATACGCAGTGGGTACAGCCCTAAAAAAAAGACCCAAAAAACAAAAAAAAACCCAAAGTGGTGCTCTCCACAGACAACCCCCAGGGGGACCCAAACTTGACGAACCGGAAATGGCCCCAAAGCCCCCAGCGCCTCCCGCTCAGCACCTCCAGGCCCTGGCCCCCGAAGGAGCCGCTGTCCTGCCTCCTGGCACCTGGGGTCTCTCCTGCCCACTGGTACTTTGATGATGGGCTTGTCTATCAGTCTGTGTCCGGCCGTTGTCACCAGTGGGCCAGACCCACGGCCCCATCCTGTGACCACGGGCCATCTCCTCACTGCTGCACAAGGATGCCTCGGGCAAAGCTGCAGTGCCCGCCACCCCTCCACCATCGCCAGAAGTGGGAAGGCCGGGCGGTGGGCGTGTGGGCAGAGACCTCAGCTGCGCCTTCGGTCCAGGGCTCCTTGGCGAACGGCGCACGGCTTCTCGGGCGGGCCTCTCCCCGCCCCGAGTCCCCGTCCCTCTCTCCAGGACATTCTGCTCTCCTGCCCTGTGTCGCATCCCTGCGATCCATTCTCCTGGCTGACGTCAGCGCCGCACTTTCTAGAAGGCAAAGCTGGCCCGGCCACTCTCAATGCCTGCACACCCATCTCCCCTGCACGTGGCACAGGGCTGGGCACGTAGCAGGTGCCCGGTCACCAGGCACAGGACTGAGCTCAGGAGCAGCCCTGTGGCAACGCTCAGCCGTCGGCGCCCTGCGCACCTCAAGGCTGCCGCCCCGCCTGACCGGGGAGTCAGAGAAAGGCCCTGGTGTCCCCGAGCAGTGACAGACGCGTTTGGGGCAAAGCTATGTCACCTACCCCCACATGAACTCCAGGCCGGGGGAGACAAAGTGGTGCTCAGCATTTAGCGAAGGCTCGCAGGGCCCACACGACAGGCGAGGTCCCCAAGTCCCCAGGGCTCGGCTGCCCTGCGCCCGGCTCAGCCACCATCCTGTCCGGAGCTGCTCCACGGCCCCTCCGGCCGGCCGGCATCCTTGCGGAGACGGCTCCCTGGGTCCCTGCAGATTCTCCAAAAAAGGAGCCTTGACCCCGGGGTTCCAAGGTCAGGCCAGGATTCCGAGACGGGTGACTCAGGATTCGAGGAAATTCAGGGTGTTCACCCCTCAGGCCCTCCTTGTCCCTGCCCTGCGCCTTCTCCCTGAAGAAGGCGCTCTGCCCGCCAGCCCCGCCCGTGCCCAGAGCCACCTCCACGCAGGTGGGGGCAGGTGGCTCACCGTCTCCAAGGCGGGGCCTTGGGGCTCCTGGGAGCCAGGGCCGCCCTCCTTCCTGGACCCCCAGTGCTGGGAGGGAAGGGCCTGGTCATGCCGGGGAGGGGGGCAGGCCCCCGCACCGATGGCTCGACCACCCCGGCACGGGTACTACTTGTAGCATCTTGTGTTCCTCAGAGCCGCCGCCTCCCGCATCCCGGGGACGAAGGCTCCGGGCAGCCAAGCTGACCTTCAGGCCGTGGGGTCAGATAACTGGCCATAGCGCAGCATGAGTGGCGTCTCCTGGCTCTACCCACTCGCGTGTGTCTGGATTTGGGGGGAGGGTCGCCTCGATCACAGCTGCTCCTGGGAGGACGAGGGGGCTGCGTTGTGGCGGGCGGACCCGAGGGGGTCAATGGGGACAGAGACCCTGAGGCCAGTCAGTCCCCACCTGGTCACAGCCCCCGGGGCCTGGCCACAGCTGACTCCTTGGGCCAGGAAGCCCAGAGGGTCCCGGGGCGGCCGGGTCTGGGGAGCCCCCCCCACCACGCCACAAGAGACCATGGCTCCCTCCTGGTGTTGACAGGGGCCTGGCCACCCTCCTAGCAACCTCTGTGCTGACCAGCGGCCCTGGAGGCACTGAGCGACCGAGTGCCTGCTGTGCACTGGGCTTGCGGCTTGTCACCAATGCTGGAAATGCTGGGACCCAGGGGACACTTGGGGTGGGCTGAGCACAGGACGGAAGGCTTCCTGGAGGAGGTCACATAGCCACGTGGGTAGGGGCCCAGAGAGGGGCCTTCCTGGCAGACAGAGTGCAGGTACAGGGGCCAGGAGGCTGGAGCTGGGGACTCCGTGTGTACGTGTGTGTCGAGGTGTGTGACTGTGGACGCGAGATGTGTGGGTGAGCACATCTAGTGACAGAGAACATGAGTGCAAGGGGGCTGTGAATGCGCGTGTGGGACTCAGGTCTGGTGTGCACGGGGCAGGCCACCGGGGCCTCTCTGGCTGTGATAATGTGACAGGGGGTCGGGACTCCATCCTCAGGGCAGTGGGGAGCCACGGAGGGTGCTGGGGTCAGACTGACAATGTGGGGCTCAAACCTCCAGCTGCTGGCTGGAGGCTGGACCTGAGACTGCAACTGGCCGAGGTACAAGTGAGGACGGCGGGGGCGGCCCTGGCCAGGCCCGAGGCACTGGGGTCCGTCTGAAAGGTGTCTGGCACGTACACGCACTGCTCTCGGTGTCTGGCCACAAATCTGCAAGTCCAGAAACTGAACGGGAGAAACGGCTGCTGCCCCGCAGCCCAGCGGCCCCCAGCCCAGCGGCCCCCAGCCCAGCGGCCCCCAGCCCAGCGGCCTGAGAAATGCCAAGCCGCTCACGCAGCCCACACCGCTCAGCGGCCCGAAGAGCAGAGCACTTCACGCAGCCGTTGGACCGGCCTCTCCACCTTCCTTCTCAAGCTGGGCGGCCTCAGGCAAGCGACCCAGCCTCTCTGAGCCTCAGCTTCATCATCGGTGGCCTTGGAAAATGATAACAGTACCTACACGAATTAGTCAGTTCTTGCTGCATAACACCCCCCCCCAAGAACTCAGTTGGTTACCCCACCCAACAGGTGTGTCCTTGCCTGCCATTCCGGGTCAGGGTGGCTCGGTGGGCTGGGCCGGCTTGGCTGCGTCGGCCTCTGGCTCCAGGCTGAGCTCCCGTGAGTTCCCTGAACCAGCAGACACACGCTTGAGCATCAGAGAGCAGGCAGGCCAAGCCCACAGAAGGTGCCTCCGCTAGCCGCCCTTCTCCCGAGCCCGCCTGCGGCCCAGCCCAGCAGCGGTGGGCAGGGAAGTTCCTCCACCTCCAGGGGGCAGGGGGCAGCCGGGGAGGGCGTGAGGAACAGGACGCCCTGTCCAGGCCCCGCCCGTGTCCCTGGGCGCTGGGAGGAACAGAGCGGCAGGCGGTGCGGTGCCCACACTGTGCTCAGGACACAGGAGCGGCCCGGCGCCGCCCCGCCCCGCCCCGAAGGACTTGGCTGGCTCTTCTGCGGGGCTGGGAAGGGGTCCGATGCCCTCCGGGGGCCCCCCACCCCAGCACTGACCCTTCAACCTGCGCGTTACGACCACGGAGAAAGGCAGGGGTGAGGCAGCCCCTTGGGAGGAGGGCGCCCGGCCCTGGATCAGCCTTGTTGCCGAAGGCTCCCTCCTGCCCCCCAGCCAGAGGCTGTGCAGAGTCCCGCAGGGGGCATCACTCCCGCCCCCACCGAGGCCTTCTTTATTGGGGGGAGTGCTGTGGTCGGGGGTCTCGCTTCAGCATGTGCTAAGCACCTGCTGAATGCAGTGCCACGGGATAGCACCATCAGCCAGCCCGGGGAGGCTCCGAGGGGCTCAGACACGGCAGGGCTTCCCTGCCGCAGTCAGGACGGGCCCTCATCCCCCGCCCCCCCCAGCCAACAGCAGCGGGAGAAAACTCCGACGGCTTTGCCCACCTCCTCTCTCTCTCAGATGAACAGCGAAGCCAGGACTACCCTCCAGCCTGGTGGAGCTCCCAGTGTAGGCAGGAGGCAGAGGGGTGGGGGGGGAGCAGAAAGG
>PVHT020000094.1:726859-752241 GCA_004024745.2 Catagonus wagneri | reverse complement strand
CCATCCATCCATCCACCATCCATCCATCCATCCTTCCATCCATCTATCCTTCCATCCATCCATCCTTCCATCTGCCTTACCACCACCCACCACCCACCAGTTCATCTATCCACCCACCTGTCCTACTATCCACACACCCCTCAGTCCATGTAGTCATCTGCCCACTATGTATCCATCCATCCTTTCATCCTTCCATCCAACCATTCACCTTATTACCCATACACCCATCTATCCATTCATTCATCCATCTATTCACTCAACCACCCATTCTCACCACCCACCAACACATCCATCCGTTTGTCCATCCATCCTTCATCCTACCCTCTATCCATCCGTCCTTCCTTCCAGCCATCAGTTTGCTTATTCAGAATCACTCATCTCCCACCACCTGTCTTACCATCTATTAGTCCCAGAGAATATGGATACGCCAACCCGGTGCCTGCCCCCGAGGCAGACAGACACAAAAGCAAATGCTTATTAAGCACATCAGCGGTGCAGGCATCCCCTGCAGACAGAACTTTCCCGCCAGACTGTGTGCCAAGGTTGGGCAGCACTGCGCCTGTGCCCACGCACAAGGGGCTTCCTGCTGAGCCCCCTCCCAGCCTACCCTGCTGCTTCCTACCCCTAATTTTGAGGTGAACACCCTCCACCTGTCTGAATACCCAGATCCCACCTGTGCTTGAAGCACAGCTCAGAGGCCTGCACCACGGGTGTTCGCAGCGAAGCGCTTCCCACACTGCGTCCGAACAGCCTGCATTGTGCCCCCGAGACTGGGGCTCCCAGGAGGAGCGGAGACCCGGCTCTGTTTAGGCCGCCTCCACCACGGAGCCCATGCAGGAGCTGATGCTTCTGAGAAGAGTTTGCGGAAGGAAAGGAAGAGGGGAGGGAGGGGGGTGGGGGGCCCTTTCATGACCTGCCCCCTGGAGCCTTGAGGCTGCTTGTGCTTCCGGGCCTGGGGGCTGCCTTCCCGCTCTTCCTGCGTGGGGACCCACACGGGAGCTGGCACCCTCCTCACCGGCTGCCCTCTCCCAGGAGAGAGGCCCCAGGCGGCCCCAGCCCCACCTCTTCCTCTTCACGCCCCAGGCCAGTCGCCCCATAGTCGGGGACTATGCCTCCCGAAGGAGGGGCTTCCAGGCGGGGCCCTGGGAAAATGCCGGAGCCACTGGGGAGCCCTGGCCCGGCCCTGCCCAGCCCGCTCCCCTCCCCAAGGGTTGCGAGCCCAGCAAAGCGTTGGGAGTTTCTCTGAAGACCTGGCCCATCTCTGGATCCACTGAGATCCTGGGAGAGACGGCTCCCGTGTTAACGTCTTTCCACAACAGGACACGTGGAAATCCTGTCTGTCGGAGAACTTTAAAGCCAGGAGCAAGGGCCACGGCCTTGACCACCAGCCCTGGGCCCAGAGAGCGTGTTTCTCAGCACACACACCGCTTAATGTTTAACCCCCGTGAGCTTTCCAACCACACGACATTAACTTTGCACAAATACGGATCACAGAAGCCGCCGTGGTAGCCGTCGAGCGTGGGCCAGGCTGACACACCCTCTGACCACGAGGGTCTCGGCTTTGGCGGTCCAGGGGGTGAAGGTCACGGGCCAATGGGGAGCGGGGGCTGGAGCGGATCTCAGGAGCACAGAGCTCTGTTCTCACTTCCCCCATCTCAGATGTTTCTAGATTCTGCTCGAAAGACGCCACCTCCAGGAAGCCCCCCACCCCCGCTGCCCCCACCAGAATCACGTATATACGGGATCAGTCTCCTCCACGCCCCTGCAGGCCAAGGTGATAAACCAGCAATGCTCTGTCTTAGCCAGGTCCCCACTTCAAACGGGCTGGAGACAGGATGCTGGTGCAGGCGGTCCCAGGAAGCAGAGCGCGAGCTGGGAAGGGAGACCCGGAAAAGCGGGAAAACAGGAAGCCTGCTGGAATGCGTTGCTGCCGCAGGTAATGGGCGCTCGCTCCCCCGGGAGCCTTTCTGAGACGACAGAGCACCCAGAATCGGCCCCTTCCAAGGGACGCCTACCCACCAACACCCTGCTTTGAGGTCATTCTTGAGAACTTAGCTCCCCAGCACCTCCCGCCATGTGTCTCGCCTGCGACCAAAGAAATGCACCATCAGAGGGCCACGGGAGCGCCCCCCCTTTCACTGCGGCCCCACACGGGCCCTCGGCTCCTGGGTCAGCCCTGCTAATGGGGTGGGGGTGGGGCTTCCGGGAAAGGTGACCGTCCCCATTTCAGAGATTAGGAGACTGAGGCCAGACTGGGCACGCGGCCTTGCCAAGTGGCACGGCCAGCGGTGGTAGAGCTGGAATCGCGCCAACTGCTGGCCGCCCAGGATGCCCTGTGCAGCCACACGTCCTGCCTCTCCAGCCACACAAGCCCGGAATGAAGGCCCTGGAGCTCAGGGTCCAGAAGCAGCCCAAGGAGGCCACCTCGCTGCGGCTGTGTCCGAGGAGGAGGACACAGGGGGCTGCGGCGGAGGCTCTGCCTCCCGCTGCTGTGGGAACACGCCCTCTTTGCAGCGTAAATGGAGGGAGAGGGCGTGGGGCTGACGAATGCCATCGCAGACCTGCCTGGAAACCCAGAGAACATTCTCGAGGACAGCAGGCTGCCTGGGTCCTCTAGACAGTCTCAGCTGGACGGAAAGTTCAGTGTTTTCTCTCGCAGAAAACTCCACAGGTGACCCAGCAGAAGACACTCAAAATAACTGACCGTGACCCTGAGCTCAGGACCGCCTAGACCCCAGCTTCTTCTCGCTCCTCTCTCGCCCCGGCCCTTCCCACCAGGCTGCTGGGCTGCTCGGCCAGCTGAGCACCGGAAAGAAAACGTCCCCCAGAGTCATCCCCATCGTGGGCCTTTCCTGCGCTGCTCCGGGGGCCAAGTGCGCAGAAAGTGAGTAAGTGAGTGAGTGAGTGAGTGAGCGAGTAAGCCCTCTGCTGCTTTTCCCACCTCCCGCCCAGTCCTTGGCCCCAGGAGTCCTTTCAGGAATATCACCCATCTCCCCGTCTCAGAAAGCCCAAGCTATCTGGCCCTGCACTTCTCTCTCTCTCTCTCTCTCTCTCTCTCTCTCTCTTTTTTTGCCTTTTCTAGGGCTGCACCTGCGGTGTATGGAGGTTCCCAGGCTAGGGGTCTAATCGGAGCATAGCCGCTGGCCTCCGCCACAGCCACAGCTACGTGGGATCCTAGTCGCGTCTGCAACCTACACCACAGCTCGCAGCAATGCCGGATCCTTCACTCCCTGAGTGAGGCCAGGGATCGAACCCGCAACCTCATGGTTCCTAGTCGGATTCGTTAACCACTGAGCCACGACATGAACTCCTCTCTCTTCTTTTTTTAATGGCCGCACTCATGGCATATAGAAGTTCCCAGGCTAGGGGTAGAATTGGAGCTGCAGCTACCGGCCTGCACCACAGCCACAGCAACACTGGATCCAAGCTGCATCTGCGACCCAAGCCATGGCTTGCAGCAATTCTGGATCCCTAACCCACTGAGCGAGGCCAAGAATCGAACCCATATCCTACAGAGACCATGTCAGGTTCTTAACCCTCTGAGCCGCAATAGGAACTCCTGGCTCTGTACTTCTAAAAGCCCCAGGGACAGTTGCGCCAGCAGCTGAGGGAAGCGCGGGCGTGCAGAAGCCGGGGTGCCGAGGTACAGGCCCTCATCCTCAGATTCGGAGTCGTTAGCCACTGGGCTTCTGGGGCAGGTGCATGTCTTGCCAGAGTCTTGACATCAGCCCATCAAGCTTTACTGAGGACCTGCTACATCAATCCGACCAGGGGATGCCCCACAGAGGGGGCAATGCCATGCGCTTCCGGTCCAGCAGGGGGCAGCACAGGTGCAGACCCCACCCCGATTCCAAGGGTCTCAGAGAAAACTCTTGACCTCCTCCGGGAAACTTGCCTTGAGTCCTCAGGGGGCCACACTGCAGAAGACATAAAATATGTGTGTGTTCAGAAGAGTAAACAACCCAGATGTCGCTGGCATACACAGGAAAAAAAACACTGAAATGATCTGGGAAATCAGGGAGGACTGCCTGGAGGAGGCAGTGCCTAAACCAGGATCAAATCCTTGGGCGACGGAAGCATTTCAGGCAGAGGGCGCAGTGTCTGTGATACTGGTGGACCACCGGAGCTGAGACGCCAAGGGAAGTGACGGAAGCAGGTGTCTGGAGCAGGGTGCGGGGCTGTGAAAGGTGGGGTGTCCGGCTGGGGGCCTGGCCTCCCTCCTGCCCTCTGGCTCTGCCTGGGCCATCCACCCTCCTCTCCACGCCCCGACCCTGCCATTCCCCAGCTCAGGGAAACCGTGGCCTCAATGTCCCACCCCTCAAGCAGGAGCCAGCCCCGCTGAGCTGGCGCGAGTGGTCCCAGCTCAGCAGCCGTGGCGGGATTCTGGCCTCCCTGAGCTGAGACGCCGACACCTGTCACCGTCTGGGAGATGCTTCCTGGCCCCCACTTTGCATCTTCCCACCCTACGACGGCACTTACGCCCCCTGCCGCCACCACCAAACTGCCGGTGCCACGGGGCGCGAACCTCCTCCGTCTTGCTCGCCCCGCTGTTCCTGACGCCAGCACAGAGCTCGGTGCACAGCAGGTGCTCGGTAAATACACATTGGAAGGAATCTTGAGTTTCGAGGAGGCAGATTTTAACTCCACTCAAGGGGGAGTTTCTGCGTTCACTGGTAGTGAGTTTCCTGTTGTGGGAGGTACCCGAGCAGCATCTGGGTGGCATTTTGCAGGGGCCTCACCTGCTGGGAGGGGCTCAGGCCCAGGGGGCCGGCTGTCCTTGTGCGAGAAGGACGGCCGGATGCGGGCTGGGAGTCGTCCGCCGTGCGGAAGGACAGGGGTTCTTTCAGACCGCGTGCTGGGCTCAGCTCTGCGGAAGGAAATCTTGAGGCCCCGACTCGGCGCTGGCAGTGAGGGCTGCTGGGCGCTGACACTCGGCTCTACTTTTTCCCAAATCACTGCCATTTCTCTAAAAACACCCACGCCCCTGCTTAGGCCCCCAGTTCCAGCAACATACTCTGGGGTCCTAAGCCAGTCACTTGCTGAGCTCCTGCTGGCCTTGCAGCGGGGTCGGTCTCAGCGGGGAGCCTGGTCGGCCCGGGGCGGGGGCCACGCTCAGGCCTCCGAGCCCACAGACGGCCGCCCCTTCCCTCGGGGCTGAGACGTGGACCCGGAGCTCCCGGAGTGGTCCGGGGTCGAGTTCCATCTCTGCTCCCGGGATGGAAGGGCTGGCCGCGGAGCTGGCGCTGGAGCCGGTCCCCGCGTCCTCGGCAGCGCAGAGGGCAGTTTGGGGTTTCCTTGTCCCCCGGGCAGCCGTGAGACAGTGCCAGGTAGACCCCCACCTCTGGCCCTGCCAGTGCTCCAGAAACCTCTTCCAGGGGTCGTGACCCACAGCCGCCCCTCGGGGAAGCGTCCAAAACCCACCCTGCGAGTTCACCCCTACGTGCGTGGGTCTAACCCCTCCCCGCGTGTCCCCGGAAGGAACAGGGCCAGGATGTGGCGCCCCTCGTCCGGCACAGGCGCCCACTCGTGGGTGGGGGTCTCGGGCGTGGGAAGGCAGGTAAAGTGGGGGAAGAAGCCAGCCCGAGGGCGGGTCCCAGGGCCGGCAGCTGGTCACCAGGGTTTACGTCCAGGACCTGACGAGGCTCATGGGCAGGGCGCCCCCCTTCAGCCCCGGCCTGCGCCCCCGACGGGTCAGCACACAGTGGGTGCTTTGCTGAAGGCCTGCGTGAGAGCCATGCCCGCTTCCCTGCACCTGCCACCCCCGCCGCGCCCCTGCCCACCGCTGCCCTGACTCCTCCTGGACCCAGAGAGCCACAGGGCTACCCCAGAGAAGTGGAAAGAAGCGAGTTTAACCCCAGTCCTGATATTTCACCAAGAGGGGGCCGGGAACGGCGCCTCTCTGAGCCTCGCTTTTTCCATCTGTAAATTGGAGACGAGAACAGGGGGGTTTGCTGCGGGGCCAGCCCGAGGGAGGAAGGCAAGAGCAGTGGGTGAGCAGACCGCCGCTGCTGTCGGCAGGACCCCTTTGACTTCTGTGCTTTTCACTGCGTGCCCTCCAGCACGGGAGCCCGTGGGGATCCCGCAGCCGCCGTGAGGCCTTCTGAAGCGCCGCGCCGTGGGCTCTGCGTCCCGCGGGGAGGGCAGGTGAAATTTCAGGGGACGGTAAATAAAGCCACGGGGCTGAGTGAGGTGAGCCCAACCTTAGCTCCAGCCGCTCCCGCCTGACCTCAGTGTGCTGGCCCGGGTCAGGGGAGCAGACGGCAGTAAACACAGCGCCGGCCGGCTGGCTCACCCGGAGGCGGTGGGCGCTACGGGGCAGCAGGGACGGCTGGGGACCGCCAGAGGAGCTGCGGAGGGGTGGGGGCCAGGCCTGGGGAGTCAGCAAAACAGAGCCACCTGCAGGAGAGAGCCCGCCCCCACCGCCAAGGCTGGCCAAGGTCACATGCCGACAGAATCACAGCCCTGCCAGTTACAGGCCTGCCCGGAGACCTAGCTCCCAGCTCACCCCCGGCCCCTTACCCCCAGGACACGCCCCTCGGCCTGGGGATAAGGAACAGCCGCGTCTTCACCTGACAGCTGTTAACCCAGCGCCTGATGGGCGTGGTCACCGAGCCGGTGAGCCAGGCAGGGCCCGGGGCCTGCCCTCTGTCCAAGGCCATGCGATAGCCAGAAGGTCGTAGTGTCTGCTCAGCTGACCCCATGCCTCCTGGAAACCCCTCAGCCTCTGCTGAGGGAACGTTGAAGAAAAATTCTTTTGAAGGCATGGCCTACCCTCTTCCTCTTTCCCAAGAAAACAGCTGATACACCCGCCTTAGACTCTAGCCCCAGCAAAGCTCTTCCAGGGAAATGCTTCCTCGCACTGGCCACAAGTGCAAACCCACTGCGTGTGCTTTCTTTCCTTGCCATGGCTGCCAGGAAGCTCAGGCTCACAGCATATGACTGAGGGCACTCTCTCTGGCTCCCGTTTATTTAAGTACGTAGTTTTTTCCAAAAGATTCCCAATGGACACACAGAAAATGTCTGATGGTGTGAAGGCCCCACCACTTAAAAATGTATAATAAACCATTTCCAGTCGTATTCTCAAAACACTGGCACATGCATGTACACGCACGTGCACACACACCATCTTCAGAGCCCTCCCCATAACCCACCTTCCTGGGTGCATTCGTTGTACCTGAAAAGGCATGTGTGTCATACTGAGCGCCCTCCCCGGGGGGCAGGGGGCTGCCGCCCTGCTTTCCACACACGCAGCACCCTGGTACACACTGCTGGGGTGAGGCAGGGGCTTGGCCGGAAGGGGCTATAGGGCTGGGTCCTGTTTTGCCCCGTGAGAGTGAAGCCTTGGGGACCCCTCCTGGCCCCCAGCTTCACACCTGGATGGAGGGACTTAATGATGGCTGCTCTTGGAAGGGAGGGAGAATTCAGTGCCACGATGCTCCCCCAGGCACCGACGGCCACATCTGACGTCCGGGGACCCCCTTCTTGACTCTGGGCTCCCAGTCCGTAGACCCTGACCCAAGACTTCGCCAGCCCCAGAGAGAACCCCACGAAAAGCCAGCCCGAGACAGGCCGCCCCATTCTAGGCGCTGCTGGGAGCCTCGCCGGCCACTCCCTTCCAGATTCAGGTGCCCAAGGGCAGGCCCCTGCCCTTCACCCCGCAGACAGGTGGAACCCCACACCAGGAGCCCCTGGCCCTGTGGAAATGCTCCCTCCTCGGGAAGCCTCTGGCCGCCGAGGTCACAGGCCGCCCAGCCCAAATCTGTGCACCTGATGAGCCCGGTCGCATGGGCACCGCGACAAGTTCAGCCAAAGAGGCCAGAGCTGGAGGCGTGGGCGGCACGGAGGCCCCGCCAGAGGCGGCCGCCCGTTCCCGGGACCGCCTGCCCCCCGCGGCACTGCAGAGCCACCTCTGCGGGTCCCTCAAACCACTCAACCCCAACCACCTGCAATGTGCAATAAAGGAAGAATAATCAGTATTAATATTAGTTATCGTTATTGATTTCAGCTTTAAAGAATCGATTTCCAGTCCGGGCCCCTTTGACGAGGCTCTTTGCGGAAGAAGCATGGGTCCCGGCCACCGCTGGTTGTGGACCGGGGCCCTCAGCATCGTACGGAAATCAGAGCCGGGGAAGCGGGACGCGAGGACTTGAGGAGAGGCGGGCGGGGGACGCACGGCGGGTCTCGTGCTCTGCCCCCCAGAGGGAGCTGACCCCGGGCGCCGGGTGGACCCTCACGCATTCAGGGAAGCCAGGCCCTTTCTCTGAGCCCCTCGCCTCCCACGGGATGAGCCGGGTGCCTACCGAGCCCTCCGGAGCCGAGACCCTGCACCTGCCCGGCCACAGTGCCCCATCCGCCATCCCCATTTCTTCGGAATATTCAGGGTGGGTTGAGGCCCCGCTCTGGGGTCCCGCCCACCGCAGCCCTGCCGACCCGCCCACCAATGGGGCAGGCGTCGAGGCCTGGGTCCTGAGTGACCTGCGGGGACGCAGGCCGAGCCTGGCTCCCGCACCCACAGGTGTGTTAAATGAATGAATGGCCACACGCGTTTTCGAGCACCTACGATGCACCGCGTCCTAACACCTCACAGGGGACGTCACAGGGGACGACCGGACAGTTCAGAGGTGAGCGTGGAGCGGCCTCATCCACCCCCTCGAGCAGACGGGGAAACTGAGGCCCAAGAACGGGAAGCAACGTTCCCAGAGTCCCTTGCTCCCCCTCCGGGGCTCTCTGGGCTGACCCTGCGGCCAAGGGCGCGGGGTGGGGGGATGCGGAGAGGACAGGCCAGCATCTTCACAGTCACCTACAGGCAAAGGCACTGCCCCACCCCCGCACGCGGAGCCCCCTCCCCCCGGCCGACTTCCTGACGGGGGAGGGGGCGCGGGGAGAGGTCTCTCTCCCTCTTCGGATTCGAGAAAAGCCAAGAATTCAGAGTTCGGGTTGTCTCCAAAGGACAGTTTCCTGCAAACGACACACTGCCAGGGTTCATCCAGTCCTTTCCCCTTAACGGTCCACGGACTCGCTGAGGAATTTAGCAAGAGGAGCCGCAGGAATCCCAAACGAGGGCCAAAACATCGCCCACCGCAAATCCAGGCAGTTCTGATGATTTGGAAGGCATGAAAAATGCCGCCCTCAAGAAGCTCGGTGCAGGAGTTCCCATCGTGGCTCAGCAGGTTAAGAACCTGACTAGCATCCGTGAGGACGCCGGTTAGATCCCTGGCCTCACTCGGTGGGTTAAAGATCCAGCGTCGCTGTGAGCTGTGGTGTAGGTCGCAGATGTGGCTCAGATCCCGTGTTGCTGCAGCTGGGGCATCAGCCGGCAGCTGCAGCTCCAATTCGACCCCTGGGCCGGGAATGTCCACATGCGCGGGTGTGGCCCTAAAGAGCGAACAAAAAAGAGAGAGAGAGCCTTTGGGCAGCGTAGGATCCTGGGACAAGCATGGGTCCACCCGGGGGTGCAGCTTCCAGGGACCAACTCTGCTGGGGAGGTCCCCCCACCTGACTCCTTGGGGGCCGTGGGCTTCCAGTTCACCCCAGTACGGCCCTCTGCTCTAGGGGCGCCCTGATTTCTCTGACGGGGGGCCCTTTAAGATCCTGGTGGAGCCCGTGACTCCCCCTCAGCAGACAGGCAATGTGGGGGGCTGTACCCTGCAGCCCACCCCACACCCGCCGGATGGGGCCCTCCTGGCACCACCCAGGCACGCACATAGGGATCCCCTGAGATTCCCAAGGTCACCCTGGCGAGAGGCAAAGCCAGAACCCAGGCCCTGCTCCGACGGAGCCCCAAAGCCCAGGTCCCGCCCCAGGACGCTGCCCGAGTGCCGCTCGTCCTGGGGGCCCGGGATACTAAGAAGCAGCTCCCTCTGCCCAGCAGCATCCCCGTGGCACCGCCTCCATCAGCGCCACCCTCCTCCACCCCCGCCCCTTCGTCTTGCCTTCCAAGCCCATCCCTGAGCTGCCTCTGTGCTTCAGAATCGTACCCCAGGGAAGAAGCGGGCCTGGCGGCAGGTGCCAGCCCGCCCGTGGCAGGAAGGTCTTATGCGGTTTGTGCGCGGATTTCCCAAGAGGGCAGGGACCGTTCTCTTCCCTCCACGGCTGGGCCCTAAAAACGGAGCTGCCTCCTTGGCTGTGGGCTCTGCGTTCCAAGGCACCGTCCCTCTCCCAGGCTGAGGGCGGCTGCAGAGCGTCTTCTCCGGCAACCTGGACGCAGGGGCCTTGCCTCCCGGGTGGCCGATAAATTCTGCCCCGACTCAGGTAATGAGGCGGCCGTGGGGCCGCGCACCCATCCTCCAGGGGCGCCCCGCTCCCAGTCGGGACCCATGTGTTATCTAGTGTTATCGCTGCCAAAGGAGGGCTGCCAGGAGCCCGGCGCACCTGCTAAGGAGCCAGCGGGTCCAGGGGAGGGGACATCGTGACTGCCAGCAGCCCCGGGAGGGCCGGGAAGGAGCAGTCGGTAATGAGTCCAAAGTGATAAAACAGGTCTTTAAATAATTATTATCTCAATCCCTCCTTAAAACTACATTGGGCCAAATGACTTTAAATATTGTTTTAGCCTATTACCAGCCTATAAATTAATCGCTCACAGCACACAGAGGCGGCGTAACGGGGTGACTGGGCGAGAGCGGTGAGGTAATTATGCACAAATCACGAAACTCCCGCAGAAGAGGCATATTTTACACTTAAATTATAATTAAGTTTAGAGAAATCGCTTCCACCCAGTGCACAAATATAATCCCCACCAGCCTCCCCGAAGACAGCGACTCTAATCGATTTGTTTATTTGTCGATGGACGATACCAAGCCGGTAGACCATCACACGTCTGGGCTTCAAACGTGGACGCAGAAAGATCCGGAACAGAACATTTGCAGCAATGTACCTGTGCCCAGATTTGCGGTTATTAAACCTAAAAATCCGGGAGTTCCTGCTGCAGCTTGGGTCACTGCTGTGGCACAGGTTCAATTCCTGGCCCAGGAACTTCCATAGGCTGAGGGCGTGGCCAAAAAAGAACCACTGAAAATCCAGACCTGACCCAGCAACCCACGTATGACAAGCATCCACGGGCCCAGGCTCAAGGGCAGGGGTCTCCGGGCAGGTCCAGCTGAGGACACACGCAGGAGAGGTGGGAAGCCCTGGCCGGCTTGGGGGCCAGCGAGGGGCCCGTGGGAGTCCGAGGGGAAGGTGTACAGATGTTGCGGCTGAGCCCGGAGCCCGGGGTCCTGCCAGCGTGGGGAGCTCGGTTCTTGCTGGGAAAATGACATCTTCCTCTGGCTTTAATTACTCAGCCTGATTAAAAAGCGCCCACGTCTCTGTTCCCACAGTGGCGCGGTGGGTCAGTGGCTCAGGTCTCTGCGGAGGTGTGCTCTCCGGAGCAGTGGGTTAAAGGATCTGGCATTGCTGCAGCTGTGGCATAGGCTGGAGTTGATCCCTGGCCCAGGAATTTCCACATGCTGTGGGCATGTCGTTCAAAAAAAAAGCACCAGTGCCGTGAACGCGCTCATCCAGAAACAGAGAGAAGGGAAGGGCCTGCCCCGTGCCCCGGAGCTCTGCCAGTTAGGCAGATTCCACGAGACCCCTCCCCGACCCCGTGCAGAAGTTGGTAACAGCTTAGCCTGGCCATGGGGCATGAGCCCCGGACCCATGCCTGCCCCTCTGGGGCCTCGTGGGGGCTCAGACTGGGGCATCGAGGGAGCGCAGGTGGCCCTCTGCCATCGCTGAGTGTCCCCAGGTGCTCAGCGTTCCCCATGGGCAAGTCCTCGCCTTGATCCCTCAGCAGAAGGAGCTGTGGGTGCCACTGACCCATTTGGCAGCAGGTAAGACGGAGGCCCCGGGAGGCTGAGGAGCAAGGCCAGCAAGCTGGGGAGCTGGGATTCAAACCCAGCACCCTCAGACTCAGAGGGCCATCTTGTACCCACTGCCCTTTGCCGTCCTGGGGCGGGCGCCCCCCAAGGGACCAAAGCGGGAGCAGAGGGAGCCCATCCAGCCCTCCAAACACTGCTCCTGGTGGCGGTGTCTGCTCTGCCAGGGACGAGGCAGTGTAACCAGCTGAAAGATATTTCCCTGGTTTTGGAGGCCAGAGGCCAAGGTCAAGGTGCAGTCAGGGCTGGGTTCAGGAGAGGGTGCTCTTCCTGGCTTGCAGGTGGCCGCCTTCTTCCTGTGCCTTCACCTGGCTTCTTCTCGGGGGGCCCGGACAGCTGGGGTGTCTCTTCCTTCTCTAATGGGGTCGCCAGTGCCATCATTAGGTCCCCACCTTATGACTTCATTTAACCTTTGTTACCTCCCTAAAGGCCATATCTCCAAATCCCTTCTCTTTGGGGACAGCCAGGGCTTCAGCACGTGGCTTCCGGGGGACACAGGTCAGCGCATCACAGCACGGAAGGTGGTCTCATCCAGAACATAGAGGGAGGAGCTGTGACCAGGGTCACACATCGCAATAGCCAAGACGTAAAAGTCCATGGACAGAGGCCAACATGGATCAAGATGTAGGGGAGCTCCCGTGTGGCACAGTGGAAATGAGTCTGACTGGTATCCACGAGGATGGGGGTTCAATCCCCGGCCTCGCTCAGTGGGTCGGGGATCCCGTGTGGCTGTGGCTTGGTGTAGGCCAGCAGCTGTAGCTCCAATTCGACTCCTAGCCCGGGAACTTCCCTATGCCAAGGGCACAGCCCTAAAAAGACAAAAGAAAGAAGGAAAGAAAAAAAAAAGACAAAGACGTGGTACAGATATACAGTGGAATATTACTCGGTCATGAAAAATAATGAGACGATGTCATTTGCAGCAACATGGTTGGATCTAGAGGTGATTCTACTAAGCCAAGTAAGCCAAACAGAGACAAATACGATATGACATCACTTACAGGTGGAATCTAAAAAAAAAAAGATACAGATAAACTTATGTACAAAACGGAAACAAGACCCACAGACACAGAAAACAAGCCAAAGGGGAAAGGGATAAGTTAGGGGTTGGGATTAACATACACACACTGCCAATTATAAAATAAGTAGGAGTTCCCGCCGTGGCACAGTGGATTAAGAACCTGATTGTAGGGGCTTGGGTCGCTGTGGAGGTAAGGGTTCGATCCCCAGCCTGGAGGCCTGGCGCAGTGGGTTAAAGGACTCTGCCCTGCCACAGGATCCTCAGCACAGCTGGGACTGGGAGTCGATCTCTGGCCAAGGAGTTGCACGTGGCTCGCGTGGGGCCACAGACTTTTTTTTTTAGACACGCGAACAACAAGGACCTACTTTACAGAACCAGGAAAAACACTCGATATTTTATAATAAAACTGTAAGGAAAAAGCATCTGAAAAAAATAGATACATATGCATGTACAACTGAATCACTTTGCTGTATGCCTGAAGTTAACGCAACACTGTAAATCAATTACCCTTCAAGAAAAATATTTTATTTTATTTTGGGCATGTGGAAATTACCGGGCTGGGGATCAAAACCATGGCACAGCAGAGACCCAAGCTGCTGCAGTGACAATGCCAGATCCTTAACCCACTGCGCCGCAAGAGAACACCAATAAATGTAAATAATTTTTTTTTTGTCTTTTTGCCTTTTTCAGGGCCACACCCGTGGCATATGGAGGTTCCCAGTCTAGGGGTCTAACAGGAGCTGTAGCCGCCGGCCTTAGCCACAGCCACAGCAACGCGGGATCCGAGCCGCGTCTGCAACCTACACCACAGCTCACAGCAATGCCAGATCCTTAACCCACTGAGCGGGGCCAGGGATCGAACCTGCAACCTCATGGTTCCTAGTCGGATTCCTTAGCCACTGCACCATGATGGGAACTCTGGGTGACAATTTACTTTCAATAGTATACAAGAGCTTTGCTCTTATTTCTCTCCATGCCCTAGCTTTGTGCTGTTATTGTCATCCAAACTCTATCTTTAGACAGTGTGTGCCCGTAGGCCTAGATTTATAATTATGACTTTGTGCAATTAGCTTTAAATCTGATACTTCAGAATCAAGTTACAAACGAAAAACAGTCACCTGTTAATCTTACTGCGGACTGCGTGTACACACTCTGTCCCTTCTCTCTTGCTGCTTTCAAGATTCTCACTTTTGGGGAGTTCCCGTCGTGGCTCAGTGGTTAATGAATCCAACTAGGAACCATGAGGGTGAGGGTTTGATCCCTGGCCTCGCTCAATGGGTTAAGGATCCAGCATTGCCGTGAGCTGTGGTATAGGTCACAGACGCAGCTCGGATCCCGCATTGCTGTGGCTGTGGCGAAGGCCGGCGGCTACAGCTCCTGTTAGACCCCTAGCCTGGGAACCTCCATATGCCGCGGGTGCGGCCCTAGATAAGGCAAAAAGACAAAAAAAAAAAAAAGATTCTCACTTTGACTTTAGCTCTTGGCAGTTGAACTATAATGTAAGTTCTTTGAGTTCTTTGAACTTTGGGTGTGGAAAAAAAACTAATGTTTCTTATCAAATTTGGGAAGTTTGGGGCCACTGTTTCTTCAATGATCCTTTCTTTCTCTTTCTTTCTCTTCAAGAGTTCTTCTGGAGCTCCGTTACGCACATTTCAGTACGCTCAATGGGGTCCCACAGGTGTCTGAGGTTCAGTTCATTTTTCTTCATCCTTTTTCTGTTTCTCAGACTGGCTAATGTCAGCTGACCTGTCTTCAAGTTTGTTCATTACCCCTGCTTCCTCAAGTCTGCTGTTGAATTGCTCTAGTGATTTTTTTCATTTCCGTTATTGTGCTTTTCAGTTTAAAGCTGTCTGCTCGTTTCTTTGCTCTCTTTTCTATCTCTTTGTTGGTATTCTCAGTTTGAGATATTGTCCTTTAGTTCTTCAGACATAGTGTCCTTTAGCTCACTGAACAAATTTTAAATTGCTGACAGAGTCTTTGTCTAAAAAGCCCAATATCTGGTTTTCCTCAGGGACAGTTTATACCGATTTCTTTTCTTCCTCTGTACAAGCCATGCTTTCTTGTTGCTTTGCATGCCTTGTAACTTTTAGCTGAAAATTGGGCATTTTTTAATATTATAACGTGGCGACTCTGGAAGTCAGATTCTCCCCCTCCCCAAGGTTTGTTGATACTGTTACCTATTGCAGTGGTTGGGCTTTTCTTAAAGAATCTTTTCTGAACAAATTCTGTAAAGTCCATATTATTTGCCAAGTGTGGGCCTGAAATCTCTGTTTTGTTAGCTTATGTTCAGTCTCTGAATGAATAGAGATTTCCTTAAAAGGCTGAAACAGCAACAGAAGAATCTTCCAGTCTTTGCCGAGGGGCTCTGTGTGTGTTTGGGGCCAAGGCTTCTACGCCGAGCCAGCAGTTTCCAGCTCTGCTTTAGCCCTCACCTCCTGTCTGCACACACCACGTCAGCAGGAGGTGAGAGCTGAGGGCCTTTTGAGCCTTTCCCGGGAAATGCACTTAGCCCTTTTGATTCCCGGGAGTATGTCCAAGCTTTCCAAAGCCCGTAAGGACTTCTCATTCCCACCCTTTTCCTCCCAGACTTTGTGATCAACCTATTGTTTTCCCCAATCGCCGTCTCTCACCTCAAGCAGGAGTGAGGAACTGTTTTCAATCAGCGCCCCTTAAGCATCTTGAGTTCTCACCTCAAGCAGGAATAAGTAAACGTTTTTCAATCAGCGCCCCTTAAGCATCTTGAGCTCTAGGCCAATTCCAAGTCAGGTGAAACACAAACAAACCTTTGAGCTTGTCTTCCAGAGAACACGAGACAAGTCGGAACAAATCATTAATCGTGATTCTTTGTGAAGGAGGTCTGTCTGCATTCACCAATATTGGGAACGTGGGCTGTTCTTTTCACAGCTACTGCTGGGGTCTGGGGTGGGGGAGCAGATGCTAATAGATCTTCCTGTTTTTTAATTGTTTTATAGAAGGACAGGATTTCGAATGCCTCAGTCTGTAACTTTTGCTGATGTCACCCACGCTTAATCTTTTGCGTGTGTGTGCCTTTTTTTTTTTAGGGCCGCACTCGCATCAGGTGGCGGTTCCCAGGCCAGGGAGAGAACCAGAACTGTAGCCGCCGGCCTACACCACAGCCACAGCAACAAGGGATCCGAGTCAAGTCTGCAACATACACTACAGCTCATGGCAAGACCAGATCCTTAACCCACAGAGCGAGGCCAGTGATCAAACCTGCGTCTTCATGGATCCCAGCCAGGCTCTTAACCATTAAACCACGGCGAGAACTCCCACCCACACTTAATCTGAAATCGATGAATAAGCACCCTCAGGCTCTCTCGCTGTGTTTCTTCCATCCAGTGACCACAGCCAGTAACAGCACCCAATTCCAGACCCCTTAAAGTGAGTACTTCTCCCCCGCATCTCAAACACTTGAGACAGTGCACTCTCCACGGCAACACCGCATCCGAGTTCCCCCAGGTGAAGTTTTCACAGCCGCACCGCTGTCACATACCAGGGGCTGTCCGTCCTTCACCAGTCCCCCACTGCTCAGCTCCAGGATCCCACCCTGAAGTTTTCTCCCTGGTGCCACTTCCGGGCCCAGCGGCCTGCAGTCAGCTTCTCCGCAGACCGGCCTGGAGGCGGAGACCTGCACGCAGGTGCTTTCCCGGGACGAGCTCTCGGGGAGGCACCTGCGAGCCAGCGAGGGCTCCAGGACCCGGCAGGGGAAGGCGGCAGCGAAGGCTTCCGTGGACCTCAGGGGAAGCTCTGGCCTTGTCCCCGATCAAGGCGAGGGGTCGGGGACTTGGTGCTCCCACGCCCCCCCAGGGCTTCAGCTTGGGTGAGGCAGCCGTTCCGGAGAGGTGCCTAGCCGCCAGGCATCGGCAGCCAGCAGCTCGGCAGCCTGGAGAAGAGGTGCCCCTGACCTGACGTGGGGACGTGGGCACTGCCCCCAGCACCGCTTCTGTGGCTCAGCTCCTGCCCGGCGGCCCCTCTGTCCACGGGGGAAGGAGACCTCACCCACCTGTCTGGCTTCTCCGCCCTTCCAGCACCTTCGGGCCCAATTCCCTGCGCTCTGTTCTATTGGTCGAGCCCCCCGCCGCGGGCCCTGGTGTCCTGCCTGGCCCCTGGCGCCCGACAACCGGGTAACGACTGAGTCCCCTCCGACACAGATCTTCTCACCCAGGGCTGCCCAGCAAGTTCCCGGCAGGATGGAGGTGAGAACCCGGGTCCCCCCGCCCTGGGCAGTCTCTTGCCTTGTCCTGACATCCTGGCCCTTCAGTGGGGTCGCTGACGCTGGCCTCCACGGGCCACTGGGGCATCCGATGGCCTGGAGACAGGGCATCTGAAAGCACAGAGGACGTTAGGAGCAGCGCACAGGGGAGGGGAGCGGCGGGCAAGTGGCCGGATCCAAATCGGACGGCTGTGTGGGGGTCACGCCGCCTCCCGCCCTGGGCTCCAGGGGCTTCGCTCCGGCGCAGGCCTGGAGGGACAGAGCTGCACTTGCTGGGTTTCAAGCTTCCCCCAAGACCAGAAATTCCCGGGGGGGCAGACTTCCAAAATCCTCTTGCAACCAGGGGCTGGAATGAGGGCTCCCTCCCGCCACCGCCCTGGGTTGACTCAAACATCCGTCCCCGCCGGGGGAGCGACTTCGATGGTACTGGAAATACACGCTCACCGCGGAAACATAAAGAAGTCCGAGCGAGTCACGGGTGTGGATTACAGCCCAGCACCGCCCCGCCAGCCCCACGCCCTGGAGAGGACCCAGCTCGCACTCGGGCACGCGGCCACCGGTTTTTGCGCTGCGTCCGGGCCGCCCTGTGCACCAAGGGGGACGTGGTGAGCGGGCTGAGAGCCTGGCTTTCCAGTTGGAGAGACTCGGCCGGGACTTCCAGCCCTGCCACCACTGCCGTGACTTGGCACACCTGTAAGGCGGGGACGGTCACACTGGCCTCACCGGGGCCTGAGGATTCAATCTGTGCCGACAGATAAGAAGCTGCACTGCCAGCCGGGGACTTGCCAAGGTCTCCACTGAGATTCCAAGTCCAAAACCCTCCCTCGTGACTCCAGCCCTCCCCCGTGGAGCCCGGGGCGGGGGGCGGGGGGGCGTGGCGGGGCAGGGCGGACCCCTGCAGCGGCTGCGCATCGTCTGCCCACCCAGAAGGGCGACGGGGGAGGGGCCCGCTGGTCACCATGTCGCACCAAACGCGGCTCAGAGAACCAGCTGTCGGAGTGATGGCTCCACAGTGGGAGGCATCCAGCGGGCAATGAGGGTGGGACTCGGGGGTCCTGCAAAGCGACAGTGGGCCTTCACTGCAGAATCCCGCAGTGCCTGAGCGGAGCTGTGACGGGGCTAGGCTCTGACGGGGCTGGGCTCTGACGGGGCTGCAGTGTCTTGCCCGCCCCCTGTCTCATTCGTTCCTGGCTCTGGAGCCTTCGTTTTGTTAGTAAATTTCATTTATTTAGAACCGTTCAAGACCTGCAGCAAAACTGAGCCGGTTGTAGGAGCCTTCCCGTCCGCCCGCACCCAGTTTTCCTAAGTATTGTCAGCTTCTTGTGTCCGTGTGGGACATGGGTTACAAGTCATCAGCCAAGATCCACACGTTTGAACTCAAGTCCGCAATAGTCCGTGTCCCTTAGTCGGTCCCCTAACGTCTTCTGTGCCCCAGGACCCCGTCCAGGAGCCCACGTGACGCTCAGGCGTCACACCTCCTTGGGGCTTCTCAGACTTTCCTTGTTTGGGGTGAACTTAGCAGGTTTCTGTTTGTTGTTTTTTTACCTTTTTAGGGACACACCTTTTTTGCCTTTTCCAGGGCCGCACCCGCAGCATGTGGAGGTTCCCAGGCTAGGGGTCTAACAGGAGCTACAGCCGCCAGCCTTCACCACAGCCACAGCAACGTGGGATCCGAGCTGCGCCTGTGACCTACACCACAGCTCACGGCAACGCCGGATCCTTAACCCACTGAGCGAGGCCAGGGACCGAACCTGCGTCCTCACGGATACTAGTCAGGTTCGTTACCACTGCACCACAACAGGAACTCCTGAACTTGGCAGCTTTGAGGCGGGCTGGTCAGGTTTGCGTAGAGTGTCCCTTAGTCGGGGTTGGTCTGCTGTGTTTCTCGTGGTTCGACTGGCTGGGGGTTGGGTTTCGGGGGAGACCACAGAGATGAGGTGCCCGTCTCATCCCGTCCTATCAGCGCTGCGTGCTGTCGCTAGGATCTGTCACTGGCCATGCTGACCTTGGTCCCTGCCGAGGTCGTGTCTCCCCATGGAGTCTCTTTTCCCTTCCGTGCTGTGCTTCTTGCCTCCTGGGCCCGTTTGGGGGGGCCGCCCCTGTGGCCCCGTGCACTTGGGCGATGCTGAGCTAGCCCAAGCCTGGCACGCGGTAGGTGCCTAATTAACCACCTCTGAACTGAACGGAGCAGGGAGATCAAACCCGTGCTGTTGGCCTCCTTAGGGATGAAGTTTTCCCTTGATTGGAATCCTCCTTGGCTTGCGGTCTAACCAAGCTCGGCTGCTCTCTCGAGCCTGGATCCCCGGCTCGGCTCATTCGTGGCCTGGGGAGCCCCCACGGCCCCCACTCCCAGCCCCTGTCCCCCAGGACTGTGCCCCCAGCCAGAGGGGCTTCCAGCTCCCCCACAAATGCCCTATTTTGAACCCCGCAGAGACCTCAGAATCACCCCAGCACAGAAAGACCCACAGCAATAGACCAGCAAGGGAGGCCTGCGGCCGTGGCTGTCCCCACCACCTCCACTCTCGGCCTCCGGGGCCGGGTCTCCGGCTCATCCCACCCCTGCCCCACTCCGGCTGGCTTTGTCTCCGCTGGCCTGGTGTCCATCAAAGCTGCGAGCAGCCTTCGAGCCTGAAGGAGGCGGCACCCTGCCCTAGTGTCTGTCCCCAGCCTGCAGAGAGGTAAACTGAGGCTCCGAGAGGGAAGCGCCCTGCGTCAGGTCCCTCCGTACAACGGAACGGTGGACTCAGACTCGAGCCCGGCCGCGAAGCACACGGCCCTCCCAGTGACTGGGGCCCCTCTGTTCCAGGACCCAGCAAAAGCCAGAACATGTTCAAGTGGAACGTGGAAGGGGCTTGGCCAGGTCCCAGCGAGCCGGGCAGCCTGGGCCGCAGGTCCAGGCAGGTGGGGCAGCCTCTTCCCTCGGGGGGTTTGGGCAGGCGCCGCCACCTCCCTCTCCCAGGCGGGCAGGGGCTTGGCACTGGGGGTCTCCCCAGACTCTGCTTCTTGTTTCACGAGGCCTAGGGGGCCTCTCGGAAGTCATGGTTGGGGGGACCCTGGCCAGCCTCACACTCAGGAGCAAAGGGAAGTCTGGCCGCTGAGCCAGGAAAGCGGGGGTCCCGACAAACACCCTGAGGCTGCCCCCCACTCTCACCTTCTGTGGGTCCCTACTGGCCCAGAGGTTCCAGATTCTTTATAAGGCCTGGCAGGTGCACAGGGGCTGCGGGGGGCCCTCGGCAGCCCCCTGACAGTCCCCGCCTGCTGTCACACTGCCTCCACCCCCTCACGCCGGCTGTGCCTCTGCAGGGCCACCCCCACAGGGATTCTGGCTACCGCCTGGGGACCCCAAAATGTCCACATTTTGATCATCACCTCCCTGCAGTTTTTTAAAAACAGAGGCCGTGTGATGGCTGCCTGGACCGCGTCAGCTGGCTGGAGGCACTCGCGGGAGGGGGAGCTCACCTTGAGCGGGACGGAAGGTCGGACTGGCAGCAACGGTGCTGTTTCTAGGCCTTTGTCTCCCAGCCTGAGAGGTGGGCCCATCGGGACACCAGCCTGACAGTGTAAGCAGTTCCCCCCACCCCAAGCCCTCGGCCCCAAGGCGCAGCTCGGATGGAAACCGAGGCAGAGAGAGAACGCGGCTCGTGAGCTGTCCTAGCTGTCCGGCCCAGAGCCAAGTTCGGGGTGACCGCCGGGCTCTCCCCGCAGCAGGAGGAAGTGGCCCCGACCTGCTGTGTCCCGCAGCCGGCAGCCCAGAGCCCGGCTCCCGCAGGACGCAGCGGAGAGCGGCTGCCCGGTGGGAGGGGCCCCTCCGGGCTCGGACCTCACCCTGCAGCCCCTCGCTCGCTCCACGGAGAAAGGGTCCCTCCAGGGTCCCAGCCACTGCGGTCCAGAGGGGGTCTCCCGGGCCACTGGCAGTCAGGGAGTCTGGGCCCGAGCGAGGCGAGGTGGAGGCCGAGGGGGGCCAGCAGCGGCCCCGTGGAGGGCGAGCCCACCCCCACCTCTGGCGGCCGGGGACCCTGGGCAGGACCCTCAGCCTCGCTGAACTCGGTCCTTCCTCAGAAGGGCGGCAGCAGCCAGCCGGGCAGTGGGGCTGGGAGCCGGCCCCGGGATTTGTCTGGCCCTGGGGGTGCGAGGGGGCCAGGACTCAACGCCTCCTCACTGGTACCCACCCAAAGGGCACCCAACAAAGCCCCCTCCCGCCACGGGGACACTCCAGCCACCAGGAGCCCCGTAGTCACAAGGCCCCTTCTCCTGAGTAGGAAAAGCCCGTGGAACAAGAGCGGGCTGTCACTGGAGCCCACCCTGTGCCCTGTGCCGCTGTGCCCCGGCCGGGGGAGGGTCGCCTCGCCGCCCTGAGCCTCTGTCTCCCGCCTGCCACACGCATATGACATTTGTTTCTGCTCCACAGTTCCACACACGTAGTCCAAGACCCAAGGACCCCACCACTGCCCGGCCTTCCTCCAGGCCCCGCCCTGCCCATCCTGAGCCCAAGGGACATGCACGGCCACAGCTGGCGAACCGGGCAGACAGACGGACGCACGGCCACAGCGCCAAGAGGCACAACCTCCAGAGCAGGTGACAGTCCCCAGACTTAGGCTTGCTTTGGGGCCAGGGCACCACTGCTGTGTTAAACGACACACGTCACGTCATACAGACAGGGAAACCCAGGCCCGGCAAGGGCACCAGCAGAGTGGCAGGCGGGCTCCCTGGAGGCCCCGGCAGCCACAGGCTCAGGCCCCGACCCCTGCCCCACGCTGCACCCCTCTCCCTGACTCCCCTGAGGGGCGGGGACAGGAGAGGCCCTGAATCTAAATCTGATCCTTTTTTTTTTTTGGCTTTTAGGGCCACACCGTGGCATATGGAGGTTCCCAGGCTAGGGGTCGAATTGGAGCTACAGCCGCCGGCCTACGCTGCAGCCACAGCAACGCGGGATCCGAGCTGCGCCTGCGACCTACACCACAGCTCACGGTGACGCTGGATCCTTAACCCACTGAGCGAGACCAGGGATTGAACCCTCATCCTCACAGATACTAGTCAGGTTCATTACCACTGAGCCACAACGGGAACTCCCTGAATCTAATCTTGAGGCCACTTGAACACAGAGGTCAGCATCACAGGATACGGCTAGAAGCTGATGCCTTAGTTTTCTTCTAGCAAAATCCACAGCTTCCTGTCTCCCAGATAAAAGACAGCAGCCATTCAGATCCGGGACAGAGCTGGTTTTAATGAGCTTGGTGTGAATACATCAGAAACAGGCGGAGGAATACCCCACAGCTTCCCCATGACACGCGGTCTAAAAACCCAAGAAACACATTAAAGGCAGAGCCTGGGCCAAGCCCAGTTCCAGCACAGAGCTCCCCGGGGACCCCACAGGCCGAACAGGTTCCTGGGACCCAGCAGCTGGCGGGGAGGAGTCCAGGGCAGAGAATGTGCGGCCACCTGGGCCCAAGGTGCCCAGGGATGGGTCACCATCAGAGGCAACCACAGGAGCCCGGGGCCGCAGCCTGGACCCTCCCCTGCGAGTCCAACCGCGGCCTCGATTTACCTGCCCGTCAAGTGGGAGCGCCTGCCGGACCGGCCCCAGTGGGGCCACGAGGAGGCCAGTCTCAGCAGCAGCGTGGGCGTGCGTGCTCTGCAGGGAAAGCCGGGGTCGCCGGCCTTCCACAGGTCGGTCACTAATAGTGTCCGACTCCCAGCCACTGGCCACAAACCTGCTTTTCCTCCATCCCAGCGACTCAGAGACTTGGAAACCGGGCAACTTATAGCTGCGCCTGTTGTCATGGCCCGGGGCAGACGCTCCTCCAACCTCCCGGGTGCCCCAAACACACACCCTCGGGCAGGGTGAGCCCGAGGCCAGGTGGCAAAAGCAGCAGCTCCCCAGGCCCGGCTGAGATGGGCGCCCCGCTTTAAGGCTGGGTCACGGGCTCAGCAGCTGTACACAGGCCGGGGCGGGGGGCTCCCACGGTGCCAGGGAAGTGGGGAGACGGAGGAGGAGCGAGGGAGACAGGGTGCTGGGGGACCTGAGAAAGAGCTGGGGGGGCCCAGGGGCTGCGCAGCCAGGAAAAGGGTCAGGAAGCCCAGAAAGAGGCAAGTCTGACCCAGGACCACAGCCTCCCACCTCCCACCCCTCAGGGCGCTGGGCACGCTCCTGCCCCCCGGCCCAGGCCCCGGCTCCCCAGCTCCCCGTGAGGGCAGCGCGGGAGAGTTACAGCCCAGGAGTTGGGGAGGGGGGGCTCCCGGGGGTGGTCCCACGGAATGTCCCCCAGGGGGTGGGACGGACGTCCCTGCAGAGCTGTGCAGAGGCCACTGAGATGAGCAAGGACTAAGTCCCGAGACACTGGGAACGCGGGTGACCAGCAGCAGGGCCCCCCGCCAGCCTCAGGGACCTGGGACGCCCACCTGGAAGGACAAGGCGGGGGAGGGGTTGGCCGGCCTCTCCTCCTTGGCAGGTTTGCACCGCCCCCCCCCACCCCGGGGCCCCAGAACGCTCTTTAGTCTGAAGCGTTTCCTGAGGTCTCAGGGCCCCTGGAGGCACGATCAGGGTGGCATTGGCTGTGTTCACTCACGTATGTCGACACGAGCAGGTGGCCCACTACGGCTTCCTGGCCTCGGCCTCTTAACCCGCTCTGACCCCTGCAGCCCAAGCGCCCACCCCATTTCACACTCCAGGAACCGGAGGCCTCTGCTCACCCGGGCTCTGCAGATTCGGGGGTCCCATGCCCCACACTCGCTCGGCCTTACGTTCCGCGGTCGCCCCCATCCTGGGGCTAAGGCCTGGTTCCAGGCTCCTCCCCTGCTGAGATGCAAACACTCACACCTGGGCCCCCAGCAGGCACCTCTCCCAGCCTCTTTGAGCGGGAGCTTCAGGCCTGGGGGCAGCATCTTCCTTAGAGCACCTGTGCCTCCAGGCCTGGATGTCAGGACCTCCAATAATCCAGGTCATCGGAAGTTTCTGTCTTGAACAAGAGGACCCTCTCTTCCACCATGTTTCTTTTTTTGCTCTGGCTGCCAGGAAGCTCGGCACCACATTCAGGGCCGAGGCCCAGCGCCTCTGCATACTTTCCCACCCAGCCCTGCCCTCTGGGGTCGGCTTTGCTTTTGCCCATTCCCTGTCCGTCCTCCTCAATAGGTGTGAGTCCCTGGCAAACCTCCTTGGACCTGGGCCCTCAGACCTTAAACTTCATTTGCTTAAACTTGCATGCAATGGAGCTGTCTCCACCAAGGCTGACATCCAAACAGGCCACGCGTGGGCTCAGGGGGCAGTGGGTCCAAGGGAGGAAGGCCTAGGGGAAAGGAGGGGGGAGGGAAGAGGCCTGGAAGTTGCTGGGTGGCCTTGCTGATGAGGCTTGCTGGATGTGCGAGGGCGGTCGCTCGTTGCAAAGGCTGGAAACTCGTTGCAAAGGCTGGAAACCCGAGGGACTGGAGGGCGTGGCAGTGGGCAGAGGAAGGGTCTCCAGGAAGAAGCCAAGGCCAAGGTCATTCTCCAAACTACCGAGAGCCTGGTGGGGGATGGGCAGCGGGGAACTCGTCCCCAGAGGGCCTGCCCATCCCCTCACAGGACAGCTCGGTTTTTCTTTCAAACCAGGACCCCCAGAACCCAGGTTTAAACAGCTGTCACCTTTGGGCTACAGCACCCCCTCTGCGGCCATCAGTAGGGCGGGTCCTGGGGACAGCGAGATCGCCTGGCCCCTGCCAGCAGGGACTCACCGTCGCTGGGGGACACAGCCGGCATTGGCCTCCTGGGGGGACAGAAGAGAAAGCCTCCCTGTCCCCATAACTCCAACCCCTCTTCAGGGAGCGGCTGAGCGGGGCTGCGGGTGTCCCCAGACAGGGGTCCCTCGGCCAGTCCAGCTTACATGGCAATCACGAGAAATCAGGGCCTGTTCCCCGTGTTCCGGCAGCAGCACAATGGCCCACAGAGACTGAGGGGGTGTCTTCCGGTCCCCCGTGCTGGTTCCCAGGCTCAGTGTTTCAACGCTCCATTTCAGCAGGGACCAGCCTCGGGGGTGCGAGAGGCAGTCACAGGCCCAGGTTCAAGCGCACACATCCTGCAGGAGGCGGAGCCCAGCTGGCCCTTTAAGAGGCGGGGTGGGGGTGGGGGCTGCTGGCACAGCGCACAGCTGGCCCGGCGCAGGGGCAGGCACGTTCCTGATCCTTCTGGAAGGCTGAGTTGGAAAGGAGACAAAGTGTTCTTGCACAGCTCGGTAAACAAGCCTAAAGTGTTTTGAAAGCCTCTGCCGATATAAAGGACTGTGAAATAAATGCAAGAATTGCAAAA
>PVHT020000094.1:686986-725859 GCA_004024745.2 Catagonus wagneri | reverse complement strand
GCGCGTGCAGATGCGGGGGCCGCGTGTCTGCCCAACAGCGAGGGTCTGTGTACACACACCTCCATGTAGGAACACAGAAGGTGTGATGGCCAGAGAGTATTGGTGTGTTCGTGGGCGTGACCCCGCGTCTGCGCGTGTGCCTGGGGCAGGTGTGTCTGCGTGTGGAACACAGCAGCTCCCCCGGGAACTCAGCGGGAGGAGACCAGGTGAGCGCCACCCTTAGAAAGGGGGAGGGAGCTAATTAAGCAAGAGTCTGAAGCTGAGACGTGGGCAGGAACCGCGGCCCGAGGTTAGCCTGGCGGAAAGGCACACGCTTTGGGGCCTGGGCCTGCTCACTCGCTGGTCTCCCAGCTCATCCAGGGGCGTTTTACGCGGTAATGAGGGTGCTGAGGGCCTAGGTGCTCCCATGGGCTCCCTGGGTGCTGGGGGATCCGCGCCCTCAGACGCCAGAGCCTGGCCTTCCGGCAGAGACCAGGCTCTCGTCCAGCTCAGCCACCCCGTGCTCTGTCCATCGGGACTCAGTTTTCTCCTCTGGAAAATGGACAGAACAGCCCCTCTCTCCCGGAGGCCGTTCAGGCCGAATGAGAGCCTGCGGTGGGGAGGGGCATGGTCAGGCCCTGTTCTCTGACCGCCTTGAACCTTCAGCCCCACCCCGGCAAGGAGGCAGATGGCGTCACCTCCTCCTGGGACCCCCGCCTCCCACGACCCTACCACCCAGCCCACCATCGCTCCCTCTACTCGCTCAGGAGCCCGAGACCTGGCAATCAGCTCAACTCAGGACCGGCTGCTGGAGAAAACACCACCCAGGCCGCTCGCCCTGGGACGGGGCCGTCAGGAGGTGCCACCCTGCAGGAGACGCACGGTGGCCGTGGGACCGCGGTGGGGCATCGGGCAGGCCCAGGGCGTCGGGTGGACAGTGAAGCCTTCTGGAGGGGGTCGTGCCTGAGGCCTGAAGGTGGGGGCAGCTGGGGTGAAGGCAGGGCAGCCAGGAGAAGAGGCTAGAACAGCATCCGGCACACAGTAGGTGCTCAATTAATGCCTGTTGACCACGTAAATAAACCAGGGAGAGACAATAGAAAACTGACACCCAGAGAGGGACTGTCCCTCTAAGGTCACAGTGTCCGCTGTTTGGTGGCCCCACGGCTCTGCCCGCCCCTACCGCCAAGAGGCTGGCTGGTGCCCCAGGCCCCGTGCCCAGTGGGGGCTGTCCCACCCCGCCACCACCACCGCCGGCTCCAAGTGTCGTGAGCACCTCCTGAGGCCCGGGGCTCACCCCCAGGAGCCGCCCTGTCCTCGGCTGGGGAGCCGGGAATGGCCACGTCCCTGAATTCCTGCCCAAACCGCAGGGCGGCCGGAGGCAGAAGCACTCCCACGGGAGGCGCCCTGCCAGGAGGCCCGTTTGGGAAACCGGGCGGCCGGGAGGGGCCGCAGGGGCGCGGGGGCGGCGGCTGCCAGCCAATGCCCGCGCCGCCAGGCCGTCCACCCCTCGGGCTCCCGGCGGCTGGTGGCGGGGGGATCCCTGGCAGCGGAGCCTCTGGGTGCCTGTGAGCCAAACCACTCAGAAACCACAGCCCAGATGAATCCACTTTCTAAAGTGCCAGGAGGGAGGGAGACACCTGGGGTTCTGTTCCAGCCGCCACGCCCAGGACAGCTCGGGCAGCAGAGTTGGCGGGGGGGACACGCCCTGAGCCGCCCCCGGTGCTCAGCCCCCCGCCTACCTTGGGCGATGGGCCGTGCGCTCAGAACACCCTCTCGGATGTCCGACGCCGGTCCTGCCCCGAGCAGCCTGCCGACGCTGGTGTGCCCATGCCCTTCTCGGGCAAGGGGCCAAGGCACCAGGTATTGTCCCAACCAGAGCGGCAAGGGGTGAAGCCCACGGTGGGGACAGGTGACCGATCCTTGGGCCACCGTGGCCCTCCTCCCGCTCCCTCCTGCAGGCCAGGCTGGGCGTCCCCTCGGTGTCCACACAGCCCCTGCTGTCTCTGTCCTTAAGGACACAGACGCCAGGCACACACTGCCTCTTGTCCCCATCCCCAATCCCAGGGGCTGGGCCCCACGACTACGACAGATGAGGCTGTGAAAAGTCACCTAACTTGTCCAAGGCCACACGGTCAGTGGATGGACAGAGAGACAGGAGCCTAGGGCCCAAGGGCTGTTGCTGCCCAAGGCCGAGCGGCTGGGTCACAGAGGCTCGGCTCTCAGGCCCCTCCTGGGAAGGAAGAGGGAAGAAGGCTTGGAGGGACCGGGAGGGGGCAGGTGCATGAGGCCCAAAAGCAGGTGGATATTCTCGGGACTCTGCACCATCCTGGGGGGCGGAGAGGGGCACCCGCGGAGGTACTGGCTGGGTGGGAGGCTGCAGGGCGCCCCCAGTCCCCTCCCTCCTCCCTTCCGGGAAAGGAGGAGGGGTCCGCCTGGACGGGGTCCTCCCGCAGGGAGAGATGCAGGGTCTAGGGCACGGGGCGTCTCAGTGGCAGGGACCCCCCACCTCAGCCGGCAGGGAGGGAGCCCGGCATCGTGGGGCCCCGCCGACACCACCCCTGCCTCGGAAGGCCCCTCCGCGCACCTTGGGACCTCCAGCAAAGCCCTGGCCTTGTGGGCTCCAGAGCCGGCTGGGATGAAACTGCAGTTGCCAGGCCTCCGGGCCAGGCCCTGCTGAAGTTAACGCTGCAACACACGGATCCCCGAGGAAACTCCTCTGAGAAAAGCTCCCCCCCTGGGGGGTGGTGCTGCGGGAAGAGGGGAGGTGCAGAGCTGTGTGATGGGGGGACAGGGGCCCAGCTTCTGGGGACACAGCGTCCCAGGGAGGGAGTGGCCAGGTGGTGGGGGAGCAGCCTCCAGCCCAGGGAGAACCAAAGAGAGCTGACAGCCCTGTGGGGGCAGGGGGGGATGGCAGAAACTGCTTCCTACCCCTCCCCCGCCAGACGACATCAGGCAATGCTTCGAGGTGGGGGCGGCGCTTGTCTGGAGGAGAAGTGGGGGTGGGGCGATCAAGAGCCGGGTGCCTGCGCCTCGGTGTCCCGCTCTGCAAGCTGGGTGCCCTTGCAGCCCTGACCCACAGTGGCGGTGGAGGGAGCGCGCTTTGAGGGGGCAGCAGGCCGGCACACCAGATAACCGAAAGGAGCCTCAGTTCTCCTCCAGCGGCCGGTGCCCCCTCCCGTGGCGTGGAGGGGCGGGATCGCCCTCCAGCCCAGCAGCTCCAGGCCCTCCCTTCCTGCCAACAGCCGGCGGCGTGCCCACCCTCCAGCCCCAGGAGTTCAAAGAGGGTATTGCCAGCCTTGCCACAGGGGGCTTTGTGGGGCGCTGCCACGTAGGGTGCCAGGGTCACCCGCGTTGGAGGACCAGGCCTGCACAGCTCAGGGGCAAGGGCTCTGGTGCTGACTAAAGGCTGGACCCCTGCCGTGAAGACGGGGTTTGACCCGAACCCGTGCTCTTGAGCCCTCCTTACCTCAGAGCCTTCTCCCTGGGACCCCGTCAACATCTCACAGAGCTGGGGTTCCTGGAGAAGCTTCCAGAAGCCCTGGGCAGCCTGATGTCTTCCCCACCCCCCACGGAGCAGAGAGCTTCATCTTCTGGGGGCAGGGGGTGGGGTCCTTGAGGTTTGGGGCTGCCCCATGCGACAGAGCCACCAAGACAAGCTGCCACCTTGGCTAAAGGGCAGGGAGAGTCCAGCCCCCCCCCCACTGCGGGCATTTCTCAGCGGGTTCAGTGGACATCTAAGAGCTCAGGGGCTGCCTCCATCTCTTCCACCTACAGCCGTCACACGATCCTGCCAGTATCAGCGTCCCCAAACACAGGTGCTAGCCTGCCACATCCTGGCTAAACAGCCCTCCTTGGCTCCTCATTACCCACAAGGAAAGTTCTCATCACTCAACAGGCTTCAATTCCCAGTGTCAGCCTCTTGTTCCCAACTCACTCCCCAGACTGGGGTCATACCTCCCGCACCTCCTGGGCCTTATTCCCAGAGACCCTCGGACTCTCACTTTCATCCTGAGGCCCCTCCGGTCTGCCTCACCCTACTTTTCACCATGGCCCGAGCCCAGCACCTGTCCCCTCCCAGCTCTGCATCCAAGCTGGTCTGAAAAGCTGATTCATGCTAGAGTGGAAATGGTTGATATGTGGGTTGCTGGATGGATTTGCCCTGCAAACGCGTCACTGTTTACACAGAACTCCTGGGGTCACCCTTTAGCCAGAGCCCCAGAGACTTAGAGAAAGACCCGGGGCTCAAGGTGGGGGGTCTCCCCCCTCCCTTCCCAAGGCCCATGGAGGGACAATGACTGGGTGGGCCCCTCCTTCAGTTGGTGTGGGCTTGGCCCAGGGGCCCAGGGGCCTGGGCTGCTGTCCAGACCCCCTCCCTTTCCCACCCCAGCTGAGACCAGGAGGCTGAGAGCCCTCTGTCCCCTGGAAGTGTTCCTGGGTCGAGGGACCCCAGGAGTCCTAGGGAGCCGTCTAGGGGAGGGGATCCAGAGCCGTATCTGCGGCGGATGAGGAGGCCACGGGCCTCGGAATTCCCGGCTAATTGGCTTCTGGCGAAACACACTCCTCAAGGCAGGCCTGATTTCCTGCCTGGTCAGCACGCTGCCGCCCACTCCCCGCCAGAGGACCCCAAAATCCAAACTGATGCAGGCCCATCTGCCTGGGCCGCCCCAGGAAGCCGCTAACCCGGGCCTTCTCCCAGCCCTCCCCCGCCCCCCAAGACCGTCTTCCTGACCCTGGGGCCAGAGCACGGCGGGAACCCAGCCAGAGACGGAGGCAGGCTCCAGAGGCTGCGGAGATTAGAGGCGACCGCATAAACAGTGATAGGGGGACGTGTCTGCGCTGATCCAGACGCTGGGACGAGGACGAGGAAACAAAGCTCCGGGCAGAGCCCACCCCGTGGGAATTGCCCGAGTGGATTGTCGCAGTCAGCCAGCAGTCCAGGGTCAGCCCTGCCTCTGGCTGCCAGAACCGGGTCTCCCGGCCACCCTGAGTGCCTAGAATTTGGGGACCACGGCGGCCAAGCAACTAGAAGAGGCTGACACCCCTGGGGCCCAGCCCCCATGGTCGGTGCACAAGATGCGAGGGGCAGGCTCGAGACCTCAGCGGCAGCAGGGGCTCAGGGCTGGCCATTCTCATCCCAGGACGGCCCCATGGTGCGCCATTTGCCCCCCAGGAAGCAGGGACGACCCAAGCCCGCTCGTGGCTGCAAGACCTGACCTGCTGGTCTCTGGCCCACCTCCCAGCTCGGCCCACCTCTTGATCACGGAAGCCCAGGAGGAAGCAGAACTTTCAGGAAGGCTCAGAGGTGATGGGCCCTGGCTGTCCCGCTACACTCATGCTCAAGGAGGTCTCGGGACCACCAGCTGGCCCGCCCTCCTCAGGACCCACACGATCTGCCCAGAGCAACACAGCTAGTTAAAAGTTTTATTGATTGAACACAATTGAGTGTTAGCAGTAAAAGTCCTCCTGATGGAACCCACTTTGTTTTAACGGGCAAATCTCAGACACTCAAGTTTGTATGTTAAAGGAGCTTTAGGACAATTTAATAGCTCATAAAATTTTATGGTCCCAGTTGAAATCAGAGTGATAACTCTGGCCTGCACAGCGATAGTTTGCTAAATGCCTCTCATCTATTTTTTCCCCCCGTTTATTGGAAAGTTAACATCTGCTCTGCTATGGGCGGAAAGAAAAGGAAAGCAGGATAATGATCTATTTTTCTGGGAAGAGAGGTGAGAGATTTGGGTTCTCCCCACAGCACCCGATTTTTCAAACACGCAGATTTCCTTTAAGTCCAAAAGAGAGGTTCTAGAAACCCGCTGACCCACAGTTCATGGAAAATCCCAGCAGGAACCGGTACCCCACGGAGGCTGCTGAAAAACTGATCCAGGCCACGGCCACGGCCCGGGATGAGCCCCGACCCGCGGAGCCCATTAACAGTCACTCCCTGGTAATTTCTAAAGCACCCACTGGGCGCGTGGTCCAGGGGGGCCCACAAAGGCCAAGGACACAAGTTCACTGCCTGCAAGGAGCTTGCCCACGGAAGATAAACGTGTTAATGGGCTCTGCACCCGGGCAGCCGTTCCGGAGGCTTCCAGGGGGAGGCGGAGATGGGGCCGGGGCTCCAGGGGTCAAGAGCAGTGAGAGGCTGCGTCCAGGGACGGCAGAGACCAAAGTCCTGGTTGCATCATTTGGCAGCATGTCGCTTGACCCCCAGGAGCCTGGGTTTCCTTGTCTTTTAAATGGGACTCACATAGAAACTATCTCTTAGGGTCGGCGTGAGGATTGAAGGAAATAAGGTAGCCAGAATGCCCACCAGCAGCCAGTGCTTCAGACACACGACCAAGAAGGAACTTCAGGGGAGTTCCCATGGAGGCTCAGAGGAAACGAACGTGACTAATTTCCATAACGACAAGAGTTCGATCCCTGGCCTCAGGCCTCGCTCAGCGGGTTACGGATCCGGTGTTGCTGTGAGCTGTGGTGTAGGTTGCAGACATGGCTCGGAACCCGCGTTGCTGTGGCTGTGGCGAAGGCCGGCAGCTACGGCTCCGATTAGACCCCTAGCCTGGGAACCTCCATATGCCGCGGGTGCGACCCTAAAAAGCAAAAAAAAAAGAAAAAGGAAATTCAGGAAAACGGCATGAACCTCAAAGATGTGATCCCAACTGAAAGAGGCAGACACGCAAGGTCACATGCAGAATGGTCCTTCTCCCAGGAAGTGGCCAGGGCACAAGCAAATCCTTAGAGACAAAAAGCAGATTAGTGGTCACCAAGGGCTGGGGGAGGGGAAAGGGGTGTCCTTTTGGGGCGATGACCACCTGTTGGAACTAGATAGGGGCTGATTGCACGGGATCAGGCTAAAGGACACGGGACCGCGCATTTTAAAACGTTGCATTTTGGAGTTCCCTGGTGGCGTGGTTCAATCCCTGGCCCGAGGTCAAGGCCAAAAAAAGGAAAAGGAATTCAAACGGTTGATTTCATGGTAAGTGAATTTCATCTCCGGAAACAACATTCCTTAAAGAAGGAAATTTATGTTGACAAATGTAATGAGTGGAGCGCTGGCCGGGGCCGGACCCCAGAGGCCGTGCCTCCCGTCACCCTCCAGCCCGGGGTGAGAGAGCTGGGTCTCCCTCTGTCGAGGCCTGGAAACTCCGAGCCTGGCCGGCAGGGCCTAAGCGGACCCCGGACACAGGGGTGGGGGTGGGCGGCCGCCCCACAGGGTGCGGCGGGAAGGCCGGGGTCCCCGGGGCTGCTGGGAGGACGAAGTTAAGTCAGAGGTCGTGTCAGGGTGCGATACGAAGGGAGCGGGACGCGCTCTCAGGCACACTGGGTGCACCTGCCGCGGAGTACCTGCTGCAGGGTGGCGGTGACGGGGGGCCGGGCGCAGCCAGGGAACCCGCAGAGGTCAAGGCCGAGCCCCCACCTGGCCCGGACTCTGGGGACGGTCAGCTCCTCTCCAGGCTTCTCTGGCGCCCTCCCAGATTCCCATCTCGATCCTCCCAGGAGAGGGAGCCCAGGGCAGTGGGTCTCAGTCCTGCGTCCCCCCCTCCCCGCAGGCGGCCAGGCCAGAGAGCGAGCTGCCCGGCCCGCAGCCGAGGAGGAGGCGTCAGCCGAAGAAGGAGGGGCTGGACGGCGGCTCACGGGCCCGTGTGCGGCTCCAACGCGGGGCAAAATCCCCCGCAGCCCTGCGGTGAGGCCTCACAAACAGCGGCACGACCCTGCAGGCCACCCCAGCCCCGGCCTTCGCCCAGAGCGGCTCCGTCCACCCCACCTCCGGGCCTCCTCCCTCGGCCGCCAGAGGCCTCAGCAGCCGCTGAGGCGACCCCTTGAGTCCCGAACCCAGAGCCTTTAGCGGCTTTGAAGCCGTTCTGCTCTGTGATCTGATCCTCGTTTATTTCCCGCCTCGGTCTCCGCAGGGCCCGACACGCTCCCTGCGGCTTGTCCCCAGCGCCCAGCCCCAGCGGGGATGAGGACGGGAGGCTGAAACAGAAAATGCTGTGAGCAGGACACCGGCCGGTGGATCCCAGCCCTGCTGACCTTGGCCGGTTGTCTAATCCTTCTCGTCTATAAGAAGGCAAGAAGGACGACACTGCCATCCATGGACCAGCTCTTTCTCCATCACTCTGCTGGCCCGAGAACCTCGAGAATGGAAAGGTTTTTGAGGGGGTCTTGAGACCACCCCCACCACCCAAGAGAGGAGCCCGAGGTGAGCTCCCACGGCCTAGGAGAGCTGCGGACGTGTTGACGCAAGTGCACTGTGGGCGCCCGAATAATCGAATTGTAGGTGGGGGTGGGGAGGAGATAATTGAATATCAACAAGGAAGCTGTTCTCAGGTCAGCCAGTTCATGGCTCGTCCTCGCCTTTATGTTTTCTGAGAGAGCCCTCAAATAAAACAGGTCGATTATTTTATGCCACAAAGTATCCACGTGATAACATATTATATCAACACAGCTGCACTTACTGAATACCTACTGTGTGCTGTAGACCTCGCCAGGGGGACTCTAAGTCTCCCGCACCGCAGCCAGGAAGGCCAAGGCCAAGGCCACGCCGCCCCGGCCGCAAGGCCACAGCGGGGCTCGGCCCCAGGCCGCCCGAGCCAGAAGCCACCCTCCCTTCCCTGCGCCGCTGCCTGTGAAAAGCCCTCCCCAGGGTCGCAGGCACGCACCCTCAGCCCTCCCTCGTCAGGCTCAGGCACGGCCCCACTTTTCAACTCCCAAGTCTGGTTACTACGGATGCAGAATGAAAAATGAGCCAATAACCCAGTAAATTCGAGCTTCGCGGCGCGAAATGCAATAACCGCGGTGAGGACTGGGCGGCGAGGCCAGACAGACAGATGAAGCTGGCGTCGCCACCACCGCCAAGAAGCTGCCCTCTCGGGCCCCCAGTGACGTCAGAAGGGCACAGAGGTCTCACCCTGGAGGACAGAGAGGGTCCCAGCCCGGGCAAGGAGGGAGGGGGCCCAGGCTCCCGCTATGACTCGCCCTCCCGGTGAGGGGCCAGGCGGTGGTTCTGCTCCTTGCATCTGGGCCTCCAGGTCTGGAAGATGGGGCTGTCGGGCAGCCCTGGGACACGGCGAATGTGCACGCCTGGAAAGTTCCAGCCCAGGCAGGGGCTCCAAGACTGTCAGTGCTGCCCCAGTGTGTGAAGTGCGCGTGGTCCTGCTAATCTCGAAAGACAAACTTCCAAGAGAGGACGGCAGGGGTGGTGAAGGCATTTGGGGTTTTTGGGGGGACGGGGGTTTTGGCTTTTGGGCATGCAGAAGTTCCCGGGCCAGGAATCGAACCTTCGCCACAGCAGTGATCTGAGACACAGCACTGACAACGCGGGATCCTTAACCGTGAGGCCACCGGGGACTCCGGTGTTTCATTTTTGAAACTTTTCTTTTTAATGAAGTATAGTCGGTTTGGAGTGTCGCGTTAATGTCAGGTGTTCAGCTGAAAAGTGATTCAGTTACACATACATATATATCCACTTTTTCCAGATTCTCTTCCCATATCGGTTATTACAGAGTATTGAGCTGAGCTCCCTATGCTGCAGTAGGTGCTTGTTAGTTACCTGTTTTATAAACGGAAGTGTATATATGCTAAGCCCAAACTCCTAATTTATCTCTCCTCCACCCCTTCGGTAAAAGCATAAGGTTTTTTCCTCTGTCTGTGGGTCTACATCTGTTTTGCAAATAAATTCATTTGTATCATTTTGTGTGTGTGTGCGTGTGTCTCTTTAGGGCAGCACCTGCGGCATAAGGAGGTTCCCAGGCTAGGGGTCCAATCCGAGCTGTAGCTGCCAGCCTACACCACAGCCACAGCAAAGTGGGATCCACCGGCCTGGGTGTGGCCGGCCAGCCAGGCACACCCGGCACCCAGCACCCAGCTGGTGGGCCTCCCTCCTCTGCACCCTCCAGGAGGCTGCAAACCGCTCCCCCCCCCCAAAAAAATAGGCTTGCACCACTCAGCCCAGCACAGCCCAGCAGACGTAGTTCTGTTACAGCATCAGAGACGTGTGGCCTTTTGCGTGGAGTCACCCAGCGCCCGGGTGCCAACGCCCGGATGCTCTGGAGGCCCCAGACCCCTACCTTCCAGCGAGTCTCCGGCAACCAGGAAACCCAGCCAGCCGCCATCCTGGGCCTCGCTCCCCACAGTCAAGGCTGCTGTGTTCTGGGGCTGTCCGACGAAGCAAGGCCCTTGGCAGCGTGGCCGGGAAGGGTCTGGACGACTAGAGCCCACGGAAAGGCCCCACGGGGCCAAGCCAAGCACGTGCACCGTCTGTCCACGAGGGACCCCTCCAGGGCTGACCGCAGCAGCCTGCTTAGCCACATCGGAGCCCAAGGCCGGAGGCAAAGGCCGTGACACTGACCCTCTGTCTTTAAGAACGGGGTGTTTTGTTCCCGATGGATTTTTGCATTGATTTTGATTTTTTAAGAGTATGGCATTAAAGCAGCATTTCTCTGGATTACAGAGCTTTCTAGAGCCTGGATGAGTGCCTTGCCCTCCTGACCCTGGCCTCTGGGCGCTGCTGCGCTGGGGCCTCTCTGCCTGCTTGCTGGACCACTGGACACTTTGCTGGCTTTGCCCTGCCAGGCCAACAGCAGGGGACAATGTCTCCTGCTCGGGCCCCTCCTGTCCCGTGTATTGCGCATTCGCGGTCACCAGGGTCCATCATGACTGTTAAGAGCTGGGGGGCTCCACCTCCGAGGCACATTCTGGAAATTCAGGGAGGGCTGTTCTGGGGTCGCGTCCATGGCCGTGATGACTGACGAAGAGATGCCCTTGACGTTTAGTAAACGAGGGCCCTCCATCCTGCAGAGCAGCTCCTCTGACCACGCCGCCCCGGGTCTCACACGACGTCCAAAGTTCCCAGCAGACGCTCCGCTCCGCGACCCCAGCATCTCCCGCGCGCGTTGACCCATCACCCGGTTTTCCAGGAAGGCGTGTGCCTGTTAAGTTGCCGGCCGCAAGCTTTGCTCTGCTGGGGACTTTGGCATCTGGGAAAATCGTGTCTCAGACAGAGGCCCCCACGCCTCACCCGAGCCAACTGTGTCCCTGGCTGCGGCCGGCACGGGGACACCCTACGGCTCCTACTGGAAACGGGCTGGGCGTTTATGTACTGACACTCAGATCATCTTGGGATCAGTGAGTCCCTTCCACTCCCCCTTTACAGCTCAGCTGGAACATTAGACTGATTGTTTTTATTCACAAATTGTGTGTGAGATGACTTGTATTTCCTATGGGTTTTTGTCTCTCTCTCTCGCTCTTTTTTTTTTTTTTTTTTGGTCTTTTTAGGGCTGCATCTGCGGTATACAGATGTTCCCAGGCTAAGGGACGAATCGGAGCTACAGCTGCTGGTTTACACCACAGCCACAGCCACAGCCACACCAGATCCAAACTGTCTGCGACCTACACCACAGCTCACAGCAAAGCTGGAGCCTTAACCTACTGAGTGAGGCCAGGGATCGAACCCACGTCCTCATGGATACTAGTTGGGTTCATCACCACTGAACCACCAGGGAGCGTTCCCAAGTGCTGGTCCCCGGGCCCAGGACGCAGACACACCTGGTCTGGGAAGCGGCCTGGGCAGGGGGCAGCCAGACGCCTTGCAGTCCCCACCTGTGCTGCCTGGGCCAGGGAGCGTCCCAGGGTCCCCAGAGCCGGATGCAGGACGTGGGGTCAGGGCCCTCCTTCTGCCTCTCATCCTCCCAACAGCCCAGCCGGAGTCTGGGGTCCGGGAGGACCACAAGCTAGGACGGGGTGGGCCCCTGAGGCCCGCTTCCTGCCCCGGCAGCCAGGCCCCCCGTCCCCAGGAGCCCTTCCCCTCTGCAGGCCCAGAGAGAGGCTACGGGCCGGAAGGATAGGGGGCACACGCGCCGTCCTGGTTGTCACTGGCTTCTGAGCAGAGTGTCCAGCCCAGACCCATCCCAAGTGTTGATGCGTCCGCTCCGGGGGGGCGGGGGGGAGCCTCTTCATTATTTGCATACAGTGACACCCTTTCTCGTGCACGCTTCTGAGAGGTCTGACAAACACATGCGGCCCTGTAACCATTGCCCCATTGAGATCTAGCACCTTCCATCACCCACAGCTCTCCCCGTACCCCTTTGCCGCCAGCCCGCCCCATCCCACCTGCTGGTGGCGGCTGGGTGCCTTCTCTGCCTGTCGTGCAGCCACACAAGGGGACCCAGACCACACGTGGCCTTCACACTCGAGGCTCGGCCTGGCGCTGCAGCCCTTCTGCTGCTGGGTGGTGACCCCGCAGGCATGGCCTCAGGTGACCTGTCCCCCAGAGTCAGAACAATCGGGCTGTTGCTAGTTTGTGCTTAGCCAAGTTCCAATAGGCTGTCTCCCAGCCCAGAACAGACTTCATAGCCACTGGCCCCAGAGCAGATCCTCCTCCAAGTGGGCCACTGTGCGCTGACTCCCGGGCCATCATGGGAACCCCCGGGGGCAGTGAGGCTCAGGACTCTGCCCCCGAACGCCCCGCACCCCCTGCACTTGGCAGATCGGGGTTGCCACAAGGCCACCCTTTTGTAAATGGGGTGACGGGACCTGGGGTCCTGAGGATGCATGAGAGGGGGCCGCCCCCACCCCTGCACCTGTCCCCCCGCCCCGGCCACCTCCCCACACGGGTGGCACGCAGGGCCCGGCCCGCCCTCAGCCAGCTCTTCCAGCTGGAAGAGGATGGAATGAGCCATGTCTCCGGGCAGCAGATGCACTGAGCGCGACCTCGCCACGGGTGAGGGAGGGGCGTGGGGAGAGGCCCCTGCGTCCCTTTGTTGCTGGGGGAGGGACGGCGGGGCCGGAGGGCCGCTGGGTGGCCAGGCTCACTGTCCCCTTGCCTCCCCGCCGCCCGCCGGCGAGGAGATCACTCAGGCCCTGATACGATCGCTGTGGGACAGGCGGAAATTGGAGTGTCCCTGGTGCTTGATCGCACCAGCGCCAGCCACCGCTGAGGGGCCATTAGCGGCAGGCGTAATGGCTCACGTTCAGCTCCCCCGGCAGCCCCGTGACCTTGGGCGGCTTGGAGCCCATTGCTGTTTTAATGAAAAATCAGGAGTTAGGGAACGGCTGCGGCTTGGAGGGGGCAGGAGGGAGGGGGCTCCGTGCCCGCTGCCATCCGTCCATCTGTCCACGCCCGCTGCGGGCCGCCCTGCCCCCACCACGGGCCAACCAGCCATGCTGCCCCCGCCCCCGTGGTGGGACCTGGGGACCTCTAAAGAGGGGACCTAGGTTTCAGCGCGTGATAGGGACCTGGGAAGACTTGGGGGGGGGCCTCAGTGGGGGTGGGGAGCAACACGGTGGAGTTCTGTTAAGGAGGGAGGGGGGGGCCTGCAAGGGTCTGTCCTCTCCACTCTGGGACAAAGGGACACTCCATCCAGCCTGGGCCAAGGACCCACTCCACCCACCGGCCTCAGGTTTCCCGTCTCAAGCAGCTCGGCGGGCCTTGGCTCCCTCAGTGAGAACTGATGGCTTCCGGGAAGCATCCTCTGTGTGTCCTCACCATCCCCTGTGACCCTGGGCTGTCACTGACCCCAGTTTCACAGGAGGAAGATGAAGTGGCCCCCAAGATCAAGCAGGAAAGGGAGAGCAAGCTGTGGGGTGCAGACCCCTGCCTGGGCGGGGCCAGGCCCTGGTCCCCCACCTCCCACCTCTGAACCCGTGCCGGACGCTCTGCACAAATGGCTCCCCCCGGCAGGCGGGCCCTGGCCCAGGGGAGCCCCCGTGTCCGGGGCTGTTTGTGCCACCTCCGAGCCACGTAGAATCCAGGGCCCCAAGTCAAGGTGGGGCCCTGCCTCCCTGGACCTCCCTCCCCTCACAAAAGGGGAGCTACCCCTTATAAGCGCCCACAGAGCTCAGCACCCCCGACTGACCCCAGTACGGCCCAGTGGGGGTCCCCAGGCCAGCCTCGAACAGGGCAGGGCCCCGGCCACCACCACTCTGGGAGCTGATGGACGTGGGGCCAGGGAAGGTCCACAGGAAGCGTACTGCCAGCCTTGGCCATCGCCCCTCCTGTTGCCTCCTGGTTCTGTGCGCCCTCCTCCTTGGCCTCTCCTGGGGTTCAGGATCGAGGGCGCTCCTAGCTTCACCTGCTCCCAGCACAGCTCAGAAGGGCCACTGTCCAGGTGGCCACTAACTCCTGTAACTCCAGACCGAGCCCCAGTCTGACCAAGGATACATTTGAGCAGCTCCCACGGGGACAGAGAAAGCCCCCCGTGGTGATGTCCAGTGGCAAGGCCCTCCCCGGGGGCCCGTGCCCCCTAAGAGCCACACAGCAAGCCCAGGAGGCAGGGGCTGCTTGTCAGACCAGAACACAGGGGCACACAGAGATAAAGCGACTTTCCTAAGGTCACACAGCTCCCGAATGGGGGACCAGCGTGCACACCCAGACACGGAGCTCCGGAGTCCATGCCTTTAATTGCCACACTGACACTGGGGATAAACACCTCCCGCCCTCCACTTCCTTCTCCTTTTTTGAGAGGCATGGAACTCCAGTCCCATTTTCCTGGTAGGAATACTGGGGGTTAAACCGGCCCCCGGCACCTGCAAGGCAACCCCCTGGCCTCCCACCTCTCACATCCTACCCTCCCCCATGTCCCTTTGGGGACCCCTCACCCCCACGCGGGGGCTCTCACTTTGTAAGAAGGCTTGGATGGTTTGACCCCACCCCCAAGACTCAAATCCCTGGACCGTCTCCTTTCTAGCCTCTTCTTTCTTGCACCTGGGAACTGCATGCAGTAGGTACTCAAACGTGCTGACCTACGAGATCACTTCTGGAGTGGCAGCGAGACTGTACTGGGAGCCGGACAGCAGGTGCCCACACCATCCAGGAGGCGGGCTGGGGCCATCCCTCACCGGGGGCTCCCACGACCTGGCCGACGGGCTGCTGCGTTCACTTCTCCCCATCACCCCGAGAGCCTCGTGACACCTCAGAGTCCAACGACCGCCCTGCCTACAGATTAGGAGAACGAAGCTCTGGGAGGTGAAAGGACTTGCGCAGAGTCCTCAGCCTGCACGTGGCAGAGTTTGATCCGGGCGCTCTACTCCGCCTCGTGCCAGCCCCAGGGTCCCTGGCACCTGGTGGGTGTCAACAACCATCAGAAGACAGAGAGCCCCACTGCAAACACAGCCAGCACCCGCCCCAGGGGGCAAGTCCAAGGCCGGGCTGCGGGGGCACCAGCCTCTGGGGCCTGTGCATGGAGGTTCAGAGCCCTGCTGTTAATCGTCCCCACGCAGAGGGCAGATGTGACTTATCAGGTGGCTCTCGGACACCCCTGCCTCCATTCCGTAGATTAATGTGGGGTTTTGGCGGCGCCCCTGGGCTGTGAGTTTGGCCCCAGATGACTTGCCCTTGACCATTTCTGCCAGGTGCCCAGCCCGACAGGGTCACGCCACCCCCTTTGCCAGGAGGATGCAGCTCACATGGCCCACGTGGCTGCCTCAGGTGCCGGACGGCTGGGGAGCTGGGCGGGCGCTGCTGCCATGCACACGCCAGGGACACTGACTGCACCTCCTGACCAGGTGGGCTCGCGGCGTGAAGCCCGTGGGTGGGCGCAGGAGGCTGGGCCTCCCAGGGGAGAGGCGGGAGCCCCCATCCCGGGGCTGGTGGGAAGCGGAAGGACAAGCTGTGATATTTCCCTCCTCCCATTCCCAGCCGGAGCCCCCTTCCCAATCCCGGGTGGCCCGAGTCCCAGCCCGAGTCCCCTGCAGGCACCTCCGTGGTCACCTCGGATGGCCTCTCTCAGGGGCCGTGCTCTGGTCCATGCCCTGAGTGGACCCCGGAGCCCAGACTCTGCTGACGGCCAGCTCCCGAGCAGCATCCCCGCTTCCAGCCTCAGTTTCCTCATCTGTAAAATGGGTGCCTATGCCCCAAGGCACGTTTTCCGTGAGGCCAGACGGGTAAAACAGTGAGGACAGAGTCTGGCCAGGAAACGCCCGTGGTGAGGAGCCAAGATCATTAATGACATCTCCGGGGCCCTCGCTCCTCACCCGCCTCCCCCAGCCACCCTCGGGCCCTGGTCCCTGGGCCTCCCAGGGGACCCACCAGGCTCTCTTCCTGAAGTAGAGCAGTGCTCAGTGCCACCACCCCCCAGCTCCAAAACCGCCGAGACCTCCTGTCCACAAGCCAGCTCGACTCCTGCCCGCCCTCCATGCGTCCGTGGCTGCCAGGGACCCGTGACCTTCCCTCCGCCAGTCCAGACAGCCCCGTTTGCCCAGGTGACCGGGCTGGCTCGTGGTGGCAGGGACCTCGGCTCCTAGGTGGCCAAGAGGAGACAGCCGAGGGGGCCCGGAGGGTGGGGCCGCCACGCAGGGGGCCAGGCTCTGCGCGTCAGAGGCCCCCGCCCGAGGAACAGCAGGGCCTCAGAGCAGGGGTCCCTGCTTCTAAACCCACACGCGCCCGGTCCTCCTCCCTCACTAAATAGCCACCCACACGGGCTTTTAGGAGACAGCTGTTCGGGAGTGTTCCAGCCGCATCTAACGACAAAGACTGGAGAGGCGGCATCTCCCATTTTGCCTTCACCCCGGAGAGCATTCCAGGCCCATGTCGACGGCCACGTGCTCACGGCAACGCGGCAACAAACCAGGGGATGGCGTTGGCGCTCGGTTTCCAAATCCACCAGGACCACTCATTCCACCTGCTGAGGGCCGAGGTGCCATGTGCACGGACGTGTGTCTTCACAAGGACCTGGGTGCCCAGCATCGGGGCCACGCCCAAGAAACCGGCCCGGGTTCCCAGCTGTCACCCACCCCTCGGGACCCCTGGGAGGCTGTTTGGTCCAGGGCCTCGCAAGCCCCAGTCCTCAGACTGGGCTCTGGTGGTGACGACGTCTTCAGTCACAGGTGACAAACAAAAGCAGGATAGGTGAGGGACGGTTCTCTTTTCCGCTCCGATGCTGCTTTTGCTCCACGGTGTTCAGTGGTCCCTTGCGTTATGAACTCGTGGTGAGAGCGGGTGGAAGTTGGGTGTTTGGTTTGTCTGAAAGACTTTACTCAGCAAGGTAGGGACTGAGCAATTATTGGACCCCAAACGGCTGTCCACACTTTGTTCTGGGTGCCGAGGCATGCAAGGCCTAGAAAGTGGGGTGTCCTGGACGACACCCCTGCCACCACAACACCTGCTCCTATTTTGACGTGAGCCCAGCAGAACTTCCTTTCGAAAGAGGGAGATGGACGGCTCACGAGTGAGTAAAGAACAGTTGCTGATGAGTGGGGGCAGCCAGGGGCTGTGGTTCCTGGTGGCTCCGCAGGTTGAGGACCCCAAGTTGTCAGTACTGTGGCGAGGGTTCTATCCCTGGCCCAGGAAGTTCCGCATGCCACAGGTGCGGCCAAAAAATCAAAGAAAGAGCAGAGCCAGGGGCTGAGAGCAGCGGGGAGGGACCAGCCACTTGAGCTGAGGGAGACTCTAGGGAGGGGCTCCCGTGGGGAACAGCAGGTGCAAAGGCCCCGAGGTGGGAGGGAGGGAGGGGCGGGGCCGGCGGAGGAACGCCTGGGACGGTGTCTCGGGGATCGGGGAAGACCAGGTTTCTGGTTCGGACACGCCGGTTTTGAGCTGCTAGGATATCTCACACTCAAGGTTGCTCGCGTTGAGGTGCGTGGCTGGAGGTAAAACTCCTGGATCTTGGGGCAGGGGCTGGAGCTGCGGGGCCCTGCCCACCCGAAGGCAGGTGAAGGGCTGGGAGAGGTGCTGCGGGGGCACGGACGGCGCTGAGCGCTGACTCTCCAGGCGGAGAGGAGGCAGCAGGCCCGGCACCAGCGACGGGGTGGCCCCGCCCAGAGGGAGGACGGCTGCAGCTGCAGAGCGGAGCCCTTCAAGGCGCTGGGCGATTTAAGCGCAAAGGAAGGGAGTTTGAAAAGAGACGCGGGGGTGGGGGGTCAGCTTGGTTGCGGGCTCCTGGGACTGAGCCCTCATGGAGGTGAGTTGATGAGGCAAGAACGACAGCGTCTTGGCCCCAAACCTTGAGATCAGGTGCCTTTTGGGGCCTAGCCCCACCCCCAAGCGTTCACAGCGCAGCAGCAGGAGCAAGCTGATTTTCAGGTTTAGACGGAGCCACGTGTTCCTCTGCCAAAGCCCCCAGGACCCCCCAGGACCCCCCAGCACCCTCAGGTGAGCTCCGGGAGGACTTGCCCTTCTAAAATCCCTCCAGGAAGCCGGCCCCAGCCCCAGAGAGGGGGCAGGTCAGGCCTACTGGTCACTGGGGCCTGCTCGCCTCTGCCCCCCAGACCCTGACTGTGTGGCCAGCCCTGCTGAGGGCAGGCACTGAGACGCAGCCACAGAACCGGAGGCCGTGACACCCCAAGAGTCCGCAGTTGTCAGATGGGCCAGCCGCATGCCCTTCGACCCCCCACTTCTCCTTTTCCTCTCTGCTTTCATGGTCCGGCTTCCCCTTGAATGCCTGCCACGATGGGGCGCTCAGCCCCACGCAAGGCAGCCGCCTTCCCGCTCTGGTTATTTCCTCCTGGTGCTGCTCTAAGCTAAAGCAAGGACCCGGAGCCAACATGGCCAGTCCCAGGGTGCGCTCCCCAGCTTGGGGGTTCTGCCACTCCTCCGCCTCCCCGGAGTCTGGCACAAGGCGGACCTTCCACGGACTGAGCTCTCAGACCGGGGTCGGGACACACCCCTTTCATTCGGACCCCTTATTATAATCTGGAGGAAAAACGAGCATCTTTCACACCAGGAAAGAGTGACACGGGTGTATTCCCAAATTCTCTCTCGGCGTGGCCCTCGTTAGCCCGTCCTCCATTCATTCTCGTCATCCAGGAGAAAAATAATGTCATTTCTGTAACGCACACCCTCTCCACGGAGGCGCCATAAATATGTAGCGACGACATCCAGGGCGGCTTGGCTGGGTGAGTGATGTCATCTGGGGGGGTTGCCTAGCAACCCGACAACGTTTGGGAGGCGCTAATTCTTGATCCGGGTAAAGTCACATTTCTGCAGTTCAGTTAATCAGCTTCCTGGCAACTCTGCCACGATGATCTCATTTTATTCATGATGATTTGATGCGAAATGCACTCTTAGCTCTACGAGAACACAAAGATTTAATTCAAACCCGGCTATTGCTTTCTGTTTCCAGGGTGCCGTTAACACGGGCGTCCATGCAAGTAACCATGGCAACACATGGGTAATTAGTATATAGGCCCGCGGTATTAATACGGAGTCGGGGCCAGCTCCCAATCGGCACAGATTACGGCACATTATTATGGGAGTAATTACCTGCAGCAACACACAAATTGAACTAAATGGTCAATTGAAGTAAAGTGAATGGCTTTTTATTCTAGTCCCTAAATAATGTGTCTGCTTGCCTGAGTAGTTCAAGGTAAATAAAACTCTCAAATTGACGGCCTCTGCCCCCGCCCACCCAGGGTGGGGAATGGGCTTCCTTCCAGACAGGTGCGGGCACCCTCTGCTGACCCGCCAGCCTCCTGCCCCTGGTGGGCAGCCGCAGAGAGGGGGGACCCCCGCCCCTGGGGTTCTGCAGGGCTCTGGCCCTGGTTAAAAAGCCCGAGGCCTCACATGGCTGTCTTACTCAGCGCCACCCCCATCCCGGGGAAGCAGGCACAGAACTTTCCAGACTGAGGATGGGGGGAAAAGGCAACGACCTCGCTCCCTCCCGGGGTGTTTCCTTGGCCCTCTGGTAGGTGGGGCAAAATCGCCGCTTCCTGTTACAGGATGTCGGGGGGAGGGGAGGTCAGAGGTCACTTCTGCCTTTATTAACAGAGCGTTTCTCAAATTCCATAAACTTAGCAGATCTTCAAACAGGAAGTCACCCTGGACCCCTGAAAGAGACCTCGAGGCACGCACACTCCGAAGTTGGAGCTGCCTGGCCGAACCTCCGGAGAGGCAGGGGGGCCCGTGGGGCTGCCGCAGAGGTTCCGAGGAGACCCCTCGGCCCGATGCCCAGCGGTGGATGAAAGGGACCCAAATTGGGCTTGTTCCAGCCCTTTCCACTGACAGATGCACCACTGGTCCACAGCAAGGAGGCCGGCGGAGCTTGGGCTCAAAACATGCAGACCCCCGTTTGACCGACATGGAGTGGTTCCTCCAGCAGGCCTGGCACCAGGAGCCAGCCTTCCAGACGGCGGCCACCTCCCTCCAGGCTGACCTGGAGCCCACAAGGTCCCCAAACGCCACAGAGGCAAAGGATGGGATTCGAGGGGAGCACGGAGGGGGCCAGCCAGGCTGGGGGGCTTCCCGAAGCAGTGACGCTTAAGCTGCACCTGGATGGGTGAGGGGCTTCGCGGGCCGGGGAGCGGGTGGGGAGGAAGAAAGCTGAGTCCGGGAGCGCAGCCTGCAGGCCCTAAGTCTGACGGATGCTGAAAGAAGGCCGCCGGTCTCATCGCTGGCTTGACACCACTCGCCTCCCACCTGCAGAAACGCATAAAGAGAGAGACGTGGCTCGGATCTGAACCCTGGCCCGGGAGCTCCATGTGCCGAGGGGCAGCCAAAACTGAAGAGGAGAAAAAAAAGGTGGTAACCTCTGCAGAAATGAGGAACAGGAGGTCGAGGCGGGTGGGGTCTGGATTCCGGGCTCCCCCTGGGGGCCAGGTGCCTGAGTCCAAATGAGGCCCAGACACAGATCTGTGAGGGGAGATGAGAAAGAGCCGGGCAGCCCCCACACCACACTTGTCCTTTAGAGAAGCCGCAGCCTGGGGCGGTCGGGGCGGGGCCCAGGGGAGGCAGAGGAAGGCTGATGCCAGGCTCAAAGGAAGAAGCCCAGCCAAGCTGCCTTCTGCCTCCAGGATTGCAGCCGCTCGATGATCCCCAGCGTCACAACACCGCAGAAACACCACTTCACAGCCTGAGTTCAGGACCCGGGGCAAGGGGCAGGTGGACAAACACGGAACTGGTCACAGCTGGTCAGGGCAGGAGACAATGTGAAAACAAAACTCCAAACCCTCCCACCCAGAGTGAGCCTCCAAACTAATGTGGGTTTTGTTGTTGTTGTTGTTTCTTCGTTTGTTTATTTGTTTTTGCTTTTTAGGGCCGCACCCTCGGCGTAGGGAAATTCCCAGGCTAGGGGCTGAATCAGAGCCGCAGCTGCTGGTCTACACCACAGCCCACAGCAACGCCGGATCCAAGCCATGTCTGAGACCTACACCACAGCTCACAGCAATGCCGGGTCCTTAACCCACTGAGCAAGGCCAGGGATTGAACCCACATCCTCAAGGATACTATTTGGGTTCGTTAACCACTAAGCCACGACAGGAACTCCCAGAAGCAGTTTTATTTCTTCCTTTCCTTTATTTCTTTCCTTGCCTTGTTCCACCGGCAATACCCAGTCCAGTGCAGCACTGAGGAGGTTTAATGATGCTGCAAACCCTTGCTTCGGTCCCAGTCTTAAAAACCATTCAGTATTTCACCATTAATTATGATGTTAGCTGCAGGGTTTTTGCGGATGCATTTTGTGAGCTTGAGGAAATCTTTTCTTTCTGGTTTTCTGAAAGCTTTTTTTTTTTTCATGAATAGATGTTGAATTTTAACCAAAAATGTTTATATCTGTTGAAATGACCAAGGGTTTCTCTTCTTGAATCTGTTGAGGTGGTGAATTATATGGATTTTTTTTTTTCTTTGTAGGGCCGCACCTGTGGCATATGGAAGTTCTCAAGCTGAGGGTCAAACTGGTGCTACAGCTGCTGGCCTAAGCTGCAACCACAGCAGTGCGGGATCCTTAACCCACAGATAGCGGCCAAGGATCAGACACACGTCCTCAAGTATACCTGTGGCGTTCGTAACCTGCTGAGCCATAAGGGGAACTCCCATACAGATTAATTTTTGAATGTTGACCCAGGCTTGCATTCCTAGGATAAACCCCATTGTTCGTGAAGTTAGGGTTAGGGTTAGGCCGTCCTTTGGGGACGTTGCTGGATTCGGTTTGCTAGTATCTTACTGAACATTTCTACGTCCAAGTCCTTGAGGGATACTGGTCTGCAGTTTTCTTTTCTTGGAATGTCTTTGTCAGGTTTCGGCATCAGGGTTGGGCCGACCTCATACAGAGTGGGTAACTGTTCCCTCCTTTTTCTGTTTCCTGGAACCAATAGGGTAAAACGAGTATTATTTCTTTCTTAAGTGTTTCATAGAATTTGCCAGAAACTCTAGGTCTGGAGCTTGTTGCTGTCGTGAGAAGGTTTTTTAACAACAAACTCTTTAATTCCTAGGTGACATATGCATACACACACACACACACACACACACACGCAGAGACGTGCATATACCTGCATATGCTGAAATGTCCTTCGTTATCCATTTTAACGTCTGTAGGGTCTGTGGTGATTTTCCCTTTTCCATTCCTGATATTGGTAAGCTGTGTCTTCTGCCTTTTTTTCCTTGGTCCATCTGCCTAGAACTTTGTCTGTTATATGTAATCTTCTGTAGAGGCAACTTGGATTTCATTAATTATATTTCCTGTTGCCTTTCTGTCTCCCATTTCATTAATTTCTGCTCATCACAGCTTGTTCCCTTCCTTCTGTTTGCTTTGAATTTGCCTCTTTTTCTAGTTTCATAAGGCAGGCGCTTAGATCGCTGATTTTCTTTTTTAAGATAAGCATTTAACCCTAAATTCTCCTTTAAATAAGATGCCGTGTATCTGAATTTTCCTGAAGTACATTTAAGCTCTAGATTTTCCCTTAAACGTTGTTTTAGCTGACATCACGTGACGTTGAGGTGCCGGGCTTTAACTGTCATTCAGTCCAAAATATGTCGTCATTGCCCTTGCCCGTGACCACACCCCCACTAGCTGTGTGGCCCTGGGATAATCAGGCGTGGGGAACCCAAAGCGGAGGAGTGCTGCCTGGACTCCGGACTCCACGCCCAGCATCCTGGCTAAGACCTCACATTGCTGCCAGGCCAACCCCAAAAGCGCTATTCAGAGGAGGGAAAATGAGTCGGGAGTCATCAGGACGTCTCAAAGCTCCTATTCAGCCCACCTGGTGCAGCGTTAGGGCCTCAGATGGAAACAGGTGCTCTGGCAACAGTGGGCACCCAGGCTCCCAGATGCAGGACTTCTCACCTCTGTGGCTCCTCATCCACCAGCCCAAACACACATGACACCGCAGTTGAGACGCCCTCTCTCTACACCAGGGACGGCGGGCTGGCGGTCCCTAAACATTAGGTCATGTCCACACTATTCCTTTCAAAGGAAAGGAATTATGGTCCCTTCTCGATATTCACTGTGGTCAGCCAGCCGCTAGAGTCCTGTGTCAGAGCAGAAGCTGCCGAGCAGGGGTCTTGCCTTTGTGTTCATGGCTCTCCTGAGACCTCAGGGAACTCGTAGCAGGAGGAATGAAGCCGGGGTCAGGGCGGAGACTTCTAGGTCCCGAGAGCACCCCAACCCTGGGTCACCACCCTTCCTTCCGGTCTAGACTCCAGGTGAGCGTTCGTGTCTCTGAATCGAGGGCATGGGTGGTTTGGAGGAGAAAGGCCAAATCCTGAGCTGGCAGCTTCACCCTGCAGCCCCGGGGACGCGGGCACAGGCACAGACGCCCAACCAGGGGGCTGCTCTGTCCCGCCCCCTGAGCCCTTCCCACCAGCCGAGGGGCCACGGTATCCCTGCCAGCACCCTCCTGTGGCTCCCATGCAAGGAAGGGGAGGGGAGAGAGAGCGATGGGGAGAGAGGGCTCGTGGGGACCTGCCTCAGGGCGCAGGGGGCCCAGGGCGCACAGCGCGTGGGGAGCATGGGCAGACACAGCTCTCGGCCTCGGCCTTGAGCCTGACCCGTCACCGTGCGGAGCCAGGTCTGCCTTTTCCACCAGCTGCAGGTGGGGAAGTGGCGGGTGGCGCCTGAGCCCTGCGCGCCTTCATCCACCCTGCACACGTTCCAGACCGCGTGCGCCGCAGCTCCTCCACCCCCACCCCCCGCCGGCCCAGGAACAGGCCCCCCGATGTTCCCTGTTTCTCCGTAATGCAGAGATTACGAGTGGCATCCGTGTCCCTGTACCGAATTAGCCACACTTAACTCAAGTGCCTGCCACCTGCTTGCCAGCACCCGCCACCACCCCCCGCCGCTCACCCGCCTGCTCTCCCACGCGCCCAAACCCGCAGACGGCCTGACTCACTCGCTGGGTGCCACTTGACATTCGCAAGCACTGGTGGCCCTCGCCCCCCGCCCACCCCCCGGGATCACCAGGCCATGATTGCTGGGTGACAGGCCAGATCAGCTTAGCTGCTGTGTGACGTGGGACTGTGTGCATCCCCTCGCTGGGCCCGCTTCCCTCCGTGAAGCAGGCTCAGAGTGAGCCAAGACCTCTGAGCACAGACACGACCCAACAGCAGAGACGCAGCAGCCCAGAGCCCCCTGCCTCTCCTCTCGCCCGCCCACCTCGCAGGGAGACCCCCGCCAGCCTGGCCAGCAGCTCCTCCTGCAGAGGGACTGTCCCAGCCAGGAGAAGCCCTGAGGACATGAGGGAGTGGGAGCAGGCTTGCTGGTAGGGGCCCAGCCTCGGAGAGGGTAGAAGTTTAAGACAGTGGGTTTAAGTTCAGCCCACCGCTCTCTGGCTGTGTGGCCGTGAGCAAGGCTTTTACCCTCTCTGAGCTTTGGTTTCCTCTTCTACAACACGGGGACCATAAACCCCACAGCACTGGGTAGTAAAGAGCCTCATCTAAAGCAGACGGTGTGGTGCCTGGCACCACCGCAGGCTCTGGGCGTTTGTTGAATGACTGAGTGAAAGAATGAACTGCGTCGGCCCACGTGCCGGCTGACAGCGCTCTGCTTACGCCGTGCAGCGGGGCTGATGGCCTTAACTGTGTATAATATGTTACACCTCAGTTATAATAAGAAAAATCACAATCTTTAAAATAGTTTTTAAATAAAAACATGAATAGTTTACCAGACAAAAATCCATCACTGCGTTAACAAAAATAAACATTTCACACCATCTAATTTCCATTCCCCGGAAGTAACCAATGTCAGAGGGAGGCAGGCCTAGAACCAGGGGGGGGCCCTCTTGGGGAGGTGGGGGGCAGGTGCACACTGGGTCGATCCCTTGGCATCGTCACTGTGGGACTTTGGGCATTTTCAAGTGCCGCCCAGACAGTGAGCTCAGGGCCTCCGGGCCGGAGAAAGCCGGTGATGGGTGCAGGCGGCCAGAGCTGGGGAGGCCAGCCGAGCTCGGAAAGGAGCAGACGGAGCATCAGAGGCAGCCTTTTACCGCTGAGAGCGCGCTCCGGTACCTTAAGTGTGGGGAGAGAAGGAACTGCGGCCAGGCAGCCCCCAGGGTAGGGGGGAGATAAAGAAGACCCTCAGACGCCCTCCCACCTGTCCTCGGGCCACGACCCCCAATTCTAGGAGGCCCCGGGTGAGAGCTTCAGCCTCGCCTCCGGCCCCTCCACCCGCCAGGGACCCTCAAGAGCCAATCAGCGCTGGGCTGTGATGGAAAACAAGACGGCAGAAGCCGCCTCGGGCCTCAAAGTAGGGCACTCGAGTGCTTGGATCCTCTTGTTCCTGGCCCTTCTCTTCAATTAAGAGCAGAGTGGGGGAGTTCCCTTCATGGCTCAGTGATTAACGAATCCGACTAAGAACTATGAGGTTGCGGGTTCGATCCCTGGCCTTGCTCAGTGGGTTAAGGATCCGGCGTTGCCGTGAGCTGTGGTGTAGGTCACAGACACAGCTCGGATCCCGCGTTGCTGTTGCTGTGGCGAAGGCCGGCGGCACACACCGTGGGGGCGGCAGCTCGGTTCTGGAGCAAGGCCGTAGCCAAGGAGGATGGCTGCTGCCAAGGGCAGAAGCACCAGCCTCAGTCTTCACCTCGCCCATCACGGTCCGTCCCTCCACCCCCTCTGTTCCCTCAGCCCACCTGGTCCGGGACACAGCACCCTCAGGTGCCCGCCCCTCAGCCTCCAGCCCCGCACCCACAGGCGGCCCGCAGCCCCAGGCCCCCGGCCCCTCGCTCGCCTCTCACCGGCGAGTTCCCGAGCCCGGTTCCTTCCCCCAGGTAACACCCACTCAGCCTTCAGGAGCCACCTCCTCCTGGAAGCCCGCCCGGCTGCCCGGCTGAGTCGTCCTGTCATCACCTGCCTCGGGCGCTGCCGACACCTGCGTCCCTTGGACACAGTCGGTGCTCAGGGAGCGTCTGATGAGCGAGAGGGTGAGGGCATGGACCCCCGTGGTAAGCCCCCACCCCACCCCCTGCTTTCTAACACGGAATCGAGATCCCCAGCTCCTCACACGCCTTCCGAGCCCCACATGCTCCGCGGATCCCAACACGCAGGGCCGAGCAGGCAGGGCCCGTGGGAACCGGGGCCAGGGGCGGAGTGGGGGCGCCTGTCAGCAGAAAAGGGCCGCCGGGAGGAAGGCAGGACCCTCTGACTGCAAGCTTCGGGGTCACCCCCCCCAGGTGACCCCAGCATTCAGTGTGTAGCAAGCCGACTGTGAAAGTCGCCCAATTGTTAGGGGACCGTGGAAGTCAGCCTTGGGAAGGGGCTGGAGCTTCCTGGGTGGGGGGTGGGGGGGCCACCTTTTAGGGTCTGGAGGGCAGAGGGCACTGGGGCCACGGGGACCTGAAGCAGGGGAGAAGCAGCCCCCGCCCCCGCCCCCTCCGAGGACTGGGCAGGGCTGGGCCACACAACTGGGCAGGTGACGGAAGGAGACACTGGTTCTGCCCCCCGCAGAGCTGCCTCCACCGCATTCCAGCGGGGAAGAGGGTAATAACAGTAACGAAAACAATAAAAACACAGCACCCGGCCGCTGGCCCCGCCCACAGTCCCCGCTCAGAGGCCCTGGAGCCCTTGTGAACAGAGCGCAGGAGGCCGGCCTGGAGCTGACCAGGATGGACCTCCGGCCTGGAACGCGGGGCTCCCTTCTGCAGTGGAGATGCCCCTCCCCCCACACTGGCCCCTCGCATCTGAGGGGGACCCCCAGCCCCCGACTCCTTGTCACCAGGCGCCCGCACGCGGACGGTCAAGGCCATGGTGGTCCAGAGCTGCGCCTTCCACGCCGGCCCACTCGCCTCGCTGGCCGCCCAGGACCTGTGACGCTGAGATGCCGCCGTGTGATGCAAAGTGGACCCCTGACCACAGGGACCCAGCCCAGGCAATAAACACGCCGGTCACTGCTCCTGTTCATTATGTATTGAAACGATCCTACATGGGGTGCTTGAAGTTACCCTAAAACATATTATTGAAGTTATTTCCCCATTTTCTTTTTTCTTTTCTTTTCTTTTTTTTTTTTTGGTCTCTTTATGACCGTACCTGCAGCACATGGAGGTTCCCAGGCTAGGGGGCAAATCTGAGTCACAGCCGCCGGCCTACACCACAGCCACAGCAACTCAGGATCCGAGCCGCATCTGCAGCCTACACCACAGCTCACGGCAAAGCCCGATTTCCAACCCACTGAGTGAGGCCAGGTATCAAACCCGCGTCCTTATGGATACTAGTCGGGCTGGTTACTGCTGAGTCATGACAGGAACTCCTTTTTAAGTTTTACTGAAGTAAAGTTGATTTACAAGGTTGTGATCACGTCTGCGATATCTTTTTCTTTTCATGCAGCTACTAGAATTTAAAATCATGTTTGGTTTAAAAAAATTTTTTTCTTTTTTTTGTCCTTTTGCCTGTATGTAGAGCCACACCTGCAGCATATGGAGGTTCCCAGGCTAGGGGTCTAACAGGAGCTGTAGCTGCCGGCCTACACCACAGCCACAGCAACGCGGGATCCGAGCCGCATCTGCGACCTACACCACAGGTCACAGCAACGCCAGATCCTTAACCCACTGAGCTAGGCCAGGGATCGAACCCGCAACCTCATGGTTCTTAGACGGATTTGTTAACCACTGAGCCAAGAAGGGAACTCCTTAAAAAAAAATTTTTTAAAGCCACTGGATAAACTGTAAGAAATTTTTTTTTAAATCACTTTTTGTGACTCCAGTTCCAGGTCTCATGGTGCCCAGAGGCTCAGAGGCAGCCCGGGCAGCTGACTGAGTTCATACCAGGCTGGGGACGAGCCCCAAGGGAGACGCCCCGGGTGTGGGACGCGCCTGAGAGGGCGAAGACGCATCCCGGTCACAGCCAAGGGGTGACTGCCATGTCCAGCGGCTTCCTGGGCTCTGGGCCTTTGACCCCGCCTCCCTGCGATTCCTGGCCTCCCCGTCCAATGAGTCGAGACCTGCGTCCCCTAGGGCCCAGCCTGGGTCTGCTCTGCAGGGGGTGCAGGAAGGAGGGAGGGACTGGGCGGGTCCCAGGCCAGGGTCCAGGCCGCCCCCCTCCGCAGCCGCCCCCCCATCCCCGCAGACTGCTGGGAAAGCCACCACCTGCCCGTCCCTCCCGAGACCCACGACCCCACCCACCGCCACCCGGGCTTCCCCTCCCCTGAGCTCCCGCTGCCTCCCTCTCCGAGGCTCCTCCCCCTCCCCTCCCCCCAAAAGCCGAGAGGGAAACAGCGGGGCTCGCCCAGTAACCAATCTTCTGTGTTATCCTCCTCCTTTATTCACACCGGGCGCACGGTAGCAATTTAATCTGAGAAAGCGCCGTGTTTTCGGAGGCGCGCGGCCCGAGAAATTGATGTTTGTGCTCATCAATCTTCGGAGCCTGCGGGGCTCGGAGAGGTGTGACACCGGAGAATTCTTCCACTGATTCATTGGACTCGGGGCGGGAGGGGTGGGGAGAAAATCAAACACTCCAAAGGGCCCGAAAGCTTGGTCCTGGCCCCCGACCCCTGCCCAGCCGCGTGTGTCTGGGACTCCTGGGCTCTGGAACCCTCTGGAGCCAGCTGGCCGTCAGGACCAGCTCTGCCCGACTCCCCACTGGACTTTGGGGTGACCTCTTTCCTCCCACTGCCCCCCCTGGCTGGGTCTAAGCACCCCCAGGCCCTCAGTGCTGAGCGGTCCCCACGTGGCCCTGTGGCTGAGGCAGACGGGGCCTGGGATCCAGGGGACCGCGTGTGTCACACCCCGGACCCCAGCGGAAGGTCTCTGGGCGGGCCCGGAGCTGCCCGGCGGCTGGCTGGGCTGGCGGAGGTGCGCCGGCCCTGGGGTCTGAGAGCCAGCCCGCGCCCGCGGGAGACACGCCCGAGTGAATCCAGAGGGCACGCCTTCCGGGCTCAGGAACCCAAGGCGCAGACCCTGCGATGGTTCCAGCGCGTCAGCTGACCTCTAACCGGGGGCCTGGGAGAGGCAGGAAGCGGCAGGTGAGAAGGGCCGGAGCTCGTGGGGCCGACACAGAGTCTGGCCGCTTCTCCCTGACGGGAACGGGGACACGGAGGCCGAGCTGAGAAGGACAGCCAGGACTGGAAACCAGGCCTCAGGACGCCAGGGCAGCGCCCCATTCCGAGGCCCTGGTCCCAGGGACCCAGTGCCCAGACTCCACCCCCGTCCCCAGGGAGACGGCGGGGACACGCGGGGGGCGGGGGCCTGCCGGGCATCTTTGGGGGGGTGGCCAGCTGACCGCCTCCCGGTCGGCGGGGTTCGTGCCTGGGAAGTGGGTACTTGCCCCACCAGCCTCAGCACGAGCGCGTTCATTCACCTGCCGCCCCCAGGCCAGGGGCCTCGTGGGCGTCACTGACGTGAAAGCAGTGGCAACAGCCAACAAATTCCACCCTGTCTCTTCTGTCGTCACCAGCACTGGGCGCCCTCGGCTCTCGCCATCTGACCAGACCCTGGCCTTCTCGCCCCTGCACTGAAGGGTCTGCACCCCCCCCTGGAGGCAAAACCTGGAGCCGTGAGTCTGACCACAGCCGAGCCGGGACAAGGTGTCTGATTCCCCCACCGCCCGGCGGTGAGGCAGAGATGACCCCGCAGCGCCGGCGGTGGGCGGTGTCCAGTCTCACCGAGGCCTCCCACGGGCTCTGTGACTTTGGGCACCTGGGCCCCATCGCTGGGCCTCAGCTTCCCCATCTGCAAAGTGGGTCAGAAAGGAAAATATCGACAGCGGCCTCCACCCAGAGTGTCGTGCTGGGAAGACCGTCAGCCAAGCAGGCCTGGTCCAGGAGCAGACGTGACCTCCACCCGACTTGACGGAAGGTGCTGGAAACAGAGTCTGCCTGCTTCTCACTGATGGGGACGGCAGGCCCCTCCTGGGCTCGGCTCCAGGACGCCTGTCCCCGCCCGCCTTTGGGGAGCCCGGGAGCTGAGGGGAAGCACGAGGCTGGGCCCCCTCACGGGACACCCCGTGCTGCCCGCGGCCAGCTCTCTCCTCGCCTGCTGCCTCCCCTCCTGAAGGTCCCGTCCGAGACACACGACACGGGAGGGCTGAGGGCTCAGGGAGGGGCCCGGCCCCCACGCACTCTGCCCTGCAAGGGAAGTGGATTTTTAAGGATCGTCCGAAGGCATTTTTTGGAAACCGCTAATTGGGTAAGTCTCGCCCCTTCTCCCCCACACGCTCACACGCACTCGCACGCCCGCTCGCATAGCTCTGATTCCCCAGCAAGCAAACAAAGCGTAACCTCTGCTACCACATAGCGCGTCCTGTTTAGGTTGGCGGGAGCCAAAAGGGGTGACCCCAAGCTGTCCCACCACGCAATGCATTTCCAGGAAGGGTTCGATGGCCTGGTGCATCCCTCCCCCCCCCGAACCCAGGAAAGCCCCCAGTGGCGCCTGCTCGAACCTCAGCGAGCAGCCCCACTCCCGCCAGAGCTGAGCCGCCACCACGCCACGCCCCCTCCGGCCGCCACCGCTGCCCTTGCTGAGGCCCCGCCCCTAACACCTGCCCCCGTGACCGTGACCGCTGTCAGGGAACGAGCCACTCGAGTGGCTACAGAAGAACGTTAATGCTCCAGCACGAAAGGCAAACTGCAGACAAAGCCAGAGGACAAAAGACAAACTTGGAAAAACACCTGCCACGTGCGGGCTGGAGGATATCTGCTGTTGTTAGTGAAGGGTCTTAGCGTGTATAACAAAGACAGTTTCCCTGCCACCTCTCCCCCGCCCTTAGGGGAAAATCGGGCAAAGGACGTGAGCACCAGGCATCTCAAGGTGTGTAACTTCACAGAATTCAAAAGCTAAAAGTGATAAGAAAAAAGACACCTCCCTGCCCTGATCAAGTTGGCAGTGATGGTTTTGTTAGCACCTAAAATTAACACGAAGGCAGGAAAAGGCCCTCAGCTGCCTGCCTACCGTCCTGGAAGGACACAGGGCGATTTTCACAGTCAGAGGTGAGCGCCTGCTGGCCCGGTCGCCTCGCTTCCGGACTCCTCCATCGGAGGCGTGGGTCCTTAAGGATATTTGCCCCGATGCTGGTGTTCCTTATGGCAAAAACAGTCAAAATATTTCAAGGGTTGGAGTTGGGGCGTAAATTACAAGGTTTTTATACAGCTCATGGTCTGTGGTGGAGGCTCTCATGACGGCCGCGTAGAAAAGCAAGACAGAGACACTTGAAAGACAGATCCTAACATGTAAATACGCAAAGTCTACAAGTAACAGATGCCGGAGAGGGCACGAAAGAAAGGGAACCCTGCTATGCTTTTGAGGGGAACGTAAATTGGTGCAGTCACTGTGGAGAACAGTACGGAGGGTCCTTTAAAAAGTGCATATAGAACCACCACGTGAACTAGCGATCCCACCCGGGGGCATATATCCAGAGAAAAACATAATTCAAAAAACTGCTTACACTCCAAGGTTCACCGCAGCCTATTCGCAATTGCCAAAGACATGGAAGCAACCCAGATGTCCATCAACAGAGAAACGGATAAAGAAGATGGGGCACATATCACAATGGAATATTACTCAACCGTGAAAAGAGATGAGATAATGCCATTTGCAACAAATTGGCTGGACCTAGAGATGGTCATACTTGGTGAAGTAAACCAAAGAAAGGCAAATATGTAATATCTTATACACCTGTAATCTAGAAAAATGCAAGTGAATTATTTCCAATACAGAAATAAATAAATAAGGATATATCACACACACACACACACGGGAAAGACACAAAGATACACATCAAAATGTTGTGGTCTCTGGACGACAGAACGGATTTTCTCTCTTTTCACTTCTCTATTCTTTCTATTCCATTTTTCGTATACTGACTCTGTTTTCTTTTTTCCCCAGAACTAAACACTAAAACTTTCCCCTACCCAACGCTCTCACGGAGCCCAGAAAGGGGTCCTAGAAAGGCACCAGACGTGTAACCAGGGGCAAGACTCTCAGCAGCTCACTCCATCCAGGCCTCAGATCTCACCTGGAAAGGGAGAGACCCCTGACACGGCCCCCCGCTCCAGGCCTGGGGTCTCTGCCGATGAAACTGGAGCACAGCTGCGACCTGGCCGCCCTCCCCCACCCGCGCCCCAGGAGCTGGGGCTGCGTCACCAGCTCAGTTATTGCTCTGTTAAGGTCCGCGGCCTTGACACTGCCAGGTGACTGATGGCCCTTTCAGCAGGTGAACTAACAGTCGACCTCAGGACCTGGCACTGGAGTCTCAAGCGAGGGGCCCCTGGGTACGGGAGCCGAGGAGTGGGGTGGCAACCAGAGGGGCGTGGGGACGGGGTTCTGGGCGTGACCGAGCCGGGACAGCAGGACGCCGTGGGAAGAGGCAGCGGGGCGGACGTGGCGGTCCCAGAGGGGACACCACAGAAGGGAGCGGGCAGAGTCTGAGCCACTGAGGGTGGCGGGGTGGCGGGAGGGAAGCCGAGCACGAGGCTGCATCTAACCTGCACCCTTGGCCTTGAAGCCGGGCAGGGGACAGAAGGCACGAGGTGTGAGGAATGATGAGAACTGGGGGAGCGAGGGGCTCCGGGCCCCGTGGCAGATGTCGGGAGCCCCAGTGTGGGGGCCGGGAAGGTCAGGGGTGACTCGCCTGGGGTTGGGATTAGGGGGCTGAGGCCCGGAGTGGGCCCCAAGCAGACACCGACGCCGTCCAGGAGCCCCACCTCGTCCAGCTCTCTCGGCCTCAGGGCCTTTGCACCTGCCAGCCAGGCCTCTGCTTTCTCTTCCTCCAGTCGCTGCTCAGCCGGCCGGCTCCACCTTCGCCTTCGATGGGGACCGAGGTGTCACCTCTGGGGCGAAGCCTCCCCCGGCCTCCCAGGAGAATGGGCCCAGGCACCTGCCGTCCCACGCTCCCTCCTCATTTGTCCGCGGCTGTCCAGGCTCCTCCTTCTAGAAGGGGACGCCTGCCAGTACCCAAATGTCCACTCACCACTCCTTCCGTGAGACCCTCCCGGGAGCCCCCCGCCGAGGGCTTGCTCGCTTCCCAGACAGAAGTGCCGGCCTCGCCCAGGGCCACGCGTACTGTGCACAAGGTGGGGCCCCCGAGGCGGGCGGGGTGCTCTTGTTTCATAGAGGGGGAGACGCAGGCAAGGAGGGCCCGGCCACGCTCAGGCCACACTCTGCTTCCCGACGGCGCTCAGAGCAGGGCTGCGTGGATGGGTCCCCCGGCCCCACCCTGGACACCAGCCCGGAAGGAGAGAGGAGTGTGTGGCCCAGAATCCCAAGGTCCCAGGCCAAGCGGGGAGGATGCTGGCCCCCAGCCGAGCAGGGGCAGTGCCGGGGTCACTGCAGGCTAAATAAACAAGAGAACCGGGCGGGAAGGGGGACAGGCAGGCACAGCGCATCCACTAGCCGTGAGCTGGGCCGCCTGGGGCAGCAGCAGGGGGCTGGCTGCTGACCGGGGGGCTGCGCACGGGGACAGCGGCAGCCTGGCCCCGGCCCCTCCCCACTTCCTGTACTCAGACCCGAAGTTGGAAGCCAAGCAGGGCCTGTCCCCATCTCCAGGTGGGATGCTCAGCTGGGGCTGGTGGGCCACTCGGCCTCCTAGCTGGCCTGGGGGCTGCGGCCTTGCCCGTCTGCCCGTTTCGTCCTGGGCCCAATGGAAAGCACGAAATGAACCCAGGTCCTGCAGGCTGTGAGCCCCTGGAATCGTGAACACAACTGCATGGTTCTTTTTGTTTGTTTTCTGTCTTTTCGGGGCCGCACCCGCGGCATATGGAGGTTCCCAGGCTAGGGGTCAAATCAGAGCTGCAGCTGCTGGCCTGCACCACAGCCACAGCCAGAGCAACGTCAGATCCGAGCTGCATCTGCAGCCTACACCACAGCTCATGGCAACACCGGGTCCTTAACCCACTGAGCAAGGCCCGGGATTGAACCCGAGTCCTCATGGAGACTAGTCAGTTTCATTACCACTGAGCCACAGCGGGAACTCCCTACAGCTGCATTTTCCTGGAGAGGGAAGAGGCTCCCCTCAGAGCCTAAAAAGCCTAAACGTGGAGTTCCCGTCGTGGCACAGTGGGTTAGCGAATCCGACTAGGAACCATGAGGTTGCGGGTTCGATCCTTGGCCTTGCTCAGTGGGTTAAGGATCCAGCGTTGCCGTGAGCTGTGGTGTAGGTCACAGACACGGCTCGGATCCCGTGTTGCTGTGGCTGTGGCTGTGGTGGCAGCTACAGCTCCTGTTAAACCCCTAGCCTGGGAACCTCCATATGCCGCTCCAAGTGTGGCCCTAGAAAAGGCAAAAAGACAAATAAATAAATAAATAAATAAATAAATAAATAAATAAAAAGCCTAGACGTGACGCCCCCCAGCTCCCCTTGCCCAGCAGGGCTCTCCCCATGTCAGAGATGCAGCAGCAACTGCCCCAAGGTCTCCCAGGGGGTGATGCCAGAGCAGGGCCCAAACCCAGGTCCTGATGGCCGGGGAGGGGCTGCTTCACTCCCTGCGGGGGAAGGAGGAGTCCGGGCTGGACACGGGGCCCAGCAGCTGCCTGCCCCGCCCAGCCCCCTCCGGTACAGACCTGGAAACTGAGGCTCGGAGGGTGTAGTGGGGTGAACCGTGGCCCCACAAATATAGGCCCCCTGGCACCCGTGAACACAATCTTTTGGGGGGAAAGGGTCTCTGTAAATGTAAGCAGCTTAAGGATCTCGAAAGCATCCTGGATGCCCCCAGGGAGGGCGGGGGCAGGAGGCGGGCCGAGTCCAAGGACCCCGTCCTTACAAGAGACGGAAGAGGAAAGACAACGTGAAGACGAAGACAGAGCAGAGGCTGGAGCTGTGGCCACAAGCCCGGGCCGCCTGGGCCGCCAGCAGCTGGTAGAGGCAAGGAGACCCCCCCCCCGGAGCCTCCTGGGGGAGCGCAGCCCTGCGACATCTGGATTTCAGGCTTCGGGCCCCCAGAACGGGGAGAAAAGGAATTTCTGTGGCTTTCAGACCCCCTGTCACTGAAGCTTTGTTACAGCAGCCGCGGGACCTTACACAGAGAGCTTCACAGGGACAAGGCGGGTATCCAGCCCTGGGAGCGGGACCCCAAGGTCTTCATTAAAGACCACCCATCACCATCCTGGACAGAGAGCAGAACCAGGCCCTCCCTGCCTTGATTTGATTTATTTTTGTCTTTTACAGCTGCACCTGCGGCATGTGGAGGTTCCCAGGCTAGGGGTCGAATTGGAGCTACAGCTTCCAGCACATATCACAGCCACAGCAACGCCAGACCCGAGCCACGTCTTCGACCCACACCACAGCTCACAGCAACGCCGGATCCTTAACCCACTGAGCGAGGCCAGGGATCGAACCTGCGTCCTGTGGATACTAGTCGGGATTCATTACCGCTGAGTCATGACAGAACTCCCCCCGACTCTATTTTAGGTTCGGGCATGCAGCCTACAGCCTTCCTGGAGGAAGGTACCCAGTAACCACGGGCCGTCTTCACAGCAAGCCCAGGGCGTCCGTGCTGTGCCTCTCTACTCTGTGGGCAGCAGCGAGCAGGGACGTGATCGAGTCGAGGCTCAGAGGAGCCGGAACAGCAGAGGCTGCCAGGGTGCAGTGGGGTCAGGGAGTCGGGGCGGGATGCTGGGGGTCGAGAAGGAGCCCCCCCAGGCCGCCGGCCACGTCCAGCCCTCACCCCACCTCTACCACACCCCCTGCAGGGGGCCTGCTCAGTCACGCCTGCCCCTTGCTGTCCACCAAAAGCCAGGTGGAGGCACACGACCCAAACGGTGACACCCGCCCGCACTCTGCCGCGACCCCTCCCGGCGTGTCCTCACTGAAACAGCCCTCCCTCGTGCTTCTGAGGAGGCCGGAGCTGGCCCAGAGCCGGCTCCACCACCAGCCCAGTGCGCGGAGATGACACAAGTGGGGCAGAGGCTACAGTGACGCCCCACCTCCCTCGCCCAGGGGATGTCCCCCCTGGGGGGCCCCCCAGGCGCACCCCAAGCCTGGCACGGCGAAGCCCATGCCTGGCCCCTCTCCTTCTTTCCTGGCCAACTCTGACGCCAGCTCCCGGCCTCGGTTGTCCCTGCCCACCCCCCAGACGAGCTCCCTCAGCCCCTGGAACATTCAGGAACCCAATCCGGGAAGCGGCCGCTCCCTGCCAGCCCCCGGCCAGGCCCAAAGCTCCAAGGGGGGTGGGCTGCGGGCCTCTGGGGACATCTTCGTGTTGGGGCCCGGGCAGGCGGGACACACAGCGGAAGTCCAGCAAGCCCTAGTCCCCCGATCGAGGGCATCCACAACCGCCACCAGGCGGGGTCTCCCCGTGTCCCCCAGCGGCCCTGAGAGCCGAGCACCGCTTCCGGCTCGTTCGTGGTTGAGATGAAGGGCAGGGAGGGGACGGCCTCGCCCCAGGGCCCTGAGGCTCCTCCAGAGTGGGGTCAGGCTGTCCAGGGAACTGCGGGCTGGTCCCAGCACGAGGCCCACCCTCGCCGGCCGGCCCGCCTGCCCGGGGGTGGAGCACGTGGGTGGGAGAGACCAGGCCGCCCCGAGCCCTGCGTCCTCCTCCCCGACAGGCAGCACTTTTCATCCGCGGAGCCCTCGACCCCCGGCGTGCAGTCCGCGCCGCTCCGCGGTGACAGGCAGCGCTGGGGGAGCAGGACTCCTTCACAGGGGGCTGCTCGGAGTCTTCAGGCTCCAGTCTGGCCACTCAGTTCCTTGGAAACAGATCTTCCCAAAGGGGAAGGGGGACGCACCAGACCCCGGGGCTGGGGTGGGGGGTTGGCTCTTGGCAGAAGTCTGGCTCCCTGTTAGAGAGCGGGGCCAGGCCTGGGCTTTGCACCTGCCTGGAGCTGCCTCAAATCCATCTCCGTTCCCTTCTGGCTGGGGGTCGTCTCGGAACCTCGGCTTCCTCCTCTCACTCGGAGAAAGCCGCACCCGGGGCCCTGGGGCAGCCTGCCCTCGGAGGGTGGGCGGCTTTTGGGCCTGACCGGGAGAGGGGCCGGGAGCCGGTGCCTCCCACCTCCTCCCCGCCAGCCACCTCTGCCGGGCAGCGTTTTCTAAACTAAATTCTTCCCGGTCTCACGTGGAAGGGGGCGCCCCACGGGAAGAATCTGTGAATGTTTCAGCACCGTGAGGCCCCCCCACCCCTGCCAAACTGGACCCATCAGGGCCAAGGCCCAGGAGGGCTGTGCTCCCTCCCAGGACCGGGGCTCTGTGACCCCAACACGCGGTTCAGGGGCTGAGTGGGCCAGCTGAGGGGCAGGGCGATGGCCACGCCCTCGTGTGGGTCCTTCCCACGGTGCTGGGAGCACCTGCTTCTTCCCCCGGCAGCAGTGTTTCCAGATTCCAACCGGCCCGGGGGTCACAGCGCTGCAGCCTTTCAGGAAGAGCCCAGAAGCCCAGCCGGAGCCGTGCGGGTGATGCCACGTGGCCGGGGTGGACTGGGACGGGGGCAGCAGGGCTGAGGACACGGGGGGCCGAGCACCCAGCACGGGAGACCCAGACGAGGTGCGAGGGGTGCCCGCACACCCTCTTGCTGGGTTGTCTGGGCAGTGGCTGGTTTAAACAGCCGTCTCCCGCTCCTGGAACCCGTAGGCCCAGACCCGGGTGGGCACAAAGGACAGGCGTTCACGGCCCCTGTCCTGTCCTGTCTCTCCAGCCACAGGCAGGCCTCCTGGAAGCGGGATGTCCTCCCTCTCCCATCCACGATCGACTGAAGGAGGCTGCCCCTGGGGTCTGTGAGCAGAGCCAGGCAGCGAAGCAGCCCGAGAAAGTTCTGGAGTGGCGCGGTGAGCCGGCTGCTGGAGGTCAGAGACCTATGTCTGTGTCCCTCCTGGTCCCCCAGGCCCGAGGCTCCCTCCCTCCAACCCTGGGAGCTCAGGGCGCTTGCAGGGAGCTGGTCCGGATATTTTTATCCCAGAGGAAGGGCAGCCCCGTGCTTGGTCCATGAGGAGCTTCCTGTCCACGGGGGCCACGGGGGCCGGGACCGAACCAAAGCACCCTGGAGGCCGGCCGGCCGGTCACGCAAGAAAGACCTCCGTCCAAACGCCAGCCCTGGGAACGCGGGGTCCCCTCCCGCCTCTGCACGTCCGGGGGTCAGCGGTCACTTTATTAATAGCAACCCCTGAGGACAGGCCTCACCCCTGGAGCGTCATCACCCTCCCCGCAGGCTTGGCCGAGTGGCCCGGGGGATTCCCCCGAGCGACGGCACATCGCCACCCTGCCCCCGATCTGCGCAGACACTGCAGAGGGAAAGCGCAGTTCTCGGAGATCGCATTTTTTCTAGCCGCCCCCTCCCCCGTCAACTTGGAGACACAGCATCGATTTCACAGCAAACGGAACCGGCACTAACTCCGTACAACAGGCCCCAACCTCAGACACGCCGCGGGGGGGACGGCAGGGTCACTGCACCACAAGGAACAGCCTGTAGTAATAGTAGCCTGTCATCTGGGCCCAGTAATGCACAGAGAAAAATCTGGACGCTGGACCCCGTCCCCTGCAAACTCTAGATGGAGTCCTCTGGTGCCGGGCAGAAATGCGAGAGACTCTGAAATAGAAGAAAGAAAAAGCGACTGCTGATCCTGCCTAGGGGACCGGCCTCAACGTTATCTCAAAGCTGTTTTACGATAGGAAATGGGTAAAAAAGCGGAAAATGTGCCCATGGAAACGGCTAGTTGGTAAGAGCAGGGTTATTTTGCTCCTGTGTGCGGTTTTTCCTTTTTTTTTTGTCTTTTTAGGGACACACTCACAGCATATGGAGGTTCCCAGGCTAGGAGTCGAATCAGAGCTACAGTTGCCAGCTTACACCACAGTCACAGCAACGCAGGATCCGAGCCGCATCTGCAACCTACACCCCAGCTCA
>PVHT020000094.1:652316-686886 GCA_004024745.2 Catagonus wagneri | reverse complement strand
CAGGGATCGAACCCGCAACCTCATGGTTCTTAGTCGGATTCGTTAACCACTGGAGCCACGAAGGGAACTCCCTCCTGTGTGGTTTTAAATGCACAGCAGTGAGTAGGCACTCTGTGTATAATGAGAAAAGATGGACTTCTGAAAGAACCAGCACTAGAAAAAGTGTCTGGGTTACACCTTGACAGAGATTTTCAGCGCCGGGCGTGTGTTGGGAACACCACTGGTCCGATGCCGACCCCCACAGCTGGAAGCCCACAGCACCTCTGGTGTCCCCTGTGCCACCAGGGCCCAGGAGCCTGGGCTCCAGACCCCACTGTGCCTGCTGCTCCTGGGGGCACCCCCTTCAGGCATATCCTGGAAATGCCCCAAGCCCTGGTTTCTCCACCTGGAAAATGGGACCTTAAAGCCACCCCCGACTGAGCCCGCCTTGAGCCGCAGCCCCGTGGCAGAGGAGGCTGGGGCTCGCTCCCAAGGCCGCAGAGAGCCTGACCGAGCGAGGAAGGCAGGCTGTGCGTGGCGGGCCGAGCTGAGGTTTCAGGGTGAGGTGCAGGCCCTTCCCCAGGGGCTCCATCAGCAGCCAGGGGACCCTGAGAGGTGCAAGCCCGCCCCCTGCTGGAGGACAGGGCCCAGGTCCCCACCCACCAAGTGCTGCCCTGTGAGGAGGGCCTGGGGCGCCCCTCTTCAAGGTGAGCAAAGGACCGGCCGGGGCAGGAACCCAGCGCCCAGGGGCCCATCGGCCACACCAAGGCCAGCAGAACAAGAGCCCGTGGCCAGGGGCGTCCACAGGTGGCAACTCCAAAGGCCCCTGGATGGTGCCGTGGCTCTCAGCCGTGGCCTGGGGCTGACCCTCTGAGGCCCAGCGGCCACTCTGAAAGTCTCATGACAGCCCCAGGAGGTTCCAGGGTCACCAAGGCCTTCCGTTCCAAAAGGCCACAAGTCCTCGGGGCCCGTGGCTATTCCTGGGAACGTCACTGCCTCCACCTCCCGCTGAACCCGGAAAGGCCTCGGGGGCCGGCCGATCAGCAGGCAGAGGCCTGTGAGCTGTAGGTGAGCGGGTCAGGGGCCAGGCTCCCGCACAGCCGCCCCCACCCCCAGCCCACGTAGCCCCCAGGCCCTGCCAGTGAGCTGTGTCCTCATACGAGCCCTGGATCTGGATTTGGCTCTCATGGCCCCAAATCCCTCGCTCGGCAGGATGGGGCTGGGGTGGGAAGAACGTTTCCGTGGCGCCCCCATCTCCAGCTCAGCCCCTCCCTGCGGGGGCAAAGAACCCCAAGTGGTGACAGCAGACGGAGCTGGGCCTGTCCCACAGCTGGCTTCCTGGGCAAGCGAAATGGCCGTGCTGGGGGCCCAGACCAGCCTCAGACAGCTTCCTGATGCCCCATCAGGTGCCAGCTTCCCCAGAGGAAAATTCGAGCTCTCCAAAGGCACCTGTGCCTGCAGGTAAGAGTACTGTGATCAGAGCAGAAGGGGGATTATTCTGCTCCAAGTAATCCAGATCACGGCCTGAAGTCATCCACTGGGCGTTTGCTGGGTGCTCCCCAGGGAACTGAGGGACTGTTGGACTGGAATGGGCCTGGGCTGGCAGAACAACAAAGCTCTGTGCCGGCAAATCCAGGGGCTGCCCCCGTGTGGCCAAGGACAGGGCCCTTTTGTCCCTTCAACTGCTTTCTTCCCTCCCCTGGGCCCTCCCTTCTCCGTCCTGCAGGGAGGGACCTGTACCCCACCCAGGAGCCAAGATGGACGACTAAATGACTTCCACCCACCCCCAGGCCTCATTTTCACAAGCTCCATGGTCCCCCAGCCGGCTTTTCTTTAAAAGCGGGTTGGGAAGGACTCAAACAAAACCGTTTGCTAAACAAGGCCGCTCCCTTTTTTCCCACAAGTGGTCCCCGGGGGCGCTTTGCAAGGTGCTGCTTCCCAGGCACAGTGCGAGAGCCCCCCTTCCCAGTGCCTGGGGCTGCTGAATTTAGCAAATGAAAATCCAGGACAATTTGAGAGAAGCGATGAATGTGTTTTAGAATATGCACGTCCCATAAAAGACTCCAGACATTTCCTCTTCTGGGGCTCATCGTTTATCTGGAATTCCAATTCATCTGCTGCCTCCTGAGTCCTTCCCAACCGGTCCTGTCAACCCTGGGAAGACAGGCTGGCTGCCTCCCCTCACAGGCAGCCTTCACCTGATCCTGCAAATCCTCCCCACACCCGTGTCCTGTGGCCAAGACCTCTGAAAAGGCAGAGTCAGCCCCTCTCCACCCAGAGCAAAGACAGGATGCCCGGGTCCCGTGGCCAACAGGCCTCACCAGTGCAGAGCCCTAGACCTGGCTATAGCCCCGATTCAGACTCCGCCCAGGAATCTGCATTTTAACACTAGATGGCCTGGAGTCACCTTAAAGCTTGAGAGGCCTCATCCGGGTTTCCTGAGGAGCCAGCTGCCCCTCTATTTCAAGCCGGTGGGGCCAGGAGTTTGCAGACTCAAGAGAAGAGCAAAGTCCCACGTGGCCTGGCTATGGTCAGAAGGTGATGTGGAGGGGAAGGGTGGCGGACTAATTGGATGGAGCCCCCCCACGGATCCAGACCCAAGGGTCCCAGGTCGCTGCCTGCCTGCCTGCCTGCCCGCCCCTGTTCAGGCTCTTCTCTCCCACGACGCTCTGCAAGGTGGGCAGGGCTCTTCCACGGGCACCAGGCTAGCAGTTGACCTGTAACTAAACGGCTGAACCGAAAATTCGCAAAGGAGTTCTGGAAAGCGGACCCCACTGGCCTCCTGCAAGCCGTGTCCCCCCCTACCCGCTCGGCGTCCCCTGGCCGGACCCACCGGCCACGCGTTCGGTCCACTACCCTTCCGTGTCGTTCGTGCACAGAACAAGACTCACACACACGCACACACGCCTTTTCCCGCCCGCGTGGTCTCTCCGAGGGCCGCCCCCGCCCGCCAGCAGCCCCGCACACACTAGCGTCCAGCCCGGGGACTCCGCGCCCGCAGCCGTGGGGGAGCACCGCGTCATCGCCTCGGGCTGGGGCCGCAGAGCCCCGCCGTCTACAGCGAGCCGACGGCCAGCAGCCGAAACATCGCATTTAAATCTTAAAATTCTAAGGAAACGGCGGGCGGGAGCGAACGCCAGCTCCGCGCAAACTCCGCACTAGACATAGAAACTGTCCGAGGACCGCGCGCAGCGCGCCACGGGCATGCGCGGAAGCCGAGTGAACCGAGCTGGAGCATGCGCGTTAGACGAGCGGCATGTGCTGGGAGCATGCGCAGACCGCGCCCTGCGCGCCCCGGCTCCCCGGGTACCCACAGTTCCAGGCGCTGGGCCGCGTCCGGAAGTTCGTGGAGAGGGTTTTCCTTCCTTGTCCTCTGATTCGCTGCAAACCACTTCCATTTCCGCAGAAAGTTCCGAGCCATTTCCCGACCGTCCGCGAGGTGTGTCGCTGTAGGAAGTGCGCGGGGACCCTGTTTTGTTTCCGGGTGTTCCTCTCAAGCTTCTGATTGGCTGATTTTTATGAATATGTTAGAGTACGAAAAAGAGTATTTTCGTCACTCTAAAATAATGTAAGCCATTTATGATGCACTTTGTCACGGTTCCGCATCGTATGCGGTATCTTTTACTAGTGTGTCTGAGGAATGAACCTGAAGTCACCATAATGGTAAGGTAACACATATATGGGCCCTTAAATAGGGAGCGCGTGAAAGCTTGGGCGTGTTGTATGAAAGGAGAGAAGGTTAGCACTCCCCTTGACAAGGATGGAAGAGGCTTTCGGGCCTAACAACACGCATACGGTTAAGGCATTGCCACCTACTTCGTGGCATCTAACCACTGTTTTTCTTTTCGGTTTTTTTTCTTTCTTCCCTTCAGATACAGGGCGTGAGTGCTGCACGCGTCTTCACCGATACGTGGTCGTGACACGTGCGATACGGGTCTGTGTGATGTGGACAAACACGTAACGCGATGCTACTTTTTCTGACAAGTGTCAGGGCCTGGCGGGCTCCAAAGGATCCCTCTGGCCACCAGGCTGAGAGCAGTGGGCGGGCAAGATGGAGCTGGTCGGTAGAGATGGTGGCTGGCCCTGGTGACGAGAAGCTCATTCTGGACACGTTCAAGGCCAGTGGGACTTGCTGACACGGTGATGGATGACTGCAAGGTGTCCGACCCCTCTGCAGAAGCTGATGCAGGAGGCAGACTGGACCCCAGGGAACTGCAGGCCTAAAACAACCTTGTCAGCACCTCAGCCACTTTTAAAGACCACTTAGGAGGAGAGTGTGCACAGAAGCAAGTGAGTCCTGAGCCGGGTGTTGGGACCAGGAAAGGCAGTGGCCTGCACTGCGTTCAGTGTCAGTCTGCTCCCACACTTGGCCCCAGCATCTCCCAAAGGCCTTCCTTGGACCCCCCTTCCTTCCCTGTGCCACAGCCCTTGATGAGGTTAGTCTACTGCCAAGAAAAAAGAAATCGTGGCATTCCCACTGCGGCACACTGGGTTAAGAACCTGACCGTAGCAGCTCAGGTCACTATAATGGCGCAGGTTCAGTCCCTGGCCTGGCGCAGCGGGTTAAAGGATCCAGCATGCTGCAGCTGGGCCTCAATTCAATCCCTGGCCCAGGAACTTCAGATGCAGCACCTGCCATTAAAAAAAGAAAAAAAATGTGACCTTGAAATAAGACAAATAAGATGACCAGTTGTCCATTCCAAGGTGCCATCCAGCTCCTCCCCGCATCTGTGTCTTAGAGCCATTCCACAACCCACACTGCAGGGCGCCCACAGGTCCTTAGCCACAGAAAGGCCAGTGCTAAATGGGGTGTGACTGACCAGGGCCCTACGGATCTGTGCCAGTTTGGAATCCATCCACAGATTCCTTCCATCGCCACTCCCGTTCCTGTGTAAGCGTGTCACTTGAATTCTTCTTGGAACGGATTCTGATGACTTACAAGTGTCTTTGTCTTTGGCAAGTGTGCATTCGATTGGAGTCACGGCTTGCCTTCATAGTTTCTGCCCCCGTGGCCCCACTGCTGCCCCCCACCGCACCCCAGATCCGGCTGGCACTGGGCACAGGGTCTCCTCAGAGGCACAGGAGTGGACACCTCTGCTGGGCCTTCAGCATCCGCTGTCCCCTCCTCTGGGCAACAGGACCTGTTTGTCCTCTGCGCGGCATGTCTTTTCCTCGGTATATCAGCCCAGTGAGCCCTCCCTGCCCCAGGGAGCCTGCCCAGGGCCCGCGCTGCTCAGGGAGGCAGACGCAGCACAGCCGCGTGACCAAGCCGCCCCGCTTCAAGTGCTTTCTTCAGGCTCAAGAGCAGATGGGCCAGGACAGAGCACAAGGCTGTTTTCTAAAAGACGTACCTACCGACCTTCTTATGGACAGAACCCGCCCCCAAAGGCAGCCCAGAGCACAGAGCGCCCTTAGTTTTAAATGCAGGGCCCGTGTAAGGCTCCAGAAAGATGTGTGTCAGGTTAAATAGAAGCAGCTTGACCTGCAGTTTACATTGTGACAGCACCAACCAAGCGCTCTAGACACAGCGGGACCACTGTCTGTCAGCTCACACTCCCAGGAAACAGACGGGAAGGTGATCAGCAAGGAGCCCCTCGGAGGTCGCGGCAGCAAAGCCAGACCAAGCGCCCGAGGGACAAGTGACCCAGTTTCCAGAGAGGCCAAGGGCGAGACGGGAACCTGGAGACGCAGGAAGGCTAGATCAGCCCAGTGCAGGCAGGGCTTTGCCGGGGCCCCGGCTCCCAGCAGCGCGCGCGCACGCGCGCGCGCGTGTGTGTGTATGTACAGACATACACTTTTAAGATATTAAAATGACTGGGGAAATCTGGACATCAAGTATCTAAGAATTCGTATTTTAGGGAATTCCCGTTGTGGCTCAGTGGTTTTAAACCTGACTAGTCTCCATGAGGACACACGTTCAATCCCTGGCCCTGCTCAGTGGGTTAAGGATTGGGAGCGGCTGTGGCTGTGGTGTCGGCTGGCAGCTGCAGCTCCAATTCGACCCTTAGCCTGGCAACCTCCATATGCTGCAGGTGCAGACCTAAAAAAATAGCAAGAAAGAATTATCTTAGGTATGAAAATGGTACAGAGATTGTGCTTATGGAGAATCATCCTTTAGAGAAGCTGTTTAAATAACAAAGCACCTTGCGTTTATAGGGAAATCACCGCAGAGGGCCGTCTGAAAGACATGCTAGAAGACTGTGAAGCTGAGCATGAGGACACAGACTGTCTCCACTTACACGAGGCTGCAAGTGTCCCATCGTAAAATCTTAGTATTTTACTGTCCTAGAAGACGTCGCCCCAAACATCAGTGGTGAGCAGAAGCTGGCTGGTTTCTGACCTTTGCCTTTATTACACTGTTAATAATCAGCACAAATATAGAATTTCCTTTTTTGTCTTTTGTTGCTTATAGGGCTGTACCAGGGGCATGTGGAGGTTCCCAGGCAAGGAGTCTAAGCGGAGCTGCAGCCACTGGCCTACACCACAGTCACCGAGCCGCGTCTGTGACCTACACCACAGCTCACCGCAACACTGGATCCTTAACCCGCTGAGCGGAGCCAGGGATCGAACACCACAATCTCATGGTTCCTAGTCGGACTTGTTAACCGCTGAGCCACTACGGGGAACTCCGAAAGAGCTATTTTTAAAACACCAAGAACTTCCCACCAGAGCACGCCAGCCTACGGGGCACTGCAAAGCTGGAGCAGAGAGCAGGGCAGCGCCAGGCCACCTCCCACTCTGGTGACAGCTACATGTTGAGAAAGGCAAACAGTTCTCACAGCCAGAATTACAAGACAGGCAGCTCTTTATTTTCAAAAAGAGAATGTATTTTTACATAAATCTACAACAGAGAATTCAAGTGTAGAAAAAATAAACTATATTCCAGGACACGGGGCCCTGCACCCACGCCCTCCTCCCGGGCTGAGCCCAACGCCAAAAGCAACGGAACCCCAAGAACCTCAGTGGCTCAGGAAACCTGGGGCCCAGACGGCGGCTGCAGCGGCTCCGCGCCTCCCGGCCAGGCAGTGGCAAACGCAGGGCGCCTTCCCCAGAGCCGATCATCCCTAGAGCAGCCAGCCCGCTGTCCACCGACTTCCGAAGGGCAGGGCGGGGGGGGGGGGCTTATTCCAGGCGTTCTCTCTGTGCCACAGCGGCCCCTGTGCCCCCCTGCAGACTGTGCTACCCGACGCCGTGGAACCGCGACCCAGGGACTCGGGCCCTGGGAGAGGCCGCAGGGCCGAGGGCCGAGGTCCGAGCCCAAGGACTGGCCGGGCTCCCAGCTACAGGTTCCTTCCGCAGCAGCCTCCACTGCTACGGTCCCAGAGCCGCAGGTGTGCTTGGGACCCCAGGCCGGGCCTCGCTGCAGGGAGGGGCCCTTGAGCCCCCGCACCCTCGCTCCCTCTGCTCGGGCAGCATCCACCGTGTGGGCGGCCAACGCCAGTCCCGAAGTGGGCGGCAGGCGTGGGCGCCACAGTGTCCCAGGCCACGGCTCCTACACCCTCGCCTGCACCAGCAGCGGCCATGGGGCCCCTCCGTCCCGCGCCCCCACATCCACAGGCCGCCCTAGAGTCCGTGTGGACAAGGAGTGACGCATCCGTCTTTTGAGAAAAGTCCTCTCAACCTCCCACCGAGCACGAGACTTTTCACAAAAGAGCTAAGTGAGTGAAGCTGTGTGAGAAGCCGCGGCCACTCGCGCGTGACAAGATCTGTATCACCGCTGGGGCGCTGCCTGCGCGGGACCACCGGAGGGACAAAGAGAAGCACCAGGGTGGCCCCCACGCTGGCAGCATGGGGACGACGGCTCCAATGCCAGGGGCGCCTCGGCAGGCACACGGCCTGCTACCGCGGGCGGACCCACTCCCGGACGGGGCCGCCGGGGCGGCCCCTGGACCCGTGAGGGGCCCTCTGAGGCCGGCAGGGCGAGGCTGGCGACCACACACCGCGGCGACTGGTCCAGCACTTGCACCGGGTGATAAAACATACAGAACAGTTACTGGAAAAAAACACAACTCGTGATGAATTGAACTTCACCTTTTGTAATAAAAAATTAGAAATTTCTGTGGCCTCTGAACACAATACAGACTCTAGCTCTTTCCCAGCCAGCAAGACAGGAATGGGCATGAAACGTCACCAGCGACTCCGAAAACCTCGGTGGGAGCCACGGCCCTCGGCCAGGCTGTCTTCAGAGGCGGCTCAGGCCCAGGCCCAGGCCCCTCCAGTCCCCAGGCCCGGACCAGGGCGGCCCCGGGGCCGAGCTCCCGCCGCACGGGCGGGCGTTCGACGGCCCCCCCGGCCTAGCAGTCACTCTTCCAGAGCTTGATGGTCTTGTCGTTCTCCAGCGCGGCCGACGCGATGATATTCTCTGTCGGGTGGCAGGCGGTCGAGATGACCACGTCTGAAAGCAGAGCGACAACCGTTCCCTCCACGGCCCCGGGCGTCAGCACCCTGGCGGGAGCTCGCGGCACCAAGCGGGAGGACAACAGGCCGCCAGGCGCCTCGCCCAGGACCCGGCCTGGGCCCGAGGGCTGCACAGCACGGCCTGCAGCGGCCCTCACAGCCCTGGGCTGAGCCTGGAGGCTGGGGCGCTTCATGGGCCAGAGGCACAGCCGGGGTCCGTCTCAGCGCATCGACATGGCGCCCTACACCTGGACCAAGGCTGGCACACCCACGGCGGGGCCCTCCGCGGAGCCAAGGATGCCTGCAGGGCTGCACTGCAAGTTCACCCCATGGAGGGACGGCGGCCCAGGGCTGTCGCCTGGGGTCAGGTTAACACTTTGCAACTCTGAAATTAACTGAGCCCCTTGGGAGCTCCTGTGGTAGCGCAGCGGAAAGAAATTTGACTATTATCCACGAGGGCACAGGTTTGATCCCCGGCCTCGCTCAGTGGGTTAGGGATCCAGCGTTGCCATGAGCTGTGGTGTAGGTCGTAGATGCAGCTCAGATCCCGCATTGCTGTGGCTGTGGTGTAGACCGACGACTACAGCTCCAATTAGACATCTAGCCTGGGGACCTCCATATGCTGTGAGTGCTACCATAAAAAGAAAAAAAGAGAGAGCAAAACAAGCTGAACCCCAGAATCTTCCCCCTTGCCTGGGTAGTTTCAAATAAGCCTCAGCATCCTGCCCACAGCCTGGCAGATGCAACAGGCCAGGTGTGGAGACTAAAGGCCAGCAGCGACTTCCAAGGTCAGGCCGGGACCTCGGGCAGCAGAGCAGCTTCCTGAGGGAGAGTCTCACACTCTCATCGGATTCTCTAAAGCTGGACACCGCTCTGCACTGGGCCGGGGGTAGGGCTGGAGGGTGGCCTTGGGGGCAGCCAGGTGCTCCGCAGAGGGGACAGGAGCGGGCAGAAGGTCAGAGCCCGGAGGAGCCAGGCAGCGGAGTGGACGGCTGGCGGCCCAGCTCCCTGCACCATCTCCACGCGGACAGGCCACAGGGCCCACGTGGACATCAAAGGCGAGGCAGCCCGGCCGAAGGTGAGGGGTTAAAGCCACACTCGGCCTCGGCCTGCGGGCGCTCAGACCAGCCGCTCCAAACAGGCAGAGCCCGCGGCCCCCGGAGGCCGAGGAGCGGAGGCAGGAGGTGGGGGCCGGCAGGATGCTCGCGGGTGGCCCGGGTCCAGCCCTGGGGGGAGAGCTCACCTGTGTGGCCCTGCAGCTTCTGTACGATCTCCTTCGTCTGCAGGTTCCAGATGTAAACCAGGTTGTCCTCGGAGCCCGACACGATCCACTGTCACAGGGCGGGGGGTGTCAGGCGCATGCGTGGGGACCAGCGGCACCAGCACCCCCACCCACGTGGGTCCCCGCCCGTCTCCTGTCCCGACGCCGCACCAGCACCCACTACTCAACTCTGCCCGCGCGTTTCTAGGACGTAAACTGTTCCCTCCAATCAGGGCTGCCGGCACCATCTATCCCGCAGCCTGAGCCTGAGGGGCGGCTATGGGGACCGTGATGCCAGAACCCGCCTGGGGCCCCAACTCCCAGCAGGTCTCGGCAGCCTCGGCATCACACAGGAGCCAGTGGGCCTGAGGCTACCGGACCGGGAAGGCCCGCCGAGGAAGTCACCAGTGGGACTTCATTCGGGTTAAAAAATACCCCAGAGGGGCCAGGAGAAGCCCGAGCTGGGAGACGACTAACCTTCCCACCAGTGACGGAGAAATTAGCAAATATGCAGTACTTCTCGTTCTTGTGGCCGGCGTACGTCTTCAGGCACTGAAACAGCAGGGCCCGTCCGCTCAGGGGCGACTCCCTGCACCCCAGGGAACCCGTCCAGGTGCCCTTCAGCCGACGGAGCAGCTCCGAGCACTGTGGGCCCAGAGCACAACCCGCCCCAGCCAAGCCGCAGCCCGCGCCCGGCGCTCACCTTCCCTTTGCTGTAGTCCCAGAGCTTGAGCGTGCTGCGGGGAGAGCGCGAGTCAGCCATGCCCCCGAGGACCCACCCTCTCGGGGGCAGGCGCCCGGCACAGGGTCCGGGCAGCAAGGACGCCTGGGAGCAGAGCGCAGGAGCCCCAGGCATCCGTCCTTCAGAGACACTCTGTTTTCCACTCGGCTGCAGCCGAGGCATGCGGAAATTCCTGGGCCACTGCAGCGCCAAATCCTAACCTGCCGAGCCACACGGAAACTCCCCAAGACGCTCTGTTACAGGAGCGACCGAGCGTTCCCGGAGCCAGTAAGGGGTCCACGTTCCCGTGAGAAAAGGACTCAGGACGCCCCAGTCCAAACACGCCCAGTCCAGACCTCAGCGGACAGTCCTTCCTCCTCCCGGGGGGCCGACCCCACGAGCCCACCGTGCCCGGGCAGGCCGAGCACCAGCAGCCTCCCAGGAGGCAGCGGACGGCCGGGACGTCCACCAGAAGCTTGTCGGGAGCAGGGTCCCCGGGCAGGACGGGGAGCACCGGAGGCCGCCACGCCCGCCACCCCAGCACGGTGCCCGCATCGGCAGCCTGCACCCCGCGGGCTCCATGCCGGTTCAGGAGCGGGTGTCCTTCGCTCTGGGAGCCTGGTCCTGGGGCGACGGCCCTGGAAACCCACCCGCCGGGGACAGAGGGGCTTACTTGTCCAAGGTCGCGGCCAGGATGTACTTGCCGTTCGGAGAGAACTTCACAAAGGACACAGGGGGGTTGTCGTCATCTGCACGGAGCACAGAGACAGCTGCCGCGCGGGGCACCGGCTCTGTGGGGGGGGGGAGCTCCCCTACCACGTGTCGCCCAGTGCGGCCACCGCCACCTGTGCCAACAAAGGGGTCCCCGAGGGCCAGCCACCCTCCCTCACCCACCGCTCGTGCCGGAGTGAGCCAGGCTCCCAGTGACCCCACGACACAAGGGCCTTGGGAGCAAAGGCCTGGTGGCCAGGGGGTCTCAGGTGGCCAGGCCTCTTCCACAGGGTGCGGGAGAGGCCCCAGGATCAAGCCCCAGGAGCAGCTTGCAGACGGCGCCGACTGGGAAGGGGGTGCCGGGTGACCCCCTTAGGCATCTGCCTGCTCTGCGGTCTCCCTAGAAGTCAGGCTGTCCCTGTGACACCCGCACCCTTGGTTCTGACACTCGGGGTCCTTGGGGGCACCCTGGGCCCTGGGGGTGCGGCTGGAAAAGCAGCGGCACGTTCAGGAAGCGCTTTGACTACGTGATGGCTCCCCCCGGCCCCCGACATCTGCCCGAGGAGGAGGGCGGCACCGGGCGGGAGCCAGCGGGGCTGTGTCCCCAGCACCCGGGCAGCGTGCCCGCCCCACATCACCACCTTGGGGCACCGGAAGCCTCCGCTCCCTGACAGGTCCCAGGCACTGCAAAGGCACGTGGGAAGGCACGTGAGGGCCACCCCCGGGTCACAGGGGCCACTCAGGATGGACGAGGGAGGCAGCGCCCAGAGGTCAGGGCGAGCTCCGCCAGGAGCAACACGGGGCTGTCCTGCCGCCTCGCCCTCCCGGCCGGCCCAGGCTCGCTGCCGGTCCTGTCCACGTCTCCGGCCTCAGCTTCCCGCCCGGCTGCGGGGCGGCACAGGGGCTGCCCAAGTTCACCTAACAGCCCGGGCCGAGCACGGCTGCTCAGGGACCCCGCCCCGCCGGGCGCACGTGGCTGCACCCGGCCTCTGGGCAACGGCGTGGGGACAGACGCAGGCGACGTGACAGCGGAAGAGGGCGCGCCATAAGGAGCAGGAGACCCGGCGGCCAGGTGGTCCCTCCCGGCATTCTCACGCTGACGCCCTAACCCAGCACCTCAGACGCGGCGCCACCCGGAGACGGGCCTCCAGGGGATGAGGTCAAGGAGGCGGGCAGGGGGACCCGAGCCGATCTGACGGCCGTCCCTGTGGGAGGAGGGCACATGGCCCAGCGGGGCGCACGCAGAGGCCAGCCGCCTGAGGACACTCGGAGGAGGCGGGGCCGCAGGAGAAGCCAGCCCTGCCCACACCTGGACCCTGGACCCTGGACCTCTGGCCTCCAGGACGTGGGGACAGGTTGCTGCTGCTCAAGCTGCCCGGCCTGCGGTGCTCTGGGGCTCAGGAGGCACCCCTGCCCAGCCCTCACGCCGGCCCAGCTCAGGTGACGCCCGCCCGACTCGCCCCTCCCAGGGCTCCTACTGTCACCGTCCCAGGCCCGAGGCCCATGGGGACCCTTCAGCCACCTTGCGGCCACACACAGCACCCGCCGCCCAGGCCACACTGTCTTGCGGCTCCATTCCGCCCGCCTCCCAAGGCACAGGCTGGCCGCCTGCGGGGCCTCGGGGCCTCTCCCCCAGGCCCCACCCACCAGGGTGCCCCCAGCAGATGGGCTCGCTGAGGGTCCGGACTCACCCCGCCCGCTCAGGGAGTGAGCTGAGCTACATCCAAGGGGCTCAGACGTCCCCCCGAGCACCCCACCCACCAGGCGGCCCCAAGCAGAGCGGATGGCGGTTGATGGCGAAGGGGCTGCCAGGAGGTGGAGGCGGTCAGGAGGGGAGGACCCCTCCCAGAGGGAGCCTCTGAGGGCGGAGGGTGGGGCGGGGGGAGAAGCCACCACAGCTGACCCCGGGTGGTGTCCCCGGAGGCCGGTGGCGCCTGGAAGCTGGGGCCGCAGCACTCACCGATCAGCGTCTTCAGGCACTGGCCCGAGGCGGTGTCCCAGATCCGGCTGCAAAGCAAAAATGACAAAGTTTTAAAGCAGCAGGTGCGGACAGGCGGATTCCTCCATCCCACGGCCCTCGCCCCGACACGCAGCCCATCTCAGGCCCTCGCTGGGGCGCCCCCACTCCCGGTCCCCGGTCACCCCCTCACGTTCCAGGGACCAGAACGGGCGCTGCAGCACAGGCCACACGCCTGTGCCTTCCCTCCTCGGCGAGCAGCAGGGCAGGTGAGGCGGCCCAGGGGGAAGGGACCGTCCCCGCCCGCCGCCCCTCCCCTCACTCCCTCCCTGCTGCTTCCCCGCGGCTCCTCCACAGCACACGGCCGGGGTGGGGAGCAGTGTATAAAAACAGGGTATCATGGGCCTTCCCATGTCTGCTTCTTGCCCCGATGAGGTCCCGCAGGCTCATATGGCTCTGCTCCCTTGAAACAATTCCACCGCAGGCTTTAACATCCTGAATCACATGGTTTTTTTTTTGCACACTCCCCCTTTCTTTTTTAGGGCTGCACCCGCGGCACATGGAGGTTCCCAGGCTAGGAGTCTAATCGGAGCTGCAACTGCCGGTCTACAACTGCCACAGCAACGCCAGATCCGAGCCACACCTGCGACCTACACCACAGCTCACAGCAACGTGGGATCCTTAACCCACTGAGCGAGGCCAGGAATCGAACCCGCATCCTCATGGACACCAGTCCAGTGCGTTTCTGTTGAGCCACAACGGGAACTCCCCTGGCGACGTGTGATTAGGAGTGGCTGCTGGATTTTATCGGGTACCTGCTCTCCACCAGTAACATTACACGGCTCTTCACCTCTGATTTCTTGGCTGACTATGAGATGATCAATTCCTGACATTTGATGCACTGTGACAATCCTCTCATCACTCCATAAGCCCACTTGTCACCCAATACCACTTCTCCGTGCACTGCTGGACTCAGTTTGCACAGCTTTCTGGGGAAATCTGACACCCGTGTCCAGCAGCAGAGTCGTGCGGGACCCGAAAGGGCTTCGGGCGCCCCTTTCATCCAGCAGCCCGGGAGGTGCTGCTCAGCCCGGCCTCAGTATGAGATCGCAGGGCCCAGCACGGTCTGCAGACCTTCCGTCAGCTTCCCTGGCCTCACTGAGGGTACAGCTTATTTTAATTTCGCTGTCGTTTCCCCCTTTCACCACCTTTCAATACAAATGTCCTCCTGTCACCGCTTTTGGTCACGCTTGTTCTTTCCCTCACCCCCTCTGGAAGGCGTGGAGCCTGGCCACAGGCGCCTCTGAGAACGACCCCCACTGCTACATCCACATCTGCTCGGTCCCAAGTCCCCCTCTCTCGGAGTCCGAGAGCAACCACACAACTCACCCACAGAACATTCTAGCTCGCGGCAGCTCCAGGCCGCCACGGTGCCCGGTGGGTGCGCGCGCCGTCTTCGTGAGCTCGGCCCGGCTCGCTGTGCTGCCGTCTCCCTGGCTGACGCGCTGCCCTCAAACCCCGCGTGTCAACACAGCTCTGTGCTCTGCACCTGCCCCCTCCCGGCCTTGACCGGCCAACCAAGCCCCCTGCTTCAGGCACGTTTCCCAAAACGACAGTCAGAAGGGCTTTCGGCCCAGATCCGACTGTCCCTGCTGTGTTCGGGGTCCAGGCCTCGCAGCCCCCGCCTGCGGTGGCACCCAAGGCACTGAGCACTGCGTCTGCCGCGGCACCTGCAGGCGTACCGCTTGTTTCTCTACCTCCTTCCCTTCCCTTCTGCTCAAGGTGAACAAAGCTCTAGTCACGCTCTTGCCCCAGTGACTGAGGTCCCCCCGGGCTGTGCTGGCCCACGTCTCCTCCCGGTGACGAGCGAGCTGGGAGGGGACCGCCCCCCGCAAACTCCCTGAGGCTCTGCAGCCACCGTGAGAACCCAGGAGGCCGCCCACTACCAATTCCACGCTCTCGGAGCCACGCCCACTGAGACCAGCCCCCCACCCCACCCCCACCCCGCGATGGGGCTCCCCTTGACCCACCTGTTCCGGGCGCCCTCGGCCGGCAGGTCAGCACACCTTCCCACCCCCTCCCCGCCAGCTTGGGACGCGGACCCTCAGCACCTAAAGGGGTCGCGTCCAGGACAGCAGCGCCTCCCCGGGCTCCTCCCGGCCGCGCTCTCCCAACCCTGGATGTCAGCCCCCACCCCCAGCCCCGCGGGGCTGCCTGGGCCGGGCACCGTCCAGCCGCCCGCAGCCCTGGCTGGGCGTCAGCGCCTGGAGGGCCGAGGCTGCGCCGGACCCGGGCCGGACCCAAGAGCAGGCGGAGAACCTGCCGCCCGCCGGGGCAGTGAGGCTTCTTCACTCACCAGAGGCCGTCGTAGCTGCTCGATACTATCAAGGACCCGTCCCGATTGAAGTGAACCTGAGAACGAAGGGTGGGTCAGGGCAGAAACTTCAGGTCGACACGGACCGCGCCACCCATCACCTGCCCGCCGGGGCCTTCCGCTCCCCCGCCCCGCGCGTCCCGCCGCTGCTGAGCGAGCTTTAAGCCCTCCCGCTACCGGGGGCTCTGAAGGACACGCAGGAGCCCGCGATGAACCAGCCCTTCTCCCTGCGGTCTCCGCAACGGCTTGCTGCGCACAGAAGGCTGGGCCGGCGGAGAGCCAAGCCCGAAGCGCCCCGGTGTTGAAGTCACTCGCTGACGAGTAACACACGGCCCGCCTGGGAGAGGGGCCCCGCCGCGCCTCGAAGGCAGCTGGACACGGAAAGGTGGCCACAGACAACTCCCACCGCAAGAGAGAGAAAAGCCCACAGGAGAGAGGCCCGCTCCTCGTCGCGCCGGGGGTGAGCCCACATGCCCCTGCCGCCGCGCCCGGACCCCGCAGCCGGCTCGAGCTCTCCAGTCGGGGCGGGAACGTGACCCAGCCTCTCCAAGCCCCTGCCCGCGGGAGGCGCGAGCCCCAGGTTTGATGCTGCTCCCAGGAGCCGGCCCGCGACAGCGCCACGCCCCCAACAGCGCCACACCAGTTATTCGATCTCAAAGCCGGACCACCCACTGCGGGGTAGGCGAGATCCACCTGCTGGCAAGGAAACGGAAGCTGACAGGCCCCCTTCTCACAGCTGGCTTATCTCTGGGTTCCTCCTCCCTTTTTTTCTAACCGCGTCTTAGTGGAAACAGAAGTAATGACAACGTCGGAAGTTAGCGTTCATCATAAACGTCCATCCTGAGTCCCGAGCAGAAGCCCTGTCTCCCGCTACGCGTGACGCGTGTCCTGTGTGGGGCGGAGCCACACGGACGGCCTGGTTTAGTCCCTGGGGGCCGGGGCCCCGTGTGGACCAGCGTCCCCACCTCACCCACAGACACCCGGCCACGCCCTCCTTCACGACGGGCTGGCCGGCGGAGCGGCCCCCGTGTCCCTGAGCCACGAGGTGCTGGCAGCGTCTGTGGGGACCACCTGCATCTCCCGCACATTCACCCCAGAGGCTGGTCCAGGGACCACGGTGGTGGGGGGGAGCGGTCGGGGGCCTGGGACGCGCCCCGTGCTAGACTCTCCTCAGCGGCTGCAGCAGGAAAGCGCCGGCGAGATGATCCGACGGGTTTACTGCGCCCAGTACGTTAGTGCAGCCAATGCTGAAAACGGTTAACAAGTCACTGTGCATCTTCCTCCGTTGTGCTAAGTCCCGGAAACCTGGGAGGTAAGTACCTCGGTCACGCACATCTCGGCCGGACGCCCTCCGCGGTCTGCCTGCCGCGTGTGGCTGGGGCCTCCGTGCGGGTGGCAAGGCCCTTGAGAAGCCGCAGTAGCTGTTCCCGCCCTGCTCCGGCTGGCACCCACTGTTCAGCCTTGACCGTGTGCTCATCAGCCTCCCAGAGTGATTTTTCTCTACACCTCTCAGCCATCGTTCAGTCACACGCACCCATCTGCACCTGCAGGACGGCGTCCAACCCAAGCCCCGGCACTAGATGAGCCAACTCGGGTCCCCAAGGCCTGCAGTGCCAGCTCCAGGCTTTGCTTTGTCCCAGCCACGTCCAAGGACCACCACTGGCAAACATGTTTTCCCTTCCAAGCCCTGCTCAGGTGGGAGAGGCAAAACAGCCCACACCCTCTGTTCCAACAACAGCCCCAAAAGAAGGTGCCCCAGCAGTAAGAAGGGCAGCGAGAAAGGGTCACCCGCATGGAGGCAGAGTCTCGGCTCAGACAATCTGCTGAGGTCTCGGGGGCGACACCTGCAGACAGATGAGCAGGTGCGGAAGCAGCGAGGCAGGACGGACAGGTGAGATGGACAGCAGGCACAGGGATGGAGGGGTGGCCAGGCAAGAGGACAGGAGCTGCAAACAACCCATCCAAAAATGGGCAGAAGATCTAAACAGACAATTCTCCAAAGAAGACATACAGACGGCCAAAAAACACATGAAAAGATGTTCAACATCACTAATTATTAGAGAAATGCAAATCAAAATTACTATGAACTACCACCTCACACTGGCCAGAATGGCCACCATCAAAAAGTCTACAAACAATAAGTGCTAGAGAGGGTGTGGAGAAAAAGGATCCCTATTACACTGCTGGTGGGAATGTAAATTGGTGCAACCACTGTGGAAAACAGTATGGAAATTCCTCAGAAAGCTAAAAATAGAATTACCATTTGATTCAGCAATCCCACTCCTGGGCTTCTATCCAGAGAAAACCATGACTCGGAAAGACACGTGTACTCCAGCGTTCACTGCAGCACTCTATGCAATAGCCAGGTCACGGAAACAACCTAAATGCCCATCGACAGAGGAGTGGATAAAGGATATGTGGTGTTTATATACACAATGGAATATTGCTCAGCCATTAAAAGGAAATAACAGCATTTACAGCAACATGGATGGACCTAAAAATTACAATGCTAGGTGAAGTCAGTCAATGAGACACCAACATCACATGCTATCACTTACATGTGGAATCTAAAAAAAGGACACAACGAACTTCTTTGCAGAACAGATACTGACTCGCAGACTTTGAAAAACTTAAGGTTTCCAAATGAGACAGGTTGGGGGGTGGGGGATGGGCTGGGGGTTTGGGATGGAAATGCTATAAAACTGGGTTGTGATGATTGTTGTACACCTATCAATGTAATAAAGTTCATTAAGAAATTAAAAAAAAGAGGACAGTAGCTGGACTAAAGTGGGCAGAGGCCAGCAGAAGAGCCACCGACCCGTCTATCAAAGGCTGACCGTGAGTAGCAGGTCCGGCACCGCCCCGGCACCCGCCTACAGACATGGAGACGCGGCCGCGTGACAAGGACACACACTACACTCCTTTCCGTGATGCGGGGGTTACACACAGCACCCGCCACCCAGCCGGGAGCCTGCGGGCACAGACCCCGAAGGTGCCCAAGAGGCCTCTCCGGGCGGGCAGGCTGGAGCCGAGCGGTGCCACGCCGCCGCTGCCTGGCATGGGGAGGGAGCCGGAAAACTTTTTTTTTAAAAAACCAAAACACCCCAGAGGGTAGACGCCAGCTGCTGGCAGTTGTCTCTGAGAGCAGGAGCCAGGAGACTCTGATTTGCTACCTACTACGCTGCCTGCCTGTTTTTTTAAAGTAAGCACACGTAACTTTTTAAGAAATAAGACTTTAAAAATCCTACCACCGTTTGAAGCAAGAGTGCCATCCCTAACCACGCGCCATAACACAGACAACTTTCAGCTCCCAGCCGTCACTCCAACTGCCTCCTGGTTACTTCTTGCGTCTTTGCTTGCGGCCTGTTTGGACGGCTGTGCCCCACCGTGGAGGGGAGAGGAGCAGAGGGCCGCAGAGCCCATCATCCGGGCGCCCTCCACGGGGACCACCTCCCTAGGAGCCCCGGGCACTGGCTGTGACACCGGCAGCGAGGCCGTGCCTGAGGGCAGCAGCGGTCAGCGGCTTCAACCAGCCAGTGTCTGTGCCCTGAAGGCTGGGGGCTCTGCGGACGGTCTTGGCTGGACAAAGGTCTTCCAGGGCTGAACCTGCTTAAAACTGCACAATTCAGAACCTCAAAGGGACCAGGTGCTCGGTAACAACAAACAAGCTGTTCACACCTGACTCCTTCCACTTCTCAAACGTAAACTTGGCCAAAAATCCACCTGAGGCTCTCAGCTAACAAAGAAATATTCTGGCCTGTTTTTTGGCTGCACCCACACACAAGGTGGGGGGCACGCAGACCTTGCCAGGCCAGGATCGAACCTGCGCCACAGCAGTGACCACACCAGACCCACAACTGCCAGGCCACCACAGAACTCCCTGCTTTGGCCATTTTGCAACCGAGCAACTCCCGACACATGTGCAGTTTAGCTCCGGCACGTGCACTGAGCACGGCCGGGACCAGCAGGCCGCAGGGCACACCCAGAGGGCCCCGCCTGCCCCGCGCTCGCCCCCGGCCCTGGGACCCTCCGCTCAACAGCCGCATCACCGCGCTCACAGCTCCCTCGGGAGGCCCCGCTCCAGGCCCGGCCCGTCCTGGAAGTCTCCGCGAGCACCGCTCGGCCATGTGGCCTCCCACGGGGCACAGGACCGTGAGCCCAGCTCTGACGGTCGCTCGACCGCGCTCCCAGCTCCGGGACTTACGGCCGAGACGGGATCCGAATGCGCGGGCAGCGTCTTGAGGCACTTCCCCGTCTTCACGTCCCATATCCTCACGCTTTCGTCAAACTGCAGACAGAGGAAGAGGTCACGGCGGTTCCACAGGGAGGGGCAGAGAGAGCAGACGTCTCGGAAGCCAGGACCCTCAGCGCCGCCCCCGGGGCCCCCGCGAGCAGCGAGGGAGACTCAGAGCTCCCCGCCAGCCCCACGGGGCTGTGAGGGCAGGCGGCAGCCACCCCCGTCCCTCCCAGCCCCGCAGAGCCGGCCCCCACTCACCGAGCCCGAGACGATGAGGTTGGACTGGGGGTTGAAGTTGCAGCAAAAGACGTAATTACTGTGTCCCTTCAGGGTTTTCAGACACTTGCCCTAAAACCGAGCGTTGTGAGGATAAGTTACTCCTGGGGTCGTCCGCCCAAGGACCAGCGTCAGGCTGGACCCCCAGCACCCGCCCCACAGCAGCCGTACAGCGCCTCTGCCCCGCAGCGCGGCTGCGCCTCGTGCCGCGCCCGCCGCACGCCGCTTCTCCCCCAGCCCCGCGGGGGACCCCGCCGCTCACCGAGCTCACGTCCCATATCTTCAGGGTTTTGTCATCTGAGGCAGAAACGAGGAGGTTAGAGTCTGAGGACCAGGCCACGTCTGATATTCCCTGGGGGCGGAGACACACAAAGGGGCTGAGCCAGCAAAAGGCACGGGCTGAACCCGCAACTCAAGACACTCATCACCCGCCCCAGAGGCCCTCTAGCTCCCGCTGGCACGCGGACGGAGCCCGGCCTGGACCAACAGCCTGTCCTCCATGGCGCCGCCAGGCCTCACAGTCAGACAGAAACTCGAGGCCGAAAAAAACAAGAGGCCCCCCGGCCCCGCAAAAAAAACAAGAGGCCAAAATCGGGGGGCGGTGGGCTTAGCCCTTGACCTGACAGACCCGGAGCCGGACCCCCAGCCCGCCCAGGAGTGACCACAGGGAGCAGGGCTGACACCCACCAGCTTGTGACCAGATACGGTTTTCTCGAATTTTCCATCATAAGCTCCCCAAATCTTAATGAGTTTATCTGCAGCTGAAAGACAAGAAGGAAAAGTGGTGGAGGCCTGAGGCCTTGGCCTCGGGAAGCCAGCCCGCCCACTCCCCGGGCCCCCGCCTCCTCCAGCCGCTGACAAGCTGACAATCACGGGGGACACCTACACGAACTCGCCAGCCATTCCCCATTGGGGCTGAACTTCACCGAGGACACAGCTTTCGTGTGGCCGGCCAGGGTGAACTTGAGAGCGTAGTTTGGTTTAACAGGTGTGGGCTGTTGAAGGGAGCGGACGAGTCAGCGAGCAGCAGCCAGCGCTGTCCGATTCAACTGACTACAGAGGCGGCGGGACCAGCGTCCCGCGGCTTCACTGCCAGCTCGCCCTATTATCTTCGGATGGCGCCCCCAGAACTCCCACCCGTCCCCACGTCCCCTTTCAAACACGCCCACATCTGAGCTCATTCTCTCCCCCATCCCAGGCAGACCCTGCCTGTCCTGTGGCCCTGGCCGCAGACGGCCCCGCCACCCTGGCTAGAATCCCGCGGGCCCCTCCAGGCAGCGGCCCCCCACCGGCCCCTGAGGCTTGCTCCCTGCGGTCTGCAGGAGGGGTCTGCCCTGCAGCCGTGGGGCCAGGGTGGGGCTGTTCGCCAAGGGACAGTTTCTGGGTCCCAAGGACTCCAATGAGACCAAGGATCTGCGCTGGGGGTCAGGCCTCCTCCCGGGACAGGCTGGGCGTCCTCCACGTGTGCGAAGCACGCACTGGCTGGGAACGCGGTTTTGCGTGAAAATCGTGATATTTAAGGAGGGAGAAGGGACTCGAGGGCTATAGCATTTCCGCAAATCTTCCAGCCTCTGCACCCGCACTTCCTCACACGCCCCCGGAACGCGCCTTGCTCTGCGTGGCCGCCGCCGACGGGGCGGGCTGCGCTCTGGCGGCCTCGGTCTCCGGCTTCTTCTCCTCGGTGGCCATGGCTCTGAAGCCCACCGGGCGGGGGGGACGGCGGCAAGCTCACGGCTCCAGGCAGAAGCCGCAGGTAGGGAGCGCTGTCAGCTAATGCAAACCTGCAGTGGGGGACGGAGGCCAGGAAAGAGAACAACCTTCAGAAGTTAATTTCCAGGGCAGAGATGATAAAAACGTCTGACCACCTAACCGAGCCCGTGGCAGGTACTGTCCAACCTGAGGCTCCTTCCGCCCTGACTCCGCGGACCGTGCAGGTACCACGCCGCCCTCCGCCCTTTAGTCAATGTGGCCCGAGACCCTGCTCCCAAGGGTGCTTCCTATTTTGTTACCCAGAAGTCTGTAGAAACGGAGCACAGTCCAGGCAGACAGAAGGCAGCTGTCTTCAAAGAGCCCTTGATACATTAAAAAAATAACCAATCCACCCAAGGCTTCTTGTCAGGAAACCAACATGCCGAATTACAGGAGACTGGGCTGCGGGCGGAGAAGTTTGGGAACGCATCCAAATCCTTAAACACATCCCAAGTGACGCAAAGGCACTAAGAGCCTCATCTGAAAACACAGGAGTGGGCCCTGCGTCCCCACCCCCTGGGGAGGGGCTTCCAGGTCCAGTGTGCAGGCTGGAGACACAGGCGGCTTCCAGAACACTAACAGCCGAAAGCTGCTGTCCCAAGACACGGCCGGGAAGCACAAACCAGAGCCGGCCATGCCCGCTGGAGTCCCCGCCGTCCAGTCCAGCCCTCCATAGAAGCAGCCTAAAGCATGCAGATGTGCTGCAAGCAAGACCCGCTGCAGAGGAGGGGGAAAGAACGCAGCTCAATTAGGTTTCAGCATGAAAATGGGAACCACTCAAAAGCCACACAGTAAGACTGGTTTCCTCCATCGCGGGAACAGATTCCGCCACTGGGATATATGGGCCAGAAACACACCAGGTGAGTCTGACACAAGGGAAAGCATTACCCCAGAGCCACCTAGACAGCCCGCAAGTACCACTGGCCAGCCACCTCCCAGAAGCTGGCACCACCGTTAACCTACGGGGTTTACAAACTGTACATTCTAGCTTGGCACTTAAAACTGGAAGTTTGCACGGGTTTCTTGTCACACTAAGGCGGAACAGAAGCTGTCAACAAGAGCAAGTCCCAAACTCTCCCTCCAAGGAGATGGGAGAGAAAGTACAACGCAACACAGCTGTGCAGAGTGGCCACAGCTTGCAGAGCAGAAACAGCTGGTCACCTGCAGCAAGGCTACCTGCGCCGGACGGATCCTGCAGCGTCCAAAGCTCAAGGACTAGGCTGGCGGAGGGGAGGGAAGGGCAGGTCAGGAGACGTGTGGGGGCAAAATGATGGTGCAAAGCTGGGGCTCAGGAAACGCTAGGCACTTGGAGAGTCTTCAGTGCAACCAGGCGGTGCCGATCAGCCCGGCGCTGCCTGCCCTGTGCTGGGCCGGACACGTGGGGTGGAGATGGGCAGAGAAGAGAGCCACAGAGTCCACCACGCAGCACCGAGCACCAGAAGCAACCAGACCAAGGCAAGAGCTGCGAGAAGGGTCCCGCGGCCCACCTGAGCTAAACACGAGTAGGAACAGAAGAGGCTCTGTCTGGGCTGAGAAAGGGAGCACAGAGGCCTGAGACCCACCAGGAGGAGGTGGGAAAAACTGGCTGCCTGCAGGTGAGGAGCAGGGGACCCAAGAGGGGGACAGAAAAAGGGCCCAGCCTCTGCCCCACTCTTCAGATAGCAGCGCATTAACATACAGAAATCAACCCTTTAGAAATATGATTTCTGGACTCCTTGTTTGGAGCCCACCTCCACAGCACCTGCCTCCTGCTCACTCTTGGCTCCCAGGTGAGTCTGACCACCTAAGGCTGAGCCTCCCAAACTTCAGAGTGCCCTCCTGGACTGCCGTAAAATACAGATTCCTGGGCGCCACCCCAGAGACTGGGGCCAAGGTGTGGGAAAACCGGAGATGACTGGCCCGCACAGAGTGAGGAAACTCGGCTCTCCGCACCCCACCTGAAATCTCAGACACACCTGGGTTCCAGCCTAACTAGCTGCCTCCTACCAGCCGGACCAATCTCAGGAGATAGTGTCTAACACAGTACCTTCCAAACTGTCGGTAAGGGACCTGAGCAGGTAGAAACGGGATGAGAAGGAACCAGGAAGCATCTTCAATATTCCCTAAAATGGCCTTTGCAAGCCAGACTGGAAGGGGTCCGAGGCTCCACCTCAGGGGCGTGGTGGTCCTCCCTTGGTAATGGCAGCCCCGCAGCCCCGAAACCCCGGACTCTCAGGGAGCAATGGGGCCTGGCTGACCCGGCCTGGGGGTACAGAGCAGGCTGGGGTGGGGGTGTCTCTGCAGCAGAGGGCAGACAGCGCGCCACATCCAGGCACTGGATGGCTCAATGGGCCTGGGGTGTTTCTCTGCAGGCAAAGGCGAGATGCACGGCGGCTGCAGAAGGAGTCGCAGTCCCGGGGCTGGGGGCTCGTCCCCTGACCGCTGGTGGTGGGAGAAGCTGGGGGTCCCAGGGGCTCCGCGACGGTCCGTGCGGGGCCGTTTGGGGAGGGAGCTGGGCGCTCGGCGGGGAAAAGGGGCGCGGAGCCCGCGCCCCGGAGGCGAGGCAGCGGGCACGGGGCGCCTGAGCCGGGAGGCCCGGCGCGGCTGAACTGGGGCCGGGGCCCGGCCAGCCAGAACACGTGCCGCGGCGGGCGGCGCGGGGTGCGCCGGCGTCGACCCCCAACACCCGTGCCCCCGAGGGGTGTCCGCCGGCCAGGCGGCCCCAGCTTACCTGCCGGGCGGCTGGGGGCTGGGGGGCGGGCGCTCCGGGCGTCGCGTCTACCGCCGCCTGGGCGGGAGCCGGGCCGAGCTCGACTAGGCGGCGCGGCGGACGGCAGTGCGCGTGCGCGAGGGGCGGGTGCGCGAGGGCGGGGCAAACGCACAAAGCCGGCCTCTTGGAGGGGAGCTACGGAGAGCGGCGAGGAGCAGAAAGCCTCGGCTCGGCTCAACGCCTTAAAGGGACAGTGCGCTGAGCGCACTTCCTGCTTAGAGGCGTTAACCCGGGAGGTGACCGGTTCCGGCCTTGCTCCTACAAGGAGCAGAGTTCCCCCGCCGTGAAATTCAAGTGGCGGCCCGGCCCTAACGTTTCTTCTGTGATGGGACACCTGCGTGGTCGCGGCCCTCCATCGTCGCGCAGGCCGGAGGGCGGCGCTCTCGGCAGAGCCGTCCGCTTAGCGTCTCCATCAGTGCTTGGGACGTGCCAGTACAGAGACCCTCACCTACCCTCACCTTCCAACTTTGAAGCGAGGAACCTGAGCTCCAAAATGTTCAGAATCCCCTCTCCCGGAGCTGCGTCGTCTGCACTCCGCCCATCAGCTCCCCCGCGGGGCTGGCGGAGGGGTCTCCTCGCCTCTCGCGTGTCGGTGCAGAGAGCCCTCCGGGCGCGCCTGCCCTCCTCTCCTGAGCCCCCAGCGCGGAATACCAATACTCACTGCGTGCAGGCTGCTCTGCTGTCGGCAGGGTGATGGCCCAGACAGGTATTATCACCTCCATTTACAAAGCGGGAAGGGGAGGCCCAGAGAGGGAGGGCTCGGGGGCACAAGGAGAACCTGGAGCCGGTGTTCCGGCCCCAGTCCTGCACATTCTCATCACACTGCCCCACTCCTGCTGCCTACGTGAGTCTTAGAGTCGTGGAGGTGGTCCCACGCCAGGCCCATGGGTGGAATAACACAGTCTTTTTATTTCCTAATTAAAAATGGGAACACTTAGGAGTTCCCTGGTGACCTAGCGGTTAGGGCCTCAGCGGTGTCACTGCCGTAGTGAGGGTTGGATCCCTGACCTGCGAACTTCCGCATGCCATGGCTTGGCCAATTTAAGAAAAAAAAAAAAAGTGGGAACACCAAACGTGACACAGGAACCTGTGCAAACAAAGGACATAGCGTTTGAAATGGAAATGCCCGTAGGAATGGTTGTCATAGATACAGGAGGTGAGGCTGGCAGCTGGCCTGAGGTCCCCTCCCAAGGAGAAGGCAGGGGCCGCGAAGTCCCTGTCTGGCTTTGCATGACTGGGTGTGGATCTCTGTGCCCAGGAGGCCCAGTCGCCTTGGGTCAGGTGCCCTGGAGCAGACAAAGCCAGCTCAGGATGGAGAGTATCTGCATCCACCTGCTGCCCGGCTCCAAAACAGAGCCCGTTACAGACTCTCCCCCGTCACCTCTCCCACAGCTCTCATAGGCAGCCATCCTCTTCCCGCCACGCCTACCCCAGTCCCGCCTCCCTCCTGGCCTTTTCCAAACCTCTCTGAAGCAGAAAGAACTTCTAAACCCCCAGTGCTGACCCATCATTCCCCGATTTAAGATGCAGAGCTGGCTTCCCATTGTTGCCCTGAGATCCAGCCCGGTCTCTGCCCAGGGCGTTTTCCAGACTGGCCTCCCCTTGTAGCCTAGCAACGCCCCCAAACGGTGCAATCAGGTTCCAGCCCCCAGTCCAAAGTACTTCCTGACCCTGGAACTCAAAAGTCAAACCAGGTTCCCTGGTAAATTGGTCTTGCCTTCCCTCCACTCTCGGCTCCCCGCACCCTCCCCCCCAGGAGACAGAGTGGAAAAAAAAAAAGCTCTTCTAATTCTGTTGGGTACGTTTGCACACCCCACTGTCGCAGTTCAACTCACGAAACAAAGCAACACAGCAGGTAAAGCAGTTTAACAAAAACAGGTGATCTGCTTTATTGTCTGGGTTTTAAATCCTTTTATATCCCTCCCCAAATGAGATCAGGCTCAGAAAAATCACGGTGGAAACGGAAGCGAGAATGAAAACTGGCACAGCGGAAACGAACCCAACTAGGAACCAGGAGATTGCGGATTCCATCCCTGGCCTCGCTCAGTGGGTTAAGGACCCGGCGTTGCCGTGAGCTGTGGTGTAGGTCACAGGCGCGGCTTGGATCTCTTGTTGCTGTGCCTGTGGCGTGGGCTGGCAGCGGTAGCTCTGGTTTGACCCCTAGCTTGGGAACCTCCATATGCCGCAGGTGTGGCCCTAAAAAGCAAAATAAAATAAGAACTAGAGGAGAAAACATTTTGGAGATCTGGTTTTCTTTTTTTCTTTTTTTTTAGAATATTGTGCTTTGCCCAATGGGAACCAGTTGGCGAATGAACCTCTTTCTGTGAACAATTCTTACAAAGACAGTATTTCTCCAGGCAGACAATACGAGCATGTGTGGGTACCCTCCCCCCCCCAGGCTCTCCTGCTCCTCAGGGCCCCCTTTTCCGTCCTCATAACCCAAGCCACATCTGTGACCTACACCGCAGCTCACAGCAGTGCCGGATCCTTAACCCGCTGAGCGAGGCAAGGGATCGAACCTGAGTCCTCTTGGGTGCTAGTCAGGTTTGTTAACTGCTGAGCCATGACGGGAACTCCAAGACCACCTTCTAATAGGACTCAAAGCTTTTGAAAAACCATATTTTGTCACCTAGAGATAAATATTTCCTCAGGGACAGACCCCATCAGGGCTTGCCGGGAGGTGACCGAGGCACAGACAGGGTGGCCAGAGTGCTCTGATGCTCCCCAGGGCGGGCAGCAAGCAAGCTAGAGGGGGACACTGGCTCTTTAATGGCCAAGCCCAGAGCTTTGGACTCCAAGAAAGTTGATGGGGGCGGGTCGAGAAGACGCCCAGGTCGTAAGGTCTCCAGGCGCTGCACACCAGACTTCCCGACTGGACACCCCCCCACCCCACGGGGCCAGCGTTCCAGGGAGCTGCTGGCACTGCCAGGAGACCCCAAGGCGCCTGCCAGCCAAGGTCAGTGGGTTTTATATTCCAATTCCTTTTCCCCTGGTAGTTACGCCAGGCAGCTGTTTGGGGGGACTCTGTCCCCCTTCCCCCTGCTTGGTCTCTGCTGTCCCTTCTCCCACACCTCCCCGTGGTCCCTCAGGACAGGCGGTGTCCCCACGGTCCCCTGGGGCCCAGCGGGCCTGCAGCCGTGCCATCCAGAAAGCCACTTCGGACTGTGTCATCACCCTTCTCTTCACACCCTGGCCTCGGTTTGGTTTCCCATTTGAAACTGCAGATGAAACAGGAAGCTGTTGACACTGACCTTGAGGTTTCTTCTGCTGCCCCCTCCTTCCATGGCCTTTGCCCAGTGCGGACCCCGCCCCCGGGACGGCCCCCTGGTTCCCTTCCCCTCCCTCCGTCCTTCCTGAGCCACCCTCTAGGCTGAGCCCTCCAGGCCACCACCCTCCCTTGGGAGACTGACGGGCCAGTTTGCCCGGCACTGTCCTGTTTTAGAACTGAAAGTCCTCATTGCTGGCAGCCCCTCAGTCCAACAGAGGCCGGGACAGTGACCTGAACTCACCTCCACCTCCATCCCTACTGTGTGCTCCCAGAGCAGGGCCGGCCCTTCTGAGCGCAGGTGCCTGCTAGGGGGAGACTCACGCAGTAGGTGCTGCACCAAGAGCCTCCAAAGAAACGCATCTCGGAATGTTCGCTTTCACTTCCCGTTGGATTTAATCCTAAATTGCTGTAAAGTCTCCACCGAGAAACCCCCACTGCCCTGAGCCTCCCCCTGGCCCCAGGCCTGGTGTCTAAGGGAGGGGGGCCTTAGACACCAGGAAAGCTCAGGACATGAAGATCTTCCTGGAGAGGTACCAGGACGATGGAGTGAACATGTTCTAGTCAGGACTTGGCACGTGGTAGGTGCTCAGTTCATTCATTCATTCAACAAACAGTCATCAAGAACAGTCATCCAGGTGAAGCTGGGCGCCTGACACCTGTCTGGCCGGGAGCCAGGTGGGCGGGGCGAGCTGGCCGGGCAGGAATCCGTGGAATGCGGCTCCCACTTCCAAAGCCAGGCCCCACCCGTTCCGGTGTGCCCCTCACCTCCGGGGCAGCTTGGGTGAACTCCCCTGGCGGAGGGGGTCCCCGCACGCGAGAAAGAAGCAGCTCCTGCGACAGTAGAGGTGGGGATCAGAGGTCCCAAAGCAGGGCACTTTTTTTTCCAAAGGCTTTAGGGTTTTCCCGGTCCCCCGCCCCCGGGGTTGGGGGTATGGGTGTGGATGGTGCTTGGGGGGGGGTCACTTTTTTTTTTCTTCTAGTTTTTATTGCGATATAATTGTGATATAGATTCATGTAAGTTTAAAGTACATATGTGGTGATTTGACACATACTTAGATTACAAAATGATTGCCATAAGGGGGGCACTTTTAAGGAACATAAATGTGGCTGCTAGTACTCCACCTGTGTGTCCCCGTCATGTCAAACTCTTCGCATTTGTCCCCGTTCTAAAATCCACCGCAGCTGTTCTTCCTGCGCGCCTACTGTGTGCCCGCTTCACTGGCCTCCGGCCCGTGTACACAGTCCCCTGAAACTCCAGATGTAGTTGTCAGTCGTTTGTGTTTTCATGGATGGGGAAAACAGAGGTTCGGCCAGTCCCATGACCACAGTGAACAGCAGGGCAGGGCCTGACCCTGCTCGGGGGGACCCCCAGAGTCCACCACGCACCTCAAGGGCCGCCTGGCCCTTTCCCTCCAGCGGATGCTGTTTCCGCTGAGCTCTGGTCAGCCCTGCTTCTTCGGCCCTTCATGCTGCTGCCTTCTCAGCTTTCCGTCACCTTCCCACAGCCGCTGTGAGCCCTGGGTCGCGCGCTTGGGCCATTTCCAGGTTTCAGGTCTGCCTTTGTTTCTGGGGAATCAGATCCAGGAGCCCCACTGGGTCACGTGACGGGAGCGTCCTTCGCGGGGACACGTAACCCAGGGGAAGAGGCAAATGACGGTCCGGACCTGGGGTGCGCCTCTCGCCCCAGTGCGTGAGGGGAGCTTGGGGCCAGGGAAAGGCACACGGCAGCCGGCCGGCCCCGGGGCCTGCCTTTCTGGGTTTCCCACGCTGCTGAGAATTCCCTGATGAGCAACCAGCCTAAAATAGAAAAGCTGACGCAGGGGAAACGCCAGGGGCCAAAGTCTGTGCCCAAGCGCGCCCTCTGCCAGCTGCAGGCTCGCTCCCTCCATCCCTGGCTCCCCCAAGGAGCCTCAGGCCCCTCTCTCTGCCTCCCCACTTGACTTGGTCCTCCTCCAGGGTCTTTAAATCCCCCTGCAAACAGCTAAGGGCCTCACCCGCACGGGGACCGTGGACAAGGCTCCTCTGGGGCTGGCCAGCAGCCTGGGCTCGCTCCCAGAACCCAGCTGTCTTCCGGTGTGAGTTCAGCCTTGGGGCTGGAGCGGGGGCAGGGAGGGCCGCCACGCCAAACCCAGCCCCGCCGCCGGCAAGCAGCTAGCCCCCAGGCAGATGGGACCGGAGCTCCCCCCTGGGGCCCGGCTTTGGGAAGTGGGAGCAGGCCCAAAACTGGAGCTGCTTGGCTCTGTCCGGCACAGAGGAAGTGGGGTGTGGTTCTTCTGGCTGGTTCTAATCCCAGACACGGATTTGTGTTCAAGCTGTCTGGGACCAAAGAAGAGAAGAGGGACTGTGAGGGTAGGGAAGGCCATTTACATTCTAGAAACAGGAGTTCCTGTCCTGGCTCAGCAGTAATGAACCCAACTAGTACCCATGAGGATGCGGGTTCGATCCCTAGCCTCGCTCGGTGGGTTAAGGATCCAGTGTTGCCGTGAGCTGTGGTGTAGGTCGCAGACGCGGCTCGGATCCCGCATTGCTGTAGCTGTGGCAAAGGCCGGCGGCTACAGCTCCTGTTAGACCCCTAGCCTGGGAACCTCCATATGCCGCAGGTGTGGCCTTAAAATGATAAATAAATAAATTAATTAAATAAATAAATTCTAGAAACAGTGGTCCCTAATATGCGAAGGAAAGCTAGACCTCAGTGCCGTGCAGAACTGAAAAGATTCTTCTGGGACTCTTTCCCATAAACAGCTGCGGACGGAGGGAGACCGCTGCGGGACGCTGCCAACAACGTTGCTTACAATGACGAAGCAATGGGAGACAGATGTCCGTCCTTAGGGAGAGGTGAATCTGGCAGGGTACACTGGACTGTCCTGCAGCCTCCAAAGGAATAAGGGAGCTGCAGATGCCGGGCCGTGGATGGACAGCGATGGCACATGGAGAGAGGAAAATCCAGCGTGCACAGGACACTGCAGGCTTTGTAGAAAAGCTCTGTGCGGGGAGGAAGTGGGAATCTGCAGGGCTCAGATTCTGGGGAGAAGGAATGAGGACGGGTGCGAAGGGGCACGCTGAAATTCCTGGGCTGGGGATCGAACCTACGCCACAGCAGTGACAACGCTGGGTCCTTAACCCAACAAGCCACCAGGGAACTCTGATTTTCCTCTTATACCACCAGCATTTTCCAATCCGATGTCCCTTGTGGTTAAAGGAAGTAATCACAGGTTGTGTTCATTTTCTCAATAGGAGGATGACCCACGATGCTGCTAGGCCATTACAAATAGTTCTCGCTCCCAGCCAGGCCTTTCTCCCACCCCCAGTGGGCCCACCTACCCGGTGCTGCCAGGGACCATGCACGTGAAGCTGGCCCCACAGAGCACCTCCCCTGGGAGGCTCTCTAAGGGGAGCCAGACCCACGAGCCAGTGGTCACACAACAGGGTGCCCTTTTTTTTCTTTTTAAGGCCACACCTGCACCATATGGAGGTTCCCAGGCTAGGGGGTCTAATCGGAGTTGCAGCCACTGGCCATAGCAACACGGGATCTGAACCGCGTCTGCAACCTACACCAGAGCTCACGGCAACACCGGATCCTTAACCCACTGAGCAAGGCCGGAGATCAAACCCACAACCTCATGGCTCCCAGTTGGATTCGTTTCCTCTGCGCCACAGCAGGAACTCCTAAGGAGAATTTTTAATTGGCCTCCATGTGTGTGGGTCCTTTGGACACGCTGTATACCCATGGCTCTGCATCTGCGGGTTCAGCCAACCTTGGATCTGCCGCTCGGGTATTTATCACTGAAAAGTGTCCACGTATAAGTGGAGCCACGCACTCAAACCCACGTTGTTGACAGGGTCAACTAAATCGTTCGGTGGCGTGAAGCACTTCCAGCACGCTGTTGTGCAAACATCACCAGCTCTCCATTTCCAGAATTTTCTCGTCATCCTAAACATAAATTCGGTACCCATTAAACAAAAAACTTCCTGTTCCCACTACCCCCAGCCCAGCTCGGATCATCTCACTCATTCATGCTTTCTGTCTCGCTGAATTTGCCCGTTCTAGGCACCTCATATCAGTGGAATCAAACCACATCTGTCCCTTTGAGTCTGGGTTATTAGCATAATGTCCTCAAGGTTCATCGGTTTTGTACCAAGTGTCAGTACTCCACTCCTTTCTAATGGATGAATGAATTCCACTGCATGTCTATGGCACATCTTTAAAAATCCATGCATCTATTGACACAACTGGTTTGTTTCTGTCCTTTGGCTCTTGTGAAAAATGCTGCTATGGGGAGATCCCGTCCTAGCTCAGCAGAAACGAATCTGATTAGCATTCACGAGGAGGCAGGTTCAATCCCTGGCCTGGCTCGGTGGGTTAAAGATCTGGCATTGCCATGAGCTGGGGTGTAGGTCACAGACTTGACTTGGATCTGGCGTTGCTGTGGCTGTGATGAAGGCCGGCAGCTGTGACTCTGATTCAGCCTCTGGCCTGGGAACCCCCGTATGCTGCGGGTGTGGCCCTAAAAAGACAAAATATAAAAATTTTAAAATTGAAAGATTAAATTTAAAAATGCTGCTGTGAACGTGGTGTGCAAGCTTGTGTTTGAGTCCCTGCTTTCAATTCTGGGTGTGGCTCTAGTTCACATAGCTAATGATGTTGTGCTTCTTTTTCGTCTCTCTCTTCTTTGGCAAAGTGGCTGTTTAAATATTTCACAGTTTTTTTAAAATTTGGGTTTTATTTTTGAGTAATGAGAGTTATTTCTGTATTATAGGTACATTCCTCTGTAGGATAGGAATTCACAAATATTTTCTCCTGGTCTGGACTTGTCTTCATCCTCTTAGCGGTGACTTTCACAAAATACAGGTTTTATTTTTATTTTAAGGAAGCTCAATTTAACGATTTTTTTTTCTTTTCTGAGTTGTGTTTGAAATGTCATATCTAACAACACTGCCTGGTCCCTGGTTGCAAATATTTTCTTCTAAAACAGTTGTAAGTTTACATCTTACATGTAGATCTATGATCATTTCTATGCAATGAATGTACAAGTCTTCCAATACCATTTGTTGAAAAGACTACCATTTACCTATTGAATTGCAGGTGCCTTTTTCTCAAAAATCAATTGAAAGAGATTTCCTTTGGATCTAAATACACACTTAGGTTGAAAGTGAAAGGACAAAAAGAGATAGTTGATGTAAATAGCAACCAAAAGAGAGCATGGGTGGCTACACTAAAATCAGACAAAATGCACTTTATCTTAAAACCCCTTAAAAGAGAACGAGAAGGCTATTACAGACTGGCAAAAGGATCGATTCACCAAGGTATAACAATTATAAACATAAATGCACCAAATATCAGTGCTCTAAAATACATAAAGCAAGCTATAAGCCAGTTTAATCTGATATGTACAAAACACTCCACTCAACAACTGCAGAATACATATTTTCTCGAGTGCTTATGGAACGTTCTTCAAGATAGACTGCATACTAGGGCACAAAACAAGCTTTAAAAGATGGAAACCTATGGCGTCTTTTCCCAACATGATAGAATGAAACCAGAAATCACCAGCAGAAGGAAGATGGGCAATTTCTTAAGCATGTGGAATTTAAATAGCACTCTATTTAACAATCAGTGGGTCAAAGAAGAAATTACAAGGGAAGTTAGAACTTATCTTGAGACAAAGAGAAACAAAAACACAGCACACCAAACACGGATGAAGTGAATGCAACACTAGGAAGGAAATCTATAGCTATGAAGACTTACATTTTAAAAAAGGACTTCAGGAGTTCCTGTTGTGGCTCAGTGGTTAACAAATCCGACTAGGAACCATGAGGTTGTGGGTTCGATCCCTGGAATTGCTAAGTGGGTTAAGGATCTGGCATTGCTGTCAGCTGTGGTATACGTTGCAGACATGGCTCAGATCCCGCGTTGCTGTGGCTGTGGCAAAGGCCAGCGGCTACAGCTCCTGTTGGACCCCTAGCCTGGGAACCTCCATATGCTGCGAGTGCAGCCCTAGAAAAGGCCAAAAGTCAAAAAAAATAAATAAAAATAAAATAAAATAAAAAAGGACTTCAAATCAACAATCTAACTTTGCAACTTGAGAAAATAGAAAAAGAAGAGGAAAGTTAAACCCAATACTGGAAGAAGAAATAAAATAATAGACTGAAACAGATATAAATAAAATAGATAATAGAAAAAACAATTTTAAAAAATCAATGAAACCAAAAGTTCATCTTTGAAAACATGCCTTTTTTTTTTTTTTTGGCATTATTGCCAGAAACTTCCAGTGTCATGCTGTAAACTGGGAGTGTACTATCTTGCCTTATTCCTGATCCTAGGGAGAAAGTGTCCAGTCTTTGACCGTTCCGTAAGATATTGACTATAGGTTTTTGCAGATACCCTTAAGGAAGTTTCTTTCCATTTCTAGTTTTCAAGGGTTTTGTCATGAATTGATACTGATTTTTTTTTTTTTTTTCTGACTGTGGTGTGCAGCAGCTTGATGCTGGATCTCAGTTCTCAGGTCACTGATTCCACACAGGCACAACAGTGAAAGTCCCAAATCCTAACCACTTCACACCAAGGAACTCCCAGTACTGAAGTTCTCTGAAATGCTTTTCCTGCAACAACTGGCATGACCATTTGATTTTTCTACCTTAGTCTGCTAATGTGCTGGATGACATTAGTTGATTTATTTCACTGAGGTTGTTGAATTTGTGTGTAGAGGAGTGTTCATGGCATTCTCTTATTATCCTTGCAGTGTGGAGGCGGGCTGGGGGAGGTCTGCAACGGTATCTTCTCTTTAATTCCTGATATCGGTAAGTTGTGTTTTCTCTTTTTTTGTCAGTCTAGCTATAGTTTTATTAATTATTGATCTTTTCAAAGAGCCAGCCCTTGGTTTTGTTGATTTT
>PVHT020000094.1:606862-651316 GCA_004024745.2 Catagonus wagneri | reverse complement strand
AAGTAATTTTGGAGTTGAGTCTTTGGGGTTTTCTATATATAGTATCATGTCATCTGCATACAGTGACAGTTTTACCTCTTCTCTTCCTATTTGGATGCCTTTTATTTCTTCTGTTTGTCTGATTGCTGTAGCTAGGACTTCTAATACTATGTTGAATAACAGTGGCGAGAGTGGACATCCTTGTCTTGTTCCAGACTTTTCCCATGCTTTTAAAAAAAAATTATTTGAGTACTTTTAGGGCTCCATTTTAATTGGTCATTGGATTTTTTTACTTCTGTGCTTTGTGTAAATAGTTTTTGGTGGATTACCTAGGGGTTAAAGTAGGGATGTTTCTAAGCTCATTTCACATCATGTTACTACTTTACCACTTCGAGTAGAATGTGGAACCCTCAGGGTACGGATCCCTCTACCCTCTTGCTTTTGTGCTGAAGTTGCCATAGGTGTTAGATCTAAATACACGGAAAATCTTGCTAGACAATGTAATGATTTTTCTTTAAACTGTCATATCTATTTTTAGAAACTTAAAAGGAGGAATTCCCATCGTGGCTCAGTGGTTAACAAACCTGACTAGGATCCATGAGGATGAGGGTTCAATCCCTGGCCTTGCTCAGTGGGTTAAGGATCTGGTATTGGCATGAGCTTTGGTGTAGGTCACAGACTTGGCTCAGATCCTGCATTGCTGTGGTTGTGGTGTAGACTGGTGGCTGTAGCTCCATTTCTATCCCTAGCCTGGGAACCCCCATATGCCGTGGGTGTGACCCCCCCAAAAAAAGAAGCACAAAACTAAAAAATAAATAAAATTTAAAAAGATAAAAACTTAAATGGAGGAAAGTCTGTTTTCTTAGATATTTACAATTCCAACTGCTCTTTCTTCATTCTCGACATTCCAAATTTCCCTCTTGCTTCATTTCCCTCCTACATGAGAACTTGTCTTAAAGCAGGTCTGCTGGTTATGAATCCTTTTAGTCACTCTTTATTCAAGACTGTCTTGATCCTTCTTGAAGGATCTTTTTTGCTGGATTGACAGTTCTTTCTTTAAAATGTTGTTCCACTCCCTTCTGGCCTCCATACTTTCTAGTGAGAAATCTGCTGTCATTCCATTTTCTTTTGATTATTTTTTTTTTCCTGACATTTTGTCTCTTTCCTGCTGCTCTTAAGATTTTTTTCTTTGTCTTTAACATTTGGCACTTTTACTATGATGTGTTGTGGTGTGGGTTTTTTTTTTTTAATTTAATCTATTTGAGGTTCACTCAGCTTCTTGAATTTCTAGGTAGGTTCATGTCTTTCTCCAGATCTGGGGAGTTTTCAGCCATTGTTTTCTTTGAGTGCTTTTTTATCTCTGCCCTTTTACTACTCTCCCCTCCCATGACTCCGTGGTAATGAATGTTAGATCTTTGGTTAGTGTCACAGGGCCCTGAGGTTCTGTTCCTTTTTTATTTTTTTTTCAGTCTATTTTCTCTTGGTTGTTCAGAATGGGTCATTGCCCCATTCCTTCCTCCCTTCCTTCCTTCCTTTTTTTTCTTTTTCTTCTTTATTTTTCTTTTTAGGGCCACACCTGCAGTATATGGGGTGCTGAGGCTAGGGGTTGAATCAGAACTGCAGCTGCTAGCATACACCACAGCCATAGCCACGCCAGATCAGGGCCACATCTGCAAATTATACCACAGCTTGTGGCAAAGACGGATACTTAATGCACTGAGTGAGACCAAGGATAAAACCCTCATCCTCATGGATACTAGTCAGGCTCCTAACCCACCGAGCCACAGTGGGAGTGGGCAGTTTCTAGTCTTCTCTCTTCCTGCTCATTCTTCTTTCTTCTCTCCTCTATACTGATGTTGTGCCCATCCATTAAGCTTTTTATTTTCAGTTATTTTATTTTTCAATTCTAAAACTTTTAATTCTGAAATTTCATTTCAATTTCTTTATGTACTCTCTTTCTCCTTTTCTTTCTTTCCTTTTTTTAAAATTTCTTTTTAGGGCTGCACCCATGGCATATAGAAATGCCCAGGCTATGGGTTGAATCAGAGCCACAGCTGCTGGCCCCCACCACAGCCACAGCAATGCCAGATCCTGGCCCAATCCATAACCCACTGAGCAAGACCAGGGATCAAACCTGCATCCTCATGGATACTAGTTGGGTTCATTACTGCTGAACCACAACGGGAACACCTGTATTCTCTGTCTTTACTGTGACTTTTGTTTGTTTGTTTTGGATATTTCACAATTGCCCCTTAAAGCCTTTTTATGTTAGCTGATTTAAACCATTTGTCAAATAATTCTAATGATCTCTGTCATTTCAGTGTGGATATCTATTGTCTTTTCTTATTTAATTTGAGGTCTTCCTGGCTCTAGGTATGACCAGTGATATTAATTAATTTATTTATTTATTTATTTATTTTTGTCTTTTTACCTTTATGTAGAGCCGCACCCGTGGCATATGGAGGTTCCCAGGCTTAGGGGTCTAACAGGAGCTGTAGCTGCCAGCCTTCACCACAGCCACAGCAACGCGGGATCCGAGCCACGTCTGCAACCTACACACAGCTCACGACAACACCAGATCCTTAACCCACTGAGCAAGGCCAGGCATCGAACCCGCAACCTCATGGTTCTTAGTCGGATTCGTTAGCCACTGAGCCACGAAGAGAACTCCCTGACCAGTGATTTTTAAATTAAATTTGGGCATGGAGTTCCCGTCATGGCTCAGTGGTTAAGGAATCCAACTAGGAACCATGAGGTTGCAGGTTTGATCCCTGGCCTCGCTCAGTGGGTTAAGGATCTAGCGTTGCCATGAGCTGTGGTGTAGGTTACAGATGCGGCTCGGATCCGACGTTGCTGTGGCTGTGGTGTAGGTTGGCAGCTACAACTCCCATTAGACCCCTAGCCTGGGAAGCTCCATATGCTGTGAGTGCAGCCCTAGAAAAGGCAAAAAGACAAAAAAAAAGTTGGGCATTTTAGGTATTATGTTATGAATCTTACTCAAACCTATCTTAGCTGGCTTCCTCTGACACTGTTCCAGCAAGAGAATGGGGTGAGGAGCACTGCCTCCTCTTGTCACTGTCAAGTAGGGATAGCAATTCAGCCTTTGGGAGTTGTTTTCGTTAGTGCCGGCAGGGGAGGAGTTCCAGCTCCTCCGAGGGCCTTCACTCGTATCTTCCTGGCTGGAAGGGGTAAGAATGCTTCCTTATTGCTCCCTCATGTGGCCTCCAGGGACACTGTGGCAGCTGCAGGGGTGTTCCCACCTGGCGGGTCTGAAATTCTTAGTTCCCTAATTGTCCTTCTCTGACACGGCCACAGCAGTGTAGGAAGGATGTGTGGGGTCTGGTGCCCCAGTACGGCCTGGAGAGGGTAGTAATCCCCAACTTGGCCTTTGCTGGCCCCGGGCAGGGCTGCTGCCATGTTTTCTGTGGTGTTGGGCTACAGAAGAGTTGCTCTGGTCTGAAAGTTTTCTGTCCTGCCAGGCTGCCCCTTTTGTCATCCTTTGGCTCTGTAAACCAGGCTTTTTTGGGCTTTTGCGTCTGTGACAACAGTTTGTTTCAAGGTTGCCAGCTTTTCAACTATAAGAGTCAAAAGGGAAACCCAGGAGTTTGCCACCATGGCATTCCCCGGGTCCTGAGACCCTCAGATGTCTTCTCTCCACTTTTCAGACTCTTCTTATGTTTTGTATATAATGTGTAGGGTTCTGAGTTGTGTTGAACAGATGGAACAGAGAGAAGTGTGTCTTGACTCCATCTTCCCAGAAGCAGAAGCCATTTCCACTTGATAAGTACCAACGAGGAGCCCTCCAAAAGCGTGGCTGGCTCATCTTGAGCTAGGAGATAGCATACCTCGAGTCAGCCTCAGAAAGATAAATGTAGACGTGGGCTTAGGACCTACCAAAATCCCAGTGCCTGCATGTCCCAGTCAAGCAATGTTGGATGGACGAACAGAACACAGGAAAGGCCGTGAGGAGGCCAATCCGCAGTCCAGGTGAGACATCACAGCATCAGCCACAGTCACAAAGCAAATAGCCTTTACTGTGAAGTTCTTCTGATTGGCCAGGCTCCACTGTAAACCTCTTTTTCTTGTGATCTCATTTCATCCACAAACAAGGTATTATCTCTGCTTGACAGAGGAGGAAACTTCAGGCAGAGAGGTGTGGTGCTGAGCTGGGATCTCAGCCCAGAGACCCCTGGCTGTGGACCCAAGGTGTCCCCACTGCTCTCGGTCACTCAGCTGCTCATCAGAGCTGGCTGAAACTATGAGAAGGAATTCCCGAGGAGAAGATGACCGAGGTCAGAACATCCTGCTGATGCTCAGCGGTTCTCCTGTCCTAGGGAATGCCAATTCTAGAATGTTCCAGAATATTCTCCCCAAGATAGAGATCCGGGCTGCAGTATATTCATGCATTCAAGAAGTGTCTATCTGGGGGAGTTCCTGGAGTGGCACAGTAGTTAATGAATCCGACTAGGAACCATGAGGTTGCGGGTTCGATCCCTGGCCTCGCTCAGTCGGTTAAGGATCCGGCATTGTCATGAGCTGCGGTGTAGGTCGCAGACACGGCTCAGATCCTGCATTGCTGTGGCTGTGGCGCAGGCCAGCAGCTATAGCTCCAATTAGACCCCTAGCCTGGGAACCTCCATATGCCACGGGTGTGGTCCTAAAATGACAAAAAGCCAAAAAAAAAAAAAGTGTTTATCTGGAGTTCCCATCATGAGTCAGCGGAAACAAATCTGACTAGTATCCATGAGGACACAGGTTCGATTTCTGGATTCACTCAGTGCGTTAAGGATCCAGTTTTGGCATGAGTTGTGGTGTAGGTTGCAGACACCATTCAGATCCTGCGTTGCTGTGCCAGTGGCATAGGTCAGCTGCTACAGCTCCCATTTGACCCCTAGCCTGGGAACCTCTATATGACCTGGGTACGGCCCTAAAAAGACCAAAAACAAAAAAAGAAGTATCTATTAATTGAATACTTTTCTCTGTGTCCAGCCCTGTGCCAGGTGCTGGGGACACACCATGAGCAATAAGACAAATGTGGGTTTTGCCCCTGGGATGCCAGAGGGTCCGAAAGCACCCTTCCCGCTGCCCTGGGCTTACCCTGTCAAAAGAGGAGGGACAGAACCACTGCCCCGGGTTCAGCCCTTCGGTCCCAAAGTTTCCATAAGTGGCAATAAATACTGGTCGTGGATGACAAAGCCATGGGAAGGAAAGCAGGACCCCAGGGGCAGCTGAGAGAAAGCCCAGCGCCCTCAACTCAGCCCACCACGCCTGTGCTTTTGGGGGTTAGGCTCATGCTATTTGCACAAACTCTACTGTCAACCAAGCCAGGCCATCAGGTCTCCTTCCTGCCGCCCCCTGCCTCAGGTTCCCCAACCATTAAAAAAGTGCGTATTTCCCCTATTTCCTCTGTTCTCCTCGGCACGGCGAAGACGGAGGCAGTGCTCCCCCACCCACCTGCAGCTGCACGGCCTCCCATTCATTCCCAGGGAGTCAGCATCTTATCCTGTGCCGACCCCAGATTCTGCAGGCACGCTGGCACCCAGGTACCGAGGCCAGGCCACCTGCAGTAGCTCCTGCCTTGCACACGGCCACGTTAGTCGGCCCCCGGCCCCCACTCGGGTGCCAGCGGAGACTTGCGTGCCCCCAGCTGAGCGCTTCCAGGGGCAGGGGCTGGTCACCAGTGTTGCCATCCCGCGCTCGGGCCATGCAGAGAGATCTGTGCGCAAGTCCCCTTCGCCGCCCCAACCGAGGAGCCCCCTGCAGACTGAGAGTTCGGGAAAGGCGCTCTGGACATTGTCATGAGCCACGCACGTGGTGCCAAGAGGATGGGGACGGTGACTCGCTGCAGAGAGTCAGAGACACACTGTCTCCATCTGCTCGAGGGGCTCCAAACACTCCCGTGACTTCCTTCTGCCTAGAGCTCATCACGCCCCTAATGACACTTACTGCTGCAGTCATCGTGTCCTCCAGAATCCTCCAAGCTGTGTGCAACCCTGGAGGTGGAGCAGCAGGTCTGTGAGCTGCTATCTGCTGAACAGAAGGACGGAGGGACACCGACTTTATTTCTGGGGCCACTACAGCAGCTATGGAGAGCAGGTGCTTAATAAATAAAGAGATGAAGTTAATCCACTGGAGAGTGGGTGTGAGTTTTGATACAAGCCTGGAGCATCTTGCAGTGCTGGAAAGTCTAGAAGTTTCTTGGAAAACAAAAGGATGGGAGTGGGTCACAGGGGCACAGATGGGGGGGGCTGTCCTGAAAGAGGTGCCAAAGGCCAAAGACGAAGCGACTCGAGCAAATTAATAAGTGACAGCGTACTGGGTGATGACCCAATGGATAAAAAATATGTACATGAGTCCACACTGATAAAAGGAAATGACTGAATAAACAGGAGGAGGGACAAAGCAGCCCAAAGTTACTGCCCCTCCCCGCTAGGAGGCGGGGCTTAGCCCAATGCCCGCTCAGGGTGGAAATGGCTTGAGACTCACTTCAAAAGACTGGACTCAGGCAGGGATGGACAGCCTGGATCCCAGGGATGGGTTGGAATGAAATAGGCTCTCCACCCCCATGGTCTCTCCAAAACCCATAAGCCCAGGCTCGTCATGAGAAAACAGCAGACAAGCCCAGATTGGGGGACATCCTATAAAACTCCTCGCCAGGGCTTCTCCAAACTGTCCTGGTCATGAGAAACAAGAAGAGACTGGGAAACTGTCGCAGGAGGGAAGAGGTGGACAGCTCCAGTCCAAGAGGCCTCCAGGGATTCTGCAGAGAGAGCGGGGCTCACGGACCTGCCAGTGAAACCCACATGTGGTCTCTGCCAAGGGCACCTTGGCAGATGCAAGAGGCGAGGGAGGAAGGGGGTAGGACCCTCTGTGCCACCCGCAGCTTTCCTGGAAATCTAAAACCACGCCGGAATTAAAAGTGCATTTTTAAAAAGAATGGAGGCTTGACTCTTGTCTGGCCAGGAGGATACCTGCGGGCTTGGCTCATTGCAGTGCGGAGGCGCTGCACACTAGAGGCAGACAGCCGGCCTTCTCCGTTTCTTATAGTCTGTCCCAAGGCTTTCAGGAAGAAAATTCCTGCCCTGCTTATTTCAGAGAAGGTTCCACTGGGCATCACTCCCCCATCCCTCCTAAAGGCAGACCCTGGGGTGGGGGCAGGAAGGGAGAGTGTAAGTGAACTCGAATAGCAATTCATTCTCCTACTTAAGAGAGGGCTCTTTGGGCCAGACTTTAAGCATTCATTCAAAGAGCTTTAAGAGTCTTTGGAGTTCCCGACGTGGCACAGCGGAAACAAATCTGACTAGGAACCATGAGCTTACTAGTTCAATCCCTGGCCTCACTCAGTGGGTTAAGGATCCTGCATTGCCGTGAGCTGTGGTGTAGGTCGCTGACACGGCTCAGATCCCGCATTGCTGTGGCTGTGGCGAAGGCCGGCAGCTACAGCTCCTGTTAGACCCCTAGCCTGGGAACCTCCACATGCCGCGGGTGTGGCCCTAGATAATGCAAAAAGACAAAAAAAACAAAACAAACAAAGAGCTTTAAGAGTCTTCTTTCTAAAATGAGCACCTACTGCTTTTTTTCTTGGCTATACCCATGGCGCACGGAAGTTCCCGGGCCAGGGATCGAACACATTCCACAGCAGCGCCCTGAGCTGCAGCAGTGACAACACCGGATCCTTAACCTGCCCCACAGAGGATCTCCAGCTATCCCAATTAAAGCAGCTACACGTGAGGGTCCCCTCGGTGACTTCGTTTGCTCACAGGCTGAGAGCTCACCTGTGCGCAGCACCGGGAATGTGCAGCTGGGCAGCTGGACTAAAACAGCCTCAGTGCCGCCACCCCTGGGAGCAACACATAGCCCGAGAGTTGTACCCCACATGGAGGCAAGTCCTGCGACAGGCCTTGCAGCGTGTGAGAGCAACAAAGGAGAGGTCAGGTCAGGCAGGCTTCCTGAGGAGGGGACCCCTGAGAGCCCGAGGAACATGGGGAAGGCCAGCAGCGGGAGCCTGGGAAAGTGAGGCAGCAGAGAGCAGGGGTGTTCCAAGCAGAGCGAACAGCTTATGCAAAGGCCCTGTGGCCGGAAGGGGCCTGGTGAGCCAGAGTCTGGAGGCGGCCCGTGTGCCCAGGGCCTGGTGGGCTGGAGTGTGTGGGACCTGCAGGCCGGGCTGGGAACATTGCACAGCTTTGACGAGCTGTCAGTAGCAATGAGGCGTGCTTGCGGTTGCTCTGTGGAAGCCAGAGGCTGTGAGGTTGTAAGGAAAAAAGAAGGAGCTGACATCAGGGTTGATATTTAGGACGCGGAGCCCACAGGGCTTGGTGGCCACCTGGATGCTGGTTGGTGGGAGCTGAGGGCGACACGAGCTCCTAATGGGGCATTCTGGGGACAGGCGACCCCATATGGGCCCATGGGTCTGGCCTTACCTGCCGCCTTCCAGGTGTCAGCTGCTCACTGCTGAGCTGGCCTCTCAGAGCCGAGCTAGGCCTCCTTCCAGGCCGCTCCATCCTCATACCGAGGCACCTCTGATAACTTACCGTCCGGGACCCCTGTGACGTCAGTTCTAGTAACACCCCTGCCTCCCACGTGAGGACACGGAGGCTCAGAGAGGCTTGGCTGCAGGTGCACGTCACAGGACCGGGGCAGGTAGGTTCAAACCCAAAGCCATGTGATGCCAAATCTCACGCGTCTCCTGCGTCTCGCGAGACTTCTCAGCAGCCGGTGTCCGGTGTCCGGGAACTCGGGTGGGAACTCGCCCCAGCACGGCGTGTGCATGCGCATGCGCTAGGGTGCCACCCAACCTCCTGCTCTTACTTTAGCGGTTACCCTTGACGTTACAAAGCCATGCTTCCTCGAGGACGAAGTGGCTCTGTCGCATCCTCGCGAGTATGGGGGGGCGGACACATTCGGAGGCTCCGCTCTCACCCGCGCCCCCTCCCCCCCGCCCCCCAACTCTTGTTAAACGGGGTGGGTTGACATCAACGTCCGGAGACAGAAGCCCAAAGCAGCACAGCGTGAACAGCACTGCGCTTTATTTCTCTCTCGTGGACACAGGGTCCGGAGGAAGTGACCGGGCTGGCTGGGTGGGGGCTTCAAGGCACGTCCAAGGTGGCACCGCCTGTCCCTCCCGCCCCCAGCCCTGGAAGGAGTAGGGACTGCGGTGGTCCCAGAAGGGGCGCCCTCCAAGCCACTCCCAGCTGCCAGGGAGGCTGAGAAACACAGGCTCTTTGTGGAGGCCTTGCACCTAGCAGACGTGGAGGGGTTGCTACCCGAGGACGGAGGAGCACCGTCATTTGAGATCAACCCACCGTCTAATGTACGGGCAGCCGTGCTCAGCTGCGCTTACGCACAAGCCGCCCTGGCCGCTGCAGCAGCCCTCGGACGTCCGGATCCCACGTCTTCTCATTGGAGTGTGCGTTTCAGCGGGCTCCTGAGCGAGGCTGGTGTGCCCAGGGCTCCCGTTAGTGTGCGCAAGCCTTGCCTTTCACCCTTCCCGGTGAGCGACAGAGAACTGGGCTGACAGCTATGTTCGCGGTCCCTCATCCAGCATCGCCATCACTGCCGCCGGGAGCCCTGCTCTGTCCCACTGCCTTTCCCTGATAAGGGCATCCAGCTCCTCTCCACTGGTCGTTGTCTCTTTTATTTAACGTTCCTCCGGTCCCTTGCTTCCTTCTCCTCCTCCCCAAATCCAGCCTCTCCAGCGGCCGCATTTCTTGCAGAGCTATGCTCAAGACCAGAAGCGTCTCCCTTGGGTGGAGCCGTCCCCTTCCCTGCCACCCAGCCGTCAAAACCACAGTCAGCCCTGGAGCTCAGGTTAAGGATCTGCATTGTCACTGCAGTGGTTAGAACCTCCACAGGCCGTGGGTGTGGCCAAAAAAACGAAAAAGACCTTGGAGTTCCCACTGTGGCTCAGCGGGTTAAGAACCAGACTAATATCCGTGAGGCCTTGCTCAATCCCTGGCCTCGCTCAGTGGGTGAAGGATCCGGTGTTGCCATGAGCTGTGGTGTAGGTCACAGATGTGGCTCGGATCCCGAGTTGCTGTGACTGTGGCGTAGGCTGGCAGCTGCAACCCCTAGCCTGGGAACTTCCATATGCTGCAGGGGTGACCCTAAAAAGAAAAAAAAGAAAAAAAAAAGAGTCATTCAGTAGCTTTTAAATATTCCTCTTATTGAGGTAAAATTCACCATTTTAAACATTTGAAAGTGAGCGATTCCAGTACAATCACAGTGTGCTGCCACCACCACGACCGCATAATCCCAGCAGGCCTTTCCTCCAAAAAACCCACCCCTCCCACCAGCCCATGGCAACCCCTGATCTGCTTCCACGCCTCAACGGCTTTGCCTACCATGGATATTTCACATCAACAAAATCATACAATATGTGATCCTTTGTTTCCAGCCTCGTTTGCTCGGCATAATAGCTTCAAAGTTCATCCACATCATAGGCTGTGTCAGCACTTCATTCCTTTTCATGGCTGAATACTATTCCATCGTGTGGACTGAGACTATTTCACTTATCCTTCATCACTTGATGGACAGTTGGGTTGCTTTCACTTTGGGGCTCTTAGGAATTGTGCCCCTATAAACATTTGCATACAATTTTTTTTTTTGTCTTTTTAGGGCCGAACTGAAACACCTGAAACACCTGTGTCATTTTGCAATTTTTTTTCATGTCTTATACTTTTTCTGCACCCAGTTCTTCCACTACTTCTTTTGTGTTAGATGGATAATTGCTACGGTACCATTTTCTTCTCTTTTGCAATATATTTTTCAGTAATTCTCTTATTGGTTGTTCTGGGGATTACAATTAACATCTTAATTTATAATAAACTATTTTAAATCAATTTCAGCAGTTTACAAAAACTCCGCTTCTGTCTTGGGCCATCCCTCCTCATGGTGTTTATTGTTACAATTACATCTTTATATCACCTGTCCATTGACATAATTATAACTATAATTATTCTTTTTTTTTTGTCTTTTTGCCTTTTGTAGGGCCATACTCGCGGCATATGGAGGTTCCCAGGCTAGGGGTCTAACAGGAGCTGTAGCTGCCGGCCTTCGCCACAGCCACAGCAACGCGGGATCCGAGCCACGTCTGTGACCTACACCACAGCTCACGGCAACGCCAGATCCTTAACCCACTGAGCGAGGCCAGGGATCGAACTAGTAAGCTCATGGTTCCTAGTCGGATTAGTTAACCACTGAGCCACGACGGGAACTCCCTATAATTATTCCTTTATGTAGTGGTCTTTTAACCATGGAGCGGGGGGAAGAGGTCCCCAACCAAAAAGGTATTCTGATGTTTATATTTATCTGTGTGGTTCCCTTTACTGTTCTTTATTTCCTCATGTGGATTCGATCTAATATCCATCCATTTTAGTCTGAAGGAATCCATTTAGCATTTCTTTTTTTTTTAAAGATTACTCAGACTTTATGTATTTATTTATTTATTTCGGCTTTTTAGGGCCGCACCTGTGGCATATGGAGGTTCCCAAGGCTAGGGGTCTAACCGAAGCTGTTGCCACCAGCCTACCTCACAGCCATGCCATATCTGAGCCACGTCTGTGACCTACACCACAGCTCATGGCAACACCGGATCCTTAACCCACTGAGCGAGGCCACGGATGGAACCCGCAACCTCATGGTTCCTAGTCGGATTCATTTCCACTGCGCCACGATGGGAACTCCCTCCATTTAGCGTTTCTTAAAGATCAGGTCTACTAGCAACAAACTCTCAGTTTTTGCTCCTCTGGGAATATTTTTATTTCTCCTTCTTTTTTGGAAGATGGTTTTGGCAGTTATAGAATTTGTGGTTCACAGGGTTATTTTTTTCTTTTAGCGCTTTGACAATGGCGTCTTGCTGCTTTCTGGCCTCCGTGGTTTCTGGTGACAAAGAAGCTGTTAACCTCATTGGGAATCCCTAACACACGGCGAGTTGCCTCTTTCTTTTTGCTTCCAAGATATCCCCTTTGTCTTTTGACATTTTGATGATAATATGGAGACCTCTGAGTTTATCCCACCTTGGATAAACTTTGTGAGCTTCTTGGATATGCAGACCCATGTATTTCATCAAATTTTGGAGGTCTGGGGCCATTTAAAAAACTTTCTGGCTTTACTCTTGGCATGCAGAAGTTCCTGGGCCAGGGACTGAACCCGTGCCGCAGCTGTAACCAGAACTACGCGGTGACAACACTGGATCCTTAACCTGCTGAGTCGTGAAAGAACTCCTGGGCCGTTATTTTTTAAAACATTCTTTCTTCACCACTCTCTCTTGCTTCTTCTTCTGGGACTCCCATCACGTACATGTATTAATAGGCTTGATAGCATTCTGTAGGTCTCTTGGGCCCTGTCCACGTATCCCTGTTCTTTTTTCTTTCTCTTCCTCCGTTTTGGTCATCTCGATTGACTTATCTCTGATTGCTCTTTTGCTCGTATGTGCTGTGGAATCCTTCTAGTGAACTTTTAGATTTCAGTTATTGTTAAACACCAGAATTATTATTATTATTATTGTTATTATTATTATTATTATTATTATTATATTATTATTATTGTCTTTTTAGGTCTGCACCCATGGCATATGGAGATTCCCAGCCTAGGGGTCGAATCGGAGCTGAAGCCACAGCCACAGCAACTTGGGATCCGAGCCGCGTCTGCAACCTACACACCACAGCTCACGGCAATGCCGGATCCTTAACCCACTGAGCGAGGCCAGGGATCAAATCCACATCCTCATGGATGCTAGTGGGGTTCGTTAATCGCTGAGCCATGATAGGAACTTCTTTTTTTTTTTTTTTTTTTGCTTTTTAGGGCCGCACATGTGGCATATGGAGGCTCCTAGGCTAGGGGTCTAATCAGAGCTACAGCTGCCACAGCCACAGCCACACCAGATCCGAGACGCATCTGCAACCTACGCCACAGCTCATGGCAACACCGGATCATTAACCCACTAAGCAAGGCCAGGGATCGAACCCTCAATCTCATGGTTCCAAGTCGGATTCATTAAGTGCTGCACCATGATGGGAACTCCTTTTTCCAGTCATTTTAAACACACTTATTCCTTCTCATAGGCAGAGGGTATGGGGGGCGGACACAGACAGGGCCATGGTGGCACAGGACATCAATGTGGAATGCTTCTCCATGGGTGCAAAGCCAAGAGGAGTTGGTTCTACCATCTTTTAAGCCATCAGAGCCCCAGAAACGCCAAGGGCACCTCAGCCTTGAACTAGGATTCCAGGAGACCCAAGGACTGACGCCAACCTTCTCTCCACTCTATTATAATAATGGCATTCTCAAACGAAGCTCAGTTTTCATTACATAGTAATACCTGTTTGCCACAAGGTGAAAAGGATCAAGAAGAAAAATTAACTAGAGTCACCCTAGTTTACCTATGTCACTGCCATGAGCACAGTAACTCAGCTCCCTTCCGGCCTGATTTCTCTGCATAGCACCGAGCACTCCGGGCACAGTGCATATTGTACTTACTGGTGATAGTCTTCCGAAGCTGGCATTCTGTCTTGCTCCCCCACCCCCTTTTTTTTAAGGGCTGCACCTGTGGCATATGAAAGTTCCCAGGCTAGGGGTCGAATCAGAACTGGAACTGCTGTCCTACACCACAGCCACAGCAACGTGGGATCCGAGCTACATCTGCGACCTACATCCCAGCTCACCCGATCCTTAACCCATTGAACGAGGCCAGAGATTGAACCCGCGTCCTCATGGATATTAGCCAGGTTTGTTACCGCTGAGTCGCAACAGGAACTCCTGGACAGCTCTTGACACAGAGTCCGGCTCACAGGACGGGAGCACAGACCGCCCGCTCCCCCGCCCCAGCAGAGCGCTCTGTGGCTCAGCTTTTGCTTGGTGGAGACAGAAATTCCTTTTATTTTTTCCAGTTGTTCCGAGTGCTGATCAGTCTCTTGGGGGAAGGACTCTTCATAATTAAACTTTTAAGAGCCTAGCGTATTAACTAGAAAGTAATACGTAACGGTTCTGTGCCTCTGTGGGTGGGTGGCGGGTGGAGCCCGCAGGGAGGGGCAGGACGCAGCCTAGGCCCTGGGCCCTAGTCTGGCCTGAGCAAGGGTTTAAGGCCAAGTGCAGGCTTTAAGGCCATGGCTTTATGGTCTGCAGGGCTCACGTGGGGGGAGCGGGGCGGCTGCCGCTGCTGGTTGAGCCGTAGCTGCTCTGAGGTTTGCACATGGAGGCTGCGGAGCGGGACCGACGTGCAGGAGAGAGTTTATTCACTCAGCAAATGTCTGTGCCAGATCCGTCGCAGGCCCTGGGGACAGCAAGCCCTGCTCCCGGGGGGGGGGGGGGGGGCGCCGCGCTGGAGGGTGGGGACAGCCAGTGAACAGCCCCGAAGGCAAGCGGTCAAGAGCCCCACCAGAAGGGGCCACAGGCCCAGCCGGAGGCGCTGCCCCTCCCACGGCTGCGGGATCAAGACCTATTTTTATCTTCCTTTGACAGACGAGGAAACCCCGGTTGGGGAGATTAAGGCGCAGGGAGAAGTTCACGGAGGCCCAGCGTCCGTCGTGTTGAAGCTACAAGAGGCCGGGAAGGGAGAGGACGGGGCTGGCCCTGGTGGGGACAGTCGGCGCCACCAGAATCCCTTCCCAAGGCTGCCTTGCTTCTCAAGAAGCCCCAGGGTGGGCACCTGCACTAGGCTTGCACCAGGGGCGGGGTTGCTCCAGTGTGAGTGTCTGTCGCATTTCTTTCACAGATTCTGCTTTCCAGAGGTTTCTCCAGCCTCAGGGAAGGTGACTCCACTAAGCTAACTGGGCTGTGCACGAGTGGGCAAGCTTGACAGGTGGGCCCGGGAAAGGGAGAACTCGGGGTCTAGGTCCTTCTGTCAGAGCCAAGGTCTCGGGGTGGCCCAGGGTCCTGCCAGACTCGTGGGAGGGCCTCCTTGGGTCAGCAGGAGGCTGGAGGAGAGTGACCAGGGTTCTGGGCATTTGGTCAGCAGCCCTAACGGCCCGGCCGGTCAGGGGTGGCCTCCGTGTGTCCTGCATCCAAGACCTGCAAGGTCAAGGCCGGGTGGAGAGGCTCCAGGTTTTGGCCTCAGGAGGAGTGAGATGAGGTCACGGTGAAGGCCAGAGGGCCCAGGATGGCCAAGAGGCTGAGACCCAGGTGGCAGGAGGGGAGACGTGGCTTTGGGGGTGACTAAGACAGAAGTCTGAAAATCGGGTACCATCCAGGTCCCTTGAGGGGTGCAACCAGTGTGATGTTCTGAGGTGCAAACTGCCCTTCTCCAGCCTCCTCCGACTTTGTCAACCACGAAGGCACCGGTCCTCCCCAGCCAGAGTCTTGTCCGCCGTGGGTGTAAGAAGTTTGGGGCGCCCCGGAAAGGGACAAGGTTTTGGCCTCCCCCACAAACTGTTTCCCAGGACCCCAGGCTGTGTCGTCTCAGCTCTCTGTGACCCAGGGCTACCTCACCTCTCAGAGTCACCTCACCTGTAAGCGGGGCACAGAACACCTGTCCCGGGTGGGTGTGGGGCTGCATGGGCTCAGCAGTCATTTCTGTATTATAAAGACTTGTGCACTTGGGGTGGCAGAGTTCCTGCTCAACCCGAAATAAACCCAGTGACCCCAGGGGCTAGGGATGGGTCCTCCCCACCCCGCCCACCCCGCCCACACACAGAAGGAAACTGGACCCTGCAGTTTGCAGGTTCAGTGAGTACCAAGAAAAACTTGTTTGGTTTTTGACGTGTTTATGAGGGTCTAACATACTTGATGAGCACCCGCCTTAAACCAGAGCTGGATAAACACTTACTGTATACCTACGAGGAACTGCCACCCAAAATAAGATCCGAAATGTGTCCACGGGCTGAACCTTTCAAAATGCGGAAAAAGGGCCAGGAGGCCCTAGCTTTTACCTTTGTGGCCCAATGCTTGTATCTCAGGCTAGGGACTTTTGATCCCATTCCTGCCCTTCACCGGGCAGGTGGGAAAATAGGCTGGGGCGGGGGTGGGGGGTGGGCGAAGTCTCTGGGCAGGGCCGGGAACATCCCCGCTCCTCGGCAGCTCTGGGGACTTGGTGCCCTCTCCCACGACAGCGCCAGGGCCCCAGCGTGTTGTGGGGACTAAAGGGGCAGGGTTGTGGGAGGTGGGTGCCTGGGGGCGCGGCCGAGCGCGGCTCCTCCCCGGGCGGGGCCGTCCTGCGCGCGCGCCGACGCCCCGCCCCCCGCCCTCCCGAGCGCGCCCCCACCAGGCTAATTAGGCGCGCGGTTTGTTTACAAACATGGGCGCCCGGCAGGTGCGCGCCGCCCAGACAGTGCGCGCCCGGACTCTGAAGCCCTCCCCGCGGGCTCCAGGGTCCTCCGGGCGGCGTGGCGGCGCCGGGGGCCGCTGGCCGCCCTCCCGCCTTTTGCACGCCTCCACGGACACCAGGAAACTGGCCCCGAGGCGCACGTCCCCGGAGCGGGAGGGCCGCGCTGGGTTCCCAAGTCGCCGCCGGCGCCGCGCCCCGCCCCCGCGCGCCCCCCGGGCCGGGCCCGCTCGCGGCCGGGTCGGCGGGGCGGGCGGCGGGCGGGGGCGCGCGGGGCGGGGCGCGGCGCCGGCGGGCCGGGATATGTAGTCCGCGCGCCATAGCCTCCCCTGGGCGGCCCCGGCGCGGGCCCGGCCGCGGACTACGACTCCCGCCAGGCGCCGCGGCGCAGCGCATGAGCCCTGCTCGGCTCCGGCGCGTCTATTATGCTGCCGGGGCCGGCGAGCCAAAGAGGAGCCGGCCGCGCGGGCCGGGAGGGGACGGCCGCCGGAGCCGCCGAGGCCAAGTACGCCTTTCTCTTGCTTCCTTGCGCGCGCGGGGCGGCGGGCGGCGCGGGCGGCGGTGGGCCGGGCGGGCCGGGAAGCGCGGCCCCGTGCGCCCAGCGCAGGCCGCCGGCGCGTCAAGGCAGCCGGGCGCCCGGGCTGCTGCCGCCGCTGCCGCCTTTGTGCGCGGCCACGATGCAACAAAGCGCGGCGGCGGCCCGGGGTCGCGGCGGCGGCGGCGGCGGCGGCGGTGGCGGCGGCGGCGCGGGCCCCCTCCCTTCCGCCCTCCGCCCGCGCCCTCCCGGCCGCCCTCGTCCCGGGCTCGGGGGCGTCGCCGCGGCCGGGGCGCGCAGCCCGGAGTTGGCACAGCCCGCGCGCCCCGCGCCAGCGCCCTCCCGCGCGCCCTCCCTCTCGGAAAGGATTTTTTTCCCCCTTTCCTCCGCCCGCCATCTTTCGAAGGAGGCATCGGGGAGGACGCGGAGGGGAAGGTGCGCTTCGGCGCCACTTTCCCCGCGCGCGCCCCGCCCGCCTGCACTGGCTTCTGGCCGCAGGGCTGGCGCGGGGGCCGTGGCCGCTCGCCGCGGCCGGGGCGGGGGGCGAGGCCGGGCCCGCGAGCCGGCGGCGTGGCGTGGAGGCCGCTTCCTCCAGAGTTCGGGGCCCGAGCTGACTTTGAGCTCTTTGGAGTTGTTGGGTCGTTGCAGCCCGGCCAGGAGGAGACTCAGTTCCCGTTTTGAAATCAGCCAGAAAAGCGCTTAATCCGGGCGAGGTCGAGTTGGAGCGGGAGGAGCGGGGTGTGTGCCCTCCGTCCCCCTTGGGCTGGGCCCCGGCCTGACAGCATGGCACGGCACAAGCCCATCGGGGAGAAATGCTCGCCCCGGACTTCTCAGTGCCCCCGGCCCCCGGGCTCCCCGCGCATAAAGATGGGACTCGGGGCGAATTCTCTCCACCAGTTGTTCATCGGGAGCAGGGCTGGGGCGGAGGCCTTGGGCGGCCTCCTTGCCTTGGGGGCCGGGGACAGTTTTGGAAAGATGAAAGTAGGGTCGCAGAACGGGTCCGCCTTGCAGGCCCACCTGGGGCAGGTCCCGTGGTCCATGGAGAGGTTCCCTTCTTTGGCCCAGCCCCTGACTGTCCTGCGACCCTTCGTTTTGGCCGAAACCTTCCTACCCAGAAGTGCATAACTGGGGCCTCCTCCCCCTGCGTTAACTGGGTTGTGGCTGCAGATTTAGCTGGGTGGGGGCGGGGAGCTATGTTGTGTATCAGCGAGCACACTACTGGCTGGAGGGCTGAGGGCTAGTAAGTGAAGGAATCGCTCTGGCCCCTCCTCCCCGCCCCGGAGTGAGGACGAAGAAGAAAGTTTTCTTTTTAACCTTGCTCTGTAAGCTTTCTCCCTGACTCTTTCTTGAAAGTGGGGCTGTTTTCCCCTGGGTCGGTGGTGTGGACCTGGGGAGGTCCCAGAACCTATGCAAAGTCACTTGGGGGGGGGCATTTCTTGCTGGGGGAGTAGTTGGCTTTCAAGGGGGTCAAGAGAAGGCCCGAACCCCCACCTGGATCAGTTCTCTGGAGTTAGGGACCTCCTCCCCTCCTCCTCCCCACCCCCATCCTTCCGCTGCCCTGAGTGTGGCCTCTCATTTGCAAATAAAGCTCTGTGTTTGTCCTCTCCGGTCTGGAGGCCTTGATGTGTGCTGGTGGTTACAGGTCAGGAGCCATAGGGCACTTGGTGTTTCGGGCGGAGGCAACGCTGGGAGGCGTGGGGGCATTTCTCTCTGACCTTTCTGCTCACCTCGGGGGCCGCCTGGGAGTCTGGAATCCTGCCCCGAGCAGCTCGTCGGAAGCTTAGATCCGGCCCCAGCCCCGCCACAGGGCCGTCCAGGGAGGACGATTTAGGCAGCACCAGGTCCGTTTTTGTTTTGCTTTTAGAAAGTGGAGTAATTGCTTTCTCTCAGCCACAGCTCACGCGTGCTTAGGAAGCGAGCTTTGAATAAAGAAGGGGATCTGTAAATACACTGCTGCCACCCGCTCTGTAGCGAAGCGTCCCAGCAGAAAGTGAAAGTGAGGGGCGGCGGTGTAAAAAAGCCAACGGCCGGCCTGCTGCCGCCAGCAGCCTCTCCGTGCCCTCTTCCTCCAGGCTGGCGACTTGCCAGCTGCCTGAGCCCTGTGCCCAGCCATTTCCTGGTTCTTGGTGGCAGGGCCTTCCCTAGGGAGCCCTGGCAGTGGCCAGGAGTGGAGGGGGTGGTGCAGGACCAGCTGGACGCAGCCTCGGGCCGGCCCCCCGAGTCCACCTGACTTTCCATCCTAGCCTTGTCCTCCCCAGGGGTGTAGCGTTCCTTGGTGGGTCCGGAGGAGCTGGGCCAGCTTGAGAGTGGGGGTCCACCCAGTCCCAGCTGACGGTGGAGCTGTAAATCAATGCCCCCCCCCTGCCCGGCAGGTCCCACGCCCCTGGCACCCCTGGCGCTGGCAGCCTGGTTCCTGGTTAGCATTCCTTGCTTCCAAAGGAAACACCGGCGACTCGTGGCCGATAGCGGCAGCACCTGTCAGCTGCACACCTGCCTTGGGGGCTCGGCCCTGAGGCTCTGCCCCCTTGTTTCAGCGGGAGAGCTCAGCAGGTGTCAGCGCTCTGGTGCTGCGCGGCCTGGCGGGCTGGGGTCAAGGGTGCTGGTAGGTGCCCAGGTGGTCGGTGGCTTCTTGAATCTTCCCCGCACCCGCATTTTGTGAGTGCCTTTGGTGCCTGCACCCCCTCTCTAGGTGTTGTGCTCCTGCGTCTGAGAAGCTCGGCTCCCTTAAAGGCAAAGTGGCCCCTTTCTGGGTCTCCCACCGCTGATGTGCGTTTAGAATGGAGATGATGGGAGTGTGCGTGTGTGCGCGCGCGCACGTGTTTGTGTGCGTTCAGAGGCTCTGCTGTTTCAGTTCTGTTTCTTTTGCCAGGTTTTAACTATTCCACAGGAGTGTTTGACCTACCTCCTTTTTTGGGTCTTTATAGCCTCGGGTTAGAGCCGTTTTGCATCTTGGGGGCCGCCCCTCCCTCGCTGCCGTCCTGGGAGAGTTCACTGGAAGGGAATTCACTGGAAGGGACCGGGGAGGCTGGGAACTTACTTCCCAGCCCTGTGGGAGCTGCCCCGTGGGGTGCTGGGTGCTTCAGACCCTGCTGGGTTTTTCTCCTTATGTCGGGAACTAGGTTTGGGGACCAGTGTGGCCGAGTTTTCACAGTGATGTTTACGAGTGTGTTTGGAAGGGGTAGGGGCACCTGTGTCCCAGGTGCCGAACTGTCGAGGGGAGCTGGGGTTCCTGGGTCCCCTCCGAGGTCCCCTGGGAACTTGGGGACAGGAAAGTCCCTGCCTCCTGTGAGGCTGAACTCGATGCCCGCCCCTCCTGAGGTGGCTGCTGCCCACGTGCAGGTGCGTGTACAGCGTGCTGTGTGGCCAGACCCCCGTGACGCCAGGAGGAGGAAGGGCCTGGGGGAGGCCTGGCCTGGCAGGGCCTCAGGGGTGAAACTCAGGTGAAAGGGAAAGAAAGGGCAGAAAGGGGGCGCTGCCCAGCCCAACCCGCTCGCCCCGGCAGGCAGAGCCCCCGCGGTGCCAGCCCAGTGCCAGAGGCTGCTTGTCGAGGGCCCGGGCTCTGCTGGCTGTGCCGTCCAGATAAGGTACGCACCCGCTCTGTGCTCTGTTGTCTCAGCCGCCACCAGGCTGTTCTGGCCGGGCCGTCGGGGGTCTGGGTGGGCAGACAGATGGCCCTGTGACTGTCACCTAGGATCTCAGAGCCCCCGCAGGCTGGGAGAGGCAGCAGGGATTGCTTGGCAAGCGTGCGAGCGCGTGGGCTGCAGGGAGACGTCCCAGCGAGGACGGGGGCCGAGGTGCCCGCCCCGGGGAGCCTGAGCTGAGCCTGGTGCTGGGCGGGGGCAGGGCCCCCGTGGAGCACCTGCTGTTGTGGAAAGGTGTGGGCACCCGGAGCGCGTTGGTGTCGGGAGCCCTGGCTTACCGAGGCTGGTCCATTTTGGGTCCCACTCTGGGTTGGCCGCCCCTCCTGCCCTGACCCCCAGGGCCAGCTGGGGTGAGGGACAGGCTGGGCCGGCTGCCCTGTTGGGACCCAGCAGCGGTCAGGGGTTCCTGGCCTGCCCGCCTGCCACCGCGCTCCTCGCCACCGTGGCCTCCCAGCCCCTCTTGGCCTCGCTTCCCAGCTTCCGGATGGGGCCCGGGTCAGAGCCTGCTTCTGAGAGCTGCTGCCCGGGGCCTGGCAGGAGGAAGGGGACCTGGGGGGACGGGTTCGGGATCCAGCGATGGGCGGGGTGTTCCTCCTGCCCAGGCTTTCGGGTCTGCTGACACACGGGCATCGGGCAGTGCCTGCGGGGGAGCGGTTATGGCGGTGAGGGCTGGGCCTGGGTGCAAGTCTGGACCCCACTGAGCGGGGCGTGCCGGGTGGACCCTGGGTCCCTGTCTCTGTGACGAGGGAGTGGCCAGTTGCTTGGGGACCCCCCCTCCCCCTCTCGGCCTTGGAGAGGAAAGGCGAGGGCTTGCTGGGCTCCCGCCGCTGGGGCTCGTGGCCCGGCCTGTGCCATGGCCACTTTGCCGGGCTCCCATTTGTGCCCCGCCGGCCCTGGTGGTGGCGGTTCCTAAGGCGGCACAGGTTGAGCTGTGGGTTGGATCTCACAGGCCGTCTAAGAGACAAGGCTCTGAGTGCTCGTGTCTCCCTTCCTGTGACTGGACCGACCGGCACCTCTGCAGGGTGGACCCTGCAGCTTTGATCTAGAAAGTGCAGGAGTCGGTGGACCGGTGCCCCTAGGTCTGGGTCCCATATTTGCACGTGACTGCCTGATCTCTAGCGTCCTCCGTGGGCCCGACCGACTCAGAGGGGACAGGCCGTCCTCCCTCCGCAGGACGAGGCGTGGGCGCCCGTCACGCGTTCTCACTGGGCCCGTCCTCGTCGGCGCAGAGGTGGGGTGGGGGTCATTCAGTGCCCAGGGTAGCATGGTGTCCTGCTGGGGGGCGCTGGGGATCCTGGGCTCCTGGGGGAATGACACCGCATCCTGGCCGGGCCAGAACCCAGCATTTCTGAGAGAGGCAGACAGAGACAGACAGACAGACAGAGAGGATCTCCCCAGAAGCCCCACGGAGCCTCAGGCCCCCGACGCTCCCCGCTGGCATAGCGTTTCTGTGGGGTTTGTTGGTTTTCTTGGGGGGTGGGTGGGACAGAGCCTCGTGGCGGGGGAGTGGCGCAACTGGCCTGAGCCCCACCATGAGCGTGACGCCGCCCCCTCGGCAGGACCCCGGTGCCCGCTGGAGCCCGCGTCCTGGGTCTGCGGGGAGGCTGGTACTCCGGCAGGAAGGGCAGCCTTCAGGGCGGCCTGCTCCAGGTGAGCTGGGGGCCGGGGAGAAACGCGGGCACCGGGCGTGATCGGATTGAGAAGGCCGCTTCAGTGCCTGGGCTGCCGGGCTGCAGAGCTAAGGGATGTGGGGGCGTCCGCAGGCCGGGCCCCGTGCCTAGGACCCCTACAGACCTGGGGGCTGCCCTGGACGTCCCGTGGAACCGGGCCCAAGGGGGACAGGGATGCTGAGACCCATAGTGGGCTCGGGGCCCTGGCTGGGCGACAGCCATGGTAGCACTGCTCCTTGCCCGGGCCGAGAGTGTGTGCCCTGGGCTCCGCCTGCCCATCTAACCACCCCTGGGCCCCCTCTCGGGGCCCCGCAGGAGGAGGCAGTTGGCTGCGTCTGTCACTGAAGCCGTCCCTGCCTGCACAGATCCTGTTTCCTGCAGCCCGGCCACCAGGCACAGAGGAGCTGGGGCGGCCAGCCTGGCTTCTTCCCGTGGCTTGCGTCTCCCCGTCTCTGCAGGATTGCCGCGAGGGCTCCGGGGGGCTCCAGGGGGGTCTGGGGCTGGGTGCACGGCCTTGTTCACGGCCTGGCTCTGCCTCTGACTGGATGACCTTGGGCCCCTTCGCCCCCCAGCCTCCAGCCCCACCTGGGAAGTGGAAACCACGCGGCTCCCCACTGCTGCCAGGACGGGGCCCAGGGGACAGGGCCGTGTAGCAGTGGGAGCCCCCCGGAGTATGGAGAGGGGGAGCGCACCCCGCCTCTCAGGAGGCCGAGTGTTTGAAGGCCTTTCCTCTTGCTGGCGGGACGGCGGGGCCAGCAGGGGAGGCGGAGGGGGCGCGGGCGCCGTGCCACTAGCCCTGCGCGTCCCAGTCCTGAGCCGGAGATGGGGGAGTCACCAGCTGGCGTTTCTCCTGCCTCTGGCCGCCCTCAGTGTCGGTGTGTCCATGACCCCCGCCCCCGCCTTAGGGCCCCCCTTCAGGCCCGGCACCCTCCAAGCCAGGAGCCGCCCGGAAGCCCTGCTGCTCTGTTTGCTCCTCTGACCCCTGCCTGCCTTGCCAGCCGCATCTTCCCCCGATGCTGGTGCCTGCCTGCCCTCTGCCCAGTGCCCGCTGGGGTCCGGGCTGCCCAGGCGCGCCCAGCTCTGCCGTGGCTCAGCACCAGTGCAGGCGGGCGGGCTGGGGCCGCTTCTGCTGCTGCGCGTTCTGGGTGTTTCTCCGTAGTGGTGACTGGGCAGGACCCCGCCCCCGCTTCTTGTCCAGGACCCTGAATAGCCCTGGCTGCGAGGCTCTTCTGGGTGAGCCTGTGGGCCGGGGCTCTGCGCTTTCCTTAGGAGTCCAGGTCCCAGGGAGGAAGGGGGGTGTCCCGGAGGCTGAGCCCAGGGACTGTGGCGGGGGGCGGGCTGCAGCTCCAGACCTGGGGGGTCTCGGGCCGCACCCCGTCTGGGGTCAGCTGTGTCCCGCACAGGGTCCCTCGTGGAGTGGCGTGCGTGAGCCTGGGGGGGGGGTGGCCTTCTGGGCCCTTCTGCGGGATCCCGCCAGCACCGCTGTCGCTGGGCTTTCTCTTGGCGTTGGAGGGCTTCTGTGGTCCGCCTGCGGTTCCGCGTCAGCGGTTTCAGATCCTCGTGCTTCGAGGGAAGGCTGTCCGCGCTCTGCCCCCACGGCAGCCCCGGGAGGTGGGGCGCCTGGGCCCCGCTCTCCCCTCTGGGGAGCCAGGTCCCACCCCTGCCCCGCCTGCCCCGATGCTGCGGGGGGGGTTGGGGGGGGCGCAGGGTCCTGAGCGCTCCAGGAGAGGGGGTTCGCCCTCTTCCTCGTGGCGGGTGGGGCCTTCCGTGTGGCCCGGAGGAGCCGCCGGGCGCTCTGGTCTGTGCTGTCTCCAGACCCCCACTCCTTCCAGTCCCGTCCCACCCGCACGGTCCTGAAGTGAACTCCAGGCGCCTTTCTTTCGTAGGACTTCTGCTCAGCGTCTCTGAAGGATGAGGGCCTTTAAAAAATTAAAACGCCAGAGCCACTGTCGCCTTCAAAGCGTTGACACCGAATCTGGAAGCTCATCCGGTGGTGTTGAAGCGAAGGCCCCTGGACTGACGCCCGGGCAGGTGTCTCCAGCAGGCGGGCCCAGGGTGCTGGCACTGGGGTCGGGGGCTGCCCCGTCTGCCCCTTTCCTGACGGACCTTGAGAGGGAGCCAGCCCTGGTGTCCCATCCAGGCCACGCGGGGGCCCATGACGGGGCCCAGGCTGGCAGAGAAGCTGACCCCAGCCCCGGGCAGCCTTCCCTGTCCTAAGGCCACCTGCCCCTGTCCCGGCAGTGACCCCAGAAGCTCCTCGAGGGGGTGAACTATTTTCCTCTTTCGCAGCAGAAGCTGACCCTTTACGGCTGATCAAAGGCCGTCTGGGCCTTGTTTACTTTTAGAGCGGGCCCTCGCCTGTTTCCTTGCACAACGTTGGGTTTGATTTGGGGACATCATCTCAGACCCTGGGCACTGGGGGGCGGTATGGGGGGTTGCCCCCAGCATGGTGTCCCCGCTAGTTTCTGAGACCCAGAGACCTCCTTAAAAACAGCCCTGGCTGGCGGGGCGAGGGGGGGACAGCGTCAAGCTCTGTCCGGTCCCACAAGGCCACGGCCACAGGCCAGGAGGGGCCTGGGGTTTGAACCCTGGCGTGGCAGGCCTGAGTGGGCACCCCTCTCTGCCCTTCTGCATTGCCCATGTCTGGGACCCTCTCTGCATCTGCGGCCGGAAGCTGGAGTCAGACCGGGGACTGGGGACGCTGCTGGCCTGGGCCGCCGCAGGGCTTGCCGGGGGCCTTGCCTTCGGTCGCGGTGGGGCCCTCTGGGTTCTTCGTCACCCGGCTCCTCCTCTCACTCCGCGGTTGCCCATGATGCCAGGAGGCACGGGGTCCTGGGCCCGTGTCCCCGAACCCCGTGAGGGTGGGTGCAGGAAATACCCAGGGAGGGTGAGCCCTGACTTTGCCATCGGTGCAGTGGGCCCGGGTGCCAACGTCAGGGATCACGTGGCGTCTCGCCGTCCGGGGAGGGCTCAGGGCGGAGCCCCCTGAGAGGGTCAGCTGGGACGCCGTTAAGTTTCAGCCTCTTTCTGGAAGCAGCCGAGCCTTCCCAGTCTGGGAATGTGGCCCTGACCCAGATGAGGGAGGCTGATGGACAGCGCAGCTGCTCTGCGGGTCTCCAGCCGAGCGCGGGTGGCGCCTTGACCGTCCGTCGCGTCTCCGTCCCCTCGCTGCCCTGACAGTGGGCGCGGCCGGACGTCTCCGCAGCCCAGGCGACGCAGGGGTGGCCGGGGACGCCCTGCAGAGGGTGAGCCCAGATCGGGGTCGTCTCGGCCCCTGCGTTCCCCCGGACAGAGCACGTGGCCTGCCCGGCCTGTCCCCGGACCTCAGGGCAGCGTCCCCGGGCCCCGGAGGAAGAAAAACAAGCTCTGAGACACTTGGCTGAGTTTGAACATTTTTTTTCTTTCAAAATAGAAATCCCTTCATGCTTTTTTTCTCTTTGCAAAAGTAACGTGTTCTTTAAAAGTGAAGGAAAAAACCCACCTGTTGAGAAGTGTCAGCAGGAAGGGAGAAGGCGGCGCCCAGGCCCTGAGCCGTGGGCGCCCAGGGAGCTTCTCTGTCTTTCTGCCCCTCGTGGGAGGGTTCCGAGCCGCCTCTGGCCTCCTTCCAGTCCCTACTCCCCGGGCTGTGGGGTACCCGCCTGCCAGCCGTGTGTGCGGCCCCTTTCACCTCAGGGACCCCGCGGGTGTTCCCTCAGGCCCCTGTGGGAGGACTCGGGCCCCCCGTGGCCTGTGATGACCGCTGGCATTCAGCGAGCACGTGCGGGGCCAGGCACTGCGCTCAGAACTCAGCCACACCGTCTGGGATCCCCCTGGCGCTGCTGGAGGGCGCCTGGGCCGGCCTGGTGTGAGGCAGGATCGAGGAAGCCCGCTCTGTCGCCTGGCTCGGCTCCTGCTGGGCAGGGCTGCTCTGCTGTCCCTGGACACTTACCCCGAGGCAAGGGTGTGTTTCTGTGTTTGTGGCGGGGGCTGGCTTCCTCCTCCACCGCGGGTTTGGACGTGGTCAGACGTGGGCTGGAAGACGGAGGGAAGTCAAGGCCAAGCCCAGGGACCCGACTGTGCCCAGGCACGTCCCTGCAGACGCTGTGCCCATTTGTCCTCGTGCTGGGAGGAGGCTGCTCTGCACCTTGGCCGGAAGCCTGGGGCCCTTCTGGGGGCCCTGTGTCCCCCTAGGTGGTTTCAGCACCCAGCTGTGTCCTGCTGGTCCCCTGCTCCCCCAACCCTGCAGGAGCCACACTAGGTACCGGCCACCTGCCCACCCCCACCCCCACGGGGGCCCACAGTGCACGCGGCTGGGCTCTAGGCCCGGGGTAGGGCTGGCAGGAACAGGACGCGTCCTTGCCTCGTGGAGTCCGGGGTCCCCCACAGGGAGCCGCCGTGGAGGTCCTGGCAGGACCGTGCCATGACCGGCGCGTGTCCAGCCCCGGGCCGAGGGTACTGTGTAGGACTCCTTCAGTCTCAGCCCTGTGGGGACACAGGGGGACCGGATCCGTGGCTGGTGAAGTGCGGAGCCGGGATTGGGACCAGGAGTTTGGACCCCGGCATCCGCTGCGCCACCAGCGAGGCTCTGGCGGGTGGTGGCCTTGGGGCAGCGGAGGCGAGCAGGGATTCAGGCCCGCGTGGCCACAGCAGCCAGGCTAAGGCGACAAGTCGCCGGTCAGGTCGGGCCCTGCAGGCCAGAGCGGGACAGTGCAGTCCTGAAGCCACCAGAGGGTTTTGGGGGGCTGTGCATTCTGGTCCAGCTTCTGGTTTGGACAGGAGCAGTGCTGCCGAGGGGGGGCAAGGCCACCCCCAGCCCGTGAGGAAGGGCGGGGTGCAGGCTCTGACCTGCGGCGGGGGGCGGGCAGTGAGGCGTCCAGGTGAAAGCACAGGTGCCTTCCGTCTGGTGAGAGGCAGCCTCGTCGCCACCAGCCCGAGCTGGCACGGATGCGCTCCCCACTCAGCTGCCAGCGGGTGGTCAGGGCAGCACCAGGGGCTGGCGAGCCAGAAGAGCACGAGGGGCACCAGCTCAGCCAGGGAGAGTGAGAGGAGCGGTGGGCCCCCGGGACGGCGCGTGGGGCGGACACCTAGTGGGCCTTCCCGAGTGCTCCTCTAATGGAGGGCCGGCGAGCCAGGCAGGTTTGCTTGGTGGGCGAGACGTGCCCAGTGGCTTTTATGAGTCCCCTCTTCCCTCCGGGTTGAAGTGGGAAGAGGAGGGTGCTGGCCGCCGTCTGGGGGGAAGCCCTGGGCGGTTGCTCCTGCCGTGACTGCGGTGTGAACGCACCCACGTGGCGTCAGCCGGCCTGAAAAACCCTCAGTCTTCACCATCTGCTCTTGCAGCTCACAGGGGCGGATGCCAGCGGCAGACGCACGCTGCCCTGTGCTCCCTGCAGGGGCTCTGGCCCCCACGCAGGTTGAATACTGTGACACGTGCACATACGCGCCTGCCGTGCAGCACCGTGCGTGGACGCCGCCCGGCCCCAGGCCTCCCGGGCAGCCCGCACGTGCTCCGCTCCCCAGGGTGCCGGGGGGCCGCCGCCTTCCCCCCCGGGACGGGCTGCGGTTTTGACGCCGGGGGTGGCCCTTCGGTTCGTCCTTTCCCGCGGTGTTCCTCTGGGTGCTCGTGGGTCTCCCTGGTGACACGCAGGGCAGCAGCGGCTGCTTCCTCCCCAGCTCTGCGTACGGAGGACCTTCCAAGAGCCGGGGTGTCGTCCTGTGGCCCCTCACCCTCTGAGGGTGCAGCGTCCCAGCCCCTGATTGGCCGAGGGCCGGCCGTGTCACAGCCCGGCCACCATCACAAACCAGAGCCCGTTCTCGTGGTTACGTTGGAACCTCCATTGGCACGGCCTCGCTCGAGAGGGGCCCGGCCCTGTGTGCCACGCACGGTCTCGAGAACGCACTGCCCGCCTGGCTCTGCTGTCGAGTCGGTGCCCTAGGTCTCCACGTGTGAATCGTCCCCTGAAACGCTGCCCTGGTCGAGGACCGTGGCGAGCAGTCCCTGCGGGCAGGCGGCGGGTGGGCAGGGGGCCTGAAGGTGGCCTCCCCACCTGCCCAGGCGGCTCCTGCCGACACTGTCTCCTGTCACCTCTCTCCCTCCCGCACCCGAGGGCGGTGTGGTTCTTTGACAGGTGAGGGTTGGCTTGACCCCAGTGCGCTGACCACCTGGCCCCGCCACGGCCGCGTGGCTGTGCGAGGCGGCGGCAGGGCCTGGGGTGACCGGCCTTGCCCTGCCGCCCCGCCTCCCCTGCAGGTGCTGCCTGGTTGGGCCCGGAGATGGGATGTCACGCCTCCGCGGGGCGCGCAGAGGAAGCCAGGGCCTCCCCGAGCCGCTGCAGTGACGGCCAGTGAGCGAGCCGCCAGAAGATGTCCACCACCACGACGGTCGCCCCCACGGGGATCCCGGCAGCCCCGGGCCCCGTGAACCCGCCCCCGCCGGAGGTCTCCAACCCCGCCAAGCCGGGCCGCAAGACCAACCAGCTGCAGTACATGCAGAACGTGGTGGTCAAGACGCTCTGGAAACACCAGTTCGCCTGGCCCTTCTACCAGCCGGTGGACGCCATCAAGCTGAACCTGCCGGTGAGCTGCCCCGCCCCGCGGCCTGGACCCCACTCTGCGGCAAGGGACGGCTTAGGACCCGCAGCGACCACGGAGCAGAGGGGACAGGGCATGGGGAGCAGAGGGCAGCCCTACCCAGGTGCAGGAAGTGGGAAGGACCCGCGGCCTGGGGGGCGGACCGAGGGGGAGCCGGAGCCCATGGTGCTGGGGCTCGGCCCAGAGGCTCACCCGCGTCTCCGCCTTCTGCCCGCACCATCCTGCGGAATGACGCCCACTTTCCAGGGGGAGCACCCTGGCTGCGTCCCCAGCACCCCCCACCTGGCCGCCTGGCGGCTTTCGCCTCTGGATCCGAACAGGGAGCCCCTCAGGCTGCAGGGGTAGCTCTGGGCCAGCACCTCGTGGCCTGGGTCCTAGTGAGTGAAATCTGGAACTTGGGGAGGGGGCGTGACCCCACCTCCAGAGCAGAGAGCAGCTCGGGGGTGTGCCCAGGATCCAGGTTCTAGCCTCCACCCGGACCCCTTACCAGGCGAGAGGCTTGGCGGGATCTCTGCTGGCTGAGGGCTCGTCCGCGAGCTCGCGCACGCCTGTCCTCGGGGGAGCAGGAGCCGGGGCCCGGCTGCAGCCGTCAGCCCCCGCGCAGTCGCCGTGCCTGGGAGTTACGGGAGTCGTCGCCTTTTATCCAGCAGTGACGCCTCTGCACGTCTCTTTCCTAGGATTATCATAAGATAATAAAAAACCCAATGGATATGGGAACTATAAAGAAGAGACTAGAGAATAATTATTACTGGAGCGCCAGCGAATGTATGCAGGACTTCAACACCATGTTTACAAATTGTTATATTTATAACAAGGTAAGAAGATGGTGCAGTCTGAGCCCCAAACACCACCGCCAGCTGCCCCTGGCCTGTGGGAGACCTGGGTGGGGCGCCAGCCTGGGGTTGGCCGGTGGCGCTTGGCGGTGGCTCTCCACAGCCCCGGGCCGCATCCCAGCCTTGCCCGTGGCCCTCGTCTGACCGCTATTGCCTTGGGCCGCCACCTTGTGAAGGTTAGAACTGCCTGAAAAGAGGGAGTCAAGGCACCAAATGTTTTAAAGTCTGTAGTCTCGGTCCCAGAAACTCTGCTCTAGAAAGAGTGTGACAGTCGGTACCGGCCCCGAGTGGCCCGTTACGGCACACCGGCACACACAGCAAGCGGAGGCTGGCAGAACACGGGACGGCGTCCCCATGCAGCCGTCCCAAGTGACACAGGACACTTCGGGGTGGTTTTCAGTGCGAGGAGCAGATGGGAGAAATTCTGTAGGGTCCTGGTTCTGTGCGGTTTTTGTTTCAAGGCGAACGGGAATGTTGAATTTCGGCTCTTTTTCCTCCACACGGTGGGGTAAAGGGCGGATTTTATTCTTCGAGCTTTTCCAATTCTGCCAAGAGTGTCCACCTTAAAATAGATTCCTTTGGCCACCCTCCTGCTCCACCAAATCTCTTTACATGCTTTTGTTTATTTATTTATTTTTCATCTTTCTATCTTTTTAGGGCCACACCCGCAGCATATGGAGGTTCCCAGGCTAGGGGTCCAATCGGAGCTGTAGCCACCAGCCTACGCCACAGCCACTTGGGATCTGAGCTGCGTCTGTGACCTACTCCACAGTTCACGGCAACACTGGATCCTTAACCCACTGGGTGAGGCCAGGGATCGAACCTGCATCCTCATGGATGCCAGTCAGGTTCGTTAACTACTGAGCCATGACGAGAACTCCTTGACACGTTTTTAAATAAATATTTTTCTTGAGCTACAACCAGCGATGCCTGTGGCAGACAGTGGCTCCTTTCCAGCACGTAACCTGGCCTCTCCTGTGCCTTCAGCCCACAGATGACATAGTGCTAATGGCCCAAGCCTTAGAGAAAATTTTTCTGCAGAAGGTGGCCCAGATGCCCCAGGAGGAAGTCGAATTATTACCCCCTGCTCCAAAGGGCAAAGGCCGGAAACCAGCTTCGGGAACCCAGAGCACAGGTAAAGGGCTGGCTGCGTGCAGCCGTTCTGTGCCAGTGCCCCCAGCAGGCGGACTGGGTGACAGTCTCTGTTCTGAGGGCCCCTCAGCCTCTCTGGGCTCAGTTTCCTCGTCTGCGAGGTGGGCTCCCAGCCGCGTGAGCCCGCAGGTGGTCCTGGTGCCCTTGCCGCCTGCCGTCTGCCCTGGAGCGGCTTGGGGAGGGGGCCGCGCCCTTGCCCTGGTACCCATACACTGCTCTTCCCAGCCCCGGCTCCGAGACTGCTTCTTCCAGAAGCCAGACTGTCTGTCCCCCCGACCCCGGACCTTGCCTGTCCAGCACAGGCTGTGCACTCCCTGACCTGTCGGGGAGCATGGTGGGAACCCTGGGCGGAGTTCTTGCCTGGTCCGGGAACCTGGAACGGAGACCCATCCCTGAGCAGAGCTCACGGGGCGGCCCGACCATGGAGAGGGGCCGTGTCACGCTTCGAAGACGGAGCTGGGACTGGCTACGTAGCCCCGTCCCGGTTACTCGGCGGGACACCTGTGGGACCTGAGTTAATGCCTTGGCCCTCACCTGCCCAAGATGAGGGTCCTGGGAGGAGGGCTCTGCCGGCACCTGGCGTGCCCCGGCTGGAGGGCTTGGGCCTGGAAGCTTCAGGAAGTACCTGGTAGAGCCGGGTCAGCTCATCGTCCTGCCCTTTTGTCCTCAAGGTGCGCAGCAAGTGGCGGCCGTGTCCTCTGTCTCCCCGGCAGCCCCCTTCCAGAGCGTCCCCCCCACTGTCTCCCAGACGCCCGTCATCGCCGCCACCCCCGTGCCAACCATCACCGCAAACGTCACGCCTGTCCCTGTCCCCCCGGCTGCTGCGCCCCCTCCGCCCGCGGCGCCCGTCGTCCCCGTGGTCCCTCCCACGCCGCCCGTCGTCAAGGTGAGCGCCGGCGCCGGGGGGGGGGCGCGGCCGGGGCGGGGGTGGGGGCGGGCAGGAGGGGCTCCACCGCGGCCCCCTGGGCACTGGCCCCTGTGACCCTGGAGTGGTTCCTCTGTGCCCGTGAGGTGGGCCGTGGTTCCTGACACAGGAGGAGCCCGAGGCTCGGAGCCGCAGGTCACACAGCTGGTGAGGGCGGCTGCACCAGGTCCCCGCTTGTCTGGCCTTTGCCGCGTGCGGGGCGGGGCGGGAGGGTGCGGGCTGGGGTCCTGGCCCCCCTCTGCCCACACGCACGCGGTTGGCGCGGCAGGGCGGCAGCGGCTTCCGCCTGCTCCTCGGCCAGCCCGAGTGAGCGCCCCGCCCACCGGAGCCTCCCGCGGCCCAGCCGGCTTGGAGTGGGTGCGCCCTGCGAGGCCTGGGGCCGGCGAGGGCGGCCGCGTCTCCTGCTCCGAGCGGGCCCCGGGCGGCCACTGACGTGTGTCATCTTCTCCGATTTGACCCTCACAGCGACCCTCTGGGGCAGACAGTGTTTCCCCATGTTACAGATGAGGAAGCAGGCGCTCAGAGGGGTTAAATGGCTCCCCCAGGTAAAACGCCACCTCCGTCGCTTTCCCCTCCCTGTGGCCGTGGCCGTCACTGCCTGTAGGTCGGACGGCGCCCGGCCAGGCCGCCTCCCCCAGCGCCCGGCTGTCTTGTAGCATGTCCCGTTTGCCATGGCCAGACCAGCCCCCGGGCCCCGCGGCACGTGCTTGGCCTCCCGTGGGCGCCCGTGAGTGTGTGTGGGGAGCTGGCTGGTGCTGCCAGCCTGGGGGCGGCGGCTTGGCTGGGGTCGCGGCCGTGGTGGCGCTCTAGACAGCAGACCCTCCCGGGAGGCCAGCGGCCCAGGTGCTGAGGGGAGGGGAGCCCCCGAGCCGGTGTTGGGGTCCCCGAGCCGTGGCTGCGGAACAGCCCGCACGCGCCACCCCTGGGACGCCCCCGTGTGAGTGTCTGCCCTGGACATGCCCACAGGGGCTCCCTCCGCAGGCCCCTGTGCCGGGGGGTAGCTCTGACTCCCGTGTCTCGGGGTCAGATCGGGACCTGCCCGGGCACTTAGCCCCGGAGCCTTCGGCCCCAAACCTCGTGATGATGCTTGTGTCCCGGCCGGACCGCCGCCCCCACGCTGCCGCCCGCATGCTCTTCCCGACGCCTCGTCCCGCGGCTGCGACTGTCCTTGGACCGCCAGCTTTGAGGCCCGTGTCTGGGACAGGCCCCGTCTTTACAAGCAGGGGTTGCTCTCCGTCCCTGAGCCCGAGTCCCACTCGGTGACAGTCCCGGTCGCGGTGCCCCATACCCTGGGCGTGCTTGTCCCTGAGCCGCGGCCCGGCCTGGGCACTGGCCGGGTGCAGGTGGGCCTTGTGCTGTGCCTCACGCCGCTCGGGGTGACCAGCACCCACTGTGACCGCGGGGCCGGGGGCCTGGGGGTAGGGTCGGAGTCCAGCCTCACCCCCGCCAGCTGTGTGACCTCGGGCCGACGCCGCGGCCCGTCTGAGCCTCAGTGTCCCGCGGGGCAGGCGGGAGGATGGCCGAGGCCGTGCATGTCCTTGCTTCGCTCGGCTGCCCAGGAGCGCCGCCGCGCGGCTCCGGTCCTCACAGCGGGCGCCGGGGCCCCGGCCTCACTCTCGTTTCGCTGTCGCAGAAGAAGGGCGTGAAGCGGAAAGCAGACACCACCACGCCCACGACGGCCGCCATCACCGCCAGCCGCAGTGAGTCGCCCCCGCCGCTGCCGGACCCCAAGCAGGCCAAGGTGGTGGCGCGGCGGGAGAGCGGGGGCCGCCCCATCAAGCCACCCAAGAAGGACCTGGAGGACGGCGAGGTGCCCCAGCACGCGGGCAAGAAGGGCCGGCTCTCCGAGCACTTGCGGCACTGCGACAGCATCCTCAAGGAGATGCTGTCCAAGAAGCACGCGGCCTACGCCTGGCCCTTCTACAAGCCGGTGGACGCCGAGGCCCTGGAGCTGCACGACTACCACGACATCATCAAGCACCCCATGGACCTGAGCACCGTCAAGGTACGGGGGCGGCGGGCAGGCCGGCCCCTCCCTCCGCCGCGCCTGGCGTCCTGGGCCGGCCCGGGCCGTTCCTGGGGCCCCAGCCCCGTCCGTCAGGGTCTGCAAGAGGGCTGCTCTGCCCCACAGTCACCGAGCCTGCAGCGTCCCCGTCCTCTCTTCCTCCTGAACCGGTTTTCTTGTTTCGCCCCCATCCCGGCACATCTGCACATTTTGTGATGTCAGGCAAGACCCGTGGCCCACCCCTCACTGGACAGAAGGGAAGGGTGGCGGAGCTGAGACCGGGAGCCCGGGCCTCCCAGTGCCCGCCCTGGGATTTGAGGTCGTGCCAGTTGCGTCCCCGCAGAGAAGAGCAGGCTTGGGCCAGGCGGAGATGGAGGAAGTGCCCCCTGGCAGAGCCAGGCCGGGCCCCCAAGGGGTCTTCCCCAAGCGCCTGCAAGAGGGTTCCTGGGTCCCCGTCGGGCCGGGGCCTCGGCTCCGCTGCCCCCCCTCAGCCGGGGTCAGCCTCTGACGGCCCGAGGGACGCGCCGGCAGCTGGGCGTGTGCGGCCCCGGAAAGGTGCCCTGCATAGGAGGTGGTTTGGGCCCAGGCCCTGGACTGCTGGTCTCAGTCGCTGTGCCACTTCCTGTGGACCTCGCCTTCCGCCCAGGGCGGGGGCAGACCTGGCCGTCTCGGGCAGCGGTTCCCGGAGAACCGGCTGAGTGGCGCAGGCCTGGCTGGGCTGGGCTGGCAAGTGTTTCCTCGCCGTCTCTGATCCTTTTCCTGATGGCGAGGGCAGGGCGCCAGCTTCCTCAGACACGCTCAGTGCTACAGCGGCCCTGCCCCTTCCAGGAGGCCAGGGGTGTCGGCTACTTTTCTAGGACTTTTTGAGATCTGTGCAGCTAAAGTGTGAACGGAGGGTCCTAAAAACCCAAGCAGAGGCCGGTGGAGAAGAAACGTCCCCCCGCCGCTTGCAGAGAGAAGGCAGCTCGCGTTTGGTTATACCTTTAGCTCCTGGCTCAGGCTGGTGCTTTGCGAGCAGCTGTCGATGCAGGTGGTCCTTGGGCTCCCAGATGCACCAGGAAGGTGGCAGGAGGTCAGATTGGGGCTGGAGCCTGAGAATCTTGCAGAAGTTGAAAGGGTCTGGCTGAGCCACCCCAGAGTGGGGAGGGTGTGCAGAGGGCCGGAGCCAGGCAGCCCCGGTGCTACCGGAAGCTCTCCAGGGAAGGAGGACGGGGTTGGGTGTGTCCTGGGCTGAGAGTCTGCAGGTCCTGAAGCCTGACTGCTGCCCACCCCTCGCTGGACTCCAGGGTTGTGTTAGTCTAGGTGCAGGTGACACGGGAGGTTGTGCTCCCTCGCAGTGTCCTGCAGCCGAGGAACCAGGCCCCCCGGGTAACTAGGCCACTCTTACTCCCAGCGGGAGGCCCCTGACCTGTGTGAGCCCATCCAGGCACGGGGAGCTCACTCCCTCCAGAGCAGCTGCCCCTGTTTCCCCCTGTTGTCAGCTCATTCTTAGCCGCCACCTCGTGGCATCCCTTGCTGGTAGCACTTCTGTCCCGCATGTGCAGGGCACCTGTAGCCTGACTTTCCTGGTGAAGGCAGGCTGGCTAACAGCATCTGGGTGCTCAGGGAGAAAAGTAAGTGCCTTGTTCTGAACGCTTAAGACCCTCGAAATTGGTAAAGAGGGACTTTTCACCGGAAACTGCTCGCCCCCCCAAGCTCCTGCCGGCAGGGACTTCAGCGTGTGACCAGTTAGCCAGACATAGAGTCGGGGACGCCGAGTGAGGACAGGGCTGGGGCAGCTGCGGGAGCCGGCACTCTGCTCCAACACCTCTTCCTTTCACCCAGGGCGTCTGCCCGTCTCTGGGGTCCCGGCCCCTCCCCTCCAAGCCCTCGAGTCTCCTTCCACCCTCTCCCCGGGCTCCGGGACGAGGCCCCGGGCTGGCGGTGGCCGTAGAGTGGGGTCCGGCCGAGAGCCGCGGCGGCGCCCTCACGCCCTGGGGCTTGTGTGTTACAGAAGAAGATGGACAGCCGCGAGTACCCGGACGCCCAGGGCTTCGCCGCCGACATCCGCTTGATGTTCTCCAACTGTTACAAGTACAACCCCCCGGACCACGAGGTGGTGGCCATGGCCAGGAAGCTGCAGGTGACCCGCGCGCCCGGCCGGGGGTAGGGGGCGGCTCTGGGCGCAGGTGGGGTCAGCAGCGCAGGGCAGGTGCCCAGGAAGGACACAGGTGTCTCAGAGCATCCAGCTGGGATAGGGGCCGGGGCCGGGAGGGGGTCGGAGGCCTCATCCACGAACACGCTTCTCCTGAGTGGCGGCCAGGTGGCAGCCAGGCCCCGAGCCCGCTCCCCAGGGCCGCGGTGGCAGGCAGGCTGGTGTCCGCGTCCTGGAAGCTGCAGGCCCAGGTGGGCGGCAGGGATGGGGGCCGGCGGGCGTTCCAGCCCAGGGATCGCGGTGGGGGGAGAAGGCAGAGGTCTGCTGTGCTGCACCTCACTGTCTGCCCGGGCGCCCATGAGGGAGGCCCGTGGGTGTCATTTCGGGTGATGGCCGTTTATGCAACCTGCTGCTTTCCTGATGACGAGGCAGATGGCACGGGGGACCTGCAGGGCAGCGCAGCCTGGCCTTTGGGGGCGGGGCTTTGCGTCTGTGCACACAGATCTCACACCCAGGCCGTGTGTGTGCACACGTGTGTGTGATCGTCGGTCAGAGTCCGGGGGTTGCCGTGGATATCCGCCCGGGGTGAGACCCGGGATCTGCCGTTAGAGCACTGCCATGGTGTGGGTCGTTGCTTCTGTGAGCGACAGCAGTAGTATTTTAGCGTGACGTAATCGGAGGGCTTTCTTTTGTTTTGGCGAAGAGAGTGAAATTATGGATACGTGTCTTCCCGCAGTAGTTTTTCTTCTCACAGGGCCCAGAACATTCTGGAAGACGGTCCCAGCCCCTTGCTCAGAAGCCTTTTAAAAACCCGGGTGACGCGTTGATCCCCGGGCCCCAGACGGGGACGCAGGGAGAGACGCTTTCCATGCCTCTGGGTCCTGCCGACCTTTCTGACCGGCCCCCTGCCTGCGGGCCCGGCTGCCATGCGCTGGCCCCGGGCCCGGGCTGCCGCTGGGGAGCTGGCGGAGAGGGAGCCCCGGACACCACGCCTACTGTGTTCTGAAGGGAAAATGCTTCTCAAGCCCCGCACGGTTATTGCCGTGTGACACTCCCGAACCTCGCGGTTGCTTCGGAAGCGCTGGCAGCAGCCAGGCGGGCAGGCAGGGCGCCGGAGCCAGCGGCGCTCGTTCTGTTCCCGCAAAGGTGGGCTCAGCGGCGTGGCCGCCAAGGGGGCTCTTAGGTCCTGAGAACTCTCTAGTGGACCGTTGTCTGTGTAAGCGGAGTCCGGGGCCTGGGGTCCCTGCCCCCAGGGGGCGTTGCCCACAGAAGGCCAGGCCACGGCCTGCGCACCTCAGAGACGCCTCTGCCCCAGGAGGGGGTTCTGGGGGACCAGGCCCCGAGCAGGCTCTTCCGGGAACTGGATGCCCGACTGGCGGGGCCGAGCCTTAGGTGTCTCAGCCTGTGCACGCGGACTCAGGTGTGTGAGCTCGGCCACGCAGTCTCCCTTTGTGGCCACGGAGATGAACCTGGGCCCCCGAGAGCAGGGATCTTTGCTGTGTGGGAGCTGGCAGTTTTGATAGGACAAGACTTTTGAGCCAAGTTTTGGACCCAGCTCAGCGTGAGATGTGATGCTTGCAGTTACACCATGTGGGAAGGTCGTGGGAAAGTGTAAACGGTTCCCAGACCCCGTGGCCTGGGGACCCCTCGAAAGGGTCAGAGCGCAAGGAAGGCGCTTCCACTGTCTGGCAGTAGGTGGCAGCCTTGGACCTGGATGTGGAAGGCTGTGCATGCAGGAGGTGTGCCTGTCTAACGAAGGAGCTTGTGTGCCAGGTCCTAGGTGTCCCCTGCTTGGCGAGGGAGCGGTGGTCAGAGAGCGGGCTGGGCCCAGGCTCCCCGACTCCACGGGGGCTGCCCTGCAGGTGTCTGGGACCCAGGCCGGCCCCTGCTCTCCTGCAGGACGTGTTTGAGATGCGGTTTGCCAAGATGCCAGATGAGCCGGTGGAGGCACCCGCGTTGCCCGCCCCGGCGGCCCCCATGGCCAGCAAGGGCACGGAGAGCAGCCGCAGCAGCGAGGAGAGCTCCTCGGACTCCGGCAGCTCGGACTCGGAGGAGGAGCGGGCCACGAGGCTGGCGGAGCTGCAGGAGCAGGTGAGCTGCTGGGCGGGGCCGCTGGGCTCCGAGATGGGGCTGAGGCGGGGCTGTGGCCCGGTCCCATCGGCCGCTGCCCGAGGTTCCCCCAGTCACGCTCCCTCAGTGTCTCCAGGAGGGGACCCAAGGAAGGTGCCAGCTCCGAGGGCCTCCTGGCAGTGCCTACAGGCCTGAGGCCGTGCGATGCTCGCCGTGTTGGGACCACCCTGGAGCCGCTGCCCGCTCCGGAAACCTCGAGAGGCACCCGCGGAAGCCGCAGCCTTGCAGCCCGCTGAGCCCGCTGCACTGGGCTGTTTCAGCCCTGTAGACCGGCTGGGCGGTGTCCCAGCCGCTGCCCACAAGTGGCTGTGCGAAACCTGCTCTGTGCAGGCCTGTGAACCCCTCCGTAGGGAGTCTTCCTCCTCTGGGAAATAGAAACTAGTATGAAAAACAGGAGCTGCTGGGAGTTGCCGTCGTGGCTCAGCAGAAACAAACCTGACTAGTATCCATGAGGAAGTGGGTTCGATCGCTGGCCTCGCTCAGTGGGTTAAGGGTCCGGCACTGCTGTGAGCTGTGGTGTAAGTCACAGATGCCATTCGGATCTGGCGTGGCTGTGGCTGTAGGCTGGCAGCTGCAGCTCTGATTTGATCCCCTAGCTTGGGAACCTCCCTGTGCCTTGGTTGTAGCCCTAAAAAAGCAAAATAAATAAATAAATAAATAGGGGCTGCCACTTAGTCCTTATCGCACTAAGTCCTTACGGCCTGTGCCAGTTAATTGTTGTTCCCTCGGCCACATGGGAGCCGGGTGCCCCACCTGCACGTGGGCTGGGGAGACTGAGGTCCAGCGGCTGGCCCTTCGTCGCAGGGGCAGTGGTGAGGGCCAGACGGGCTCTGCCGCCCTGCGGGACCTCCCCGGCTCCCCTCCCCATGCGGTGGAGGCAGCTCCCAGGCGCCCCCGCCCTGCCCCGTCCGCAGCTCCCCCGGGCCAGCCCCGGGGAGCCCCACTCAGCTGCCCATCTCTTCCAGCTGAAGGCCGTGCACGAGCAGCTGGCCGCCCTGTCTCAGGCCCCAGTGAACAAGCCAAAGAGGAAGAAGGAGAAGAAGGAGAAGAAAAAGAAAGACAAGGACAAGGACAAGGAGAGGCACAAGGCCAAATCCGAGGAGGAGAGGAAGGCCAAGCCGGCCCCGCCCGCCAAGCAGGCCCAGCCGAAGAAGGCCCCCGCCCGGAGGGCCAACAGCACGACCGCGGCCGGCAGGTGGGCTCCGGCGCCGCAGCCGTCCGCAGGCCTGGCGTGACGCGTCCTGGGTCCGTGGGGCGGGAGGACGGCGGTTCATTGTGGTTACAGGGACGCGGGGCGGGGGTGGGAGGGAAGGCTGGGGGCTCTGGAGGGCGCCTCCCAGCTCCCCGGGCCGGTCTCAGCCTCCCAGCTCCCCGGGCCGGTCTCAGCCTCCCAGCTCCCTGGGCTGGTCTCAGCCACCGGCATCTCAAGGCTTTGGAAGGTTTTCCTGATCTGGGCTCTGGAGTTTTCTTTGCCGGGGTGGGTGGGGTCTTTGTGCCAAGTGTCTTGAGCCCCTGGCGCCCCGTTCCAGGCTCGCCTAGTAGGTGGAGAGTCAGGTGGCGGAACTGCGTCTGGGCACGCAGTCAGCTCCCCGGTGCCCACCGCCTCTGCTGAGCTCCCGCATGGCCAGGCGCTGCCCCAAGGGATTCCTGCCGCAGACGAGTGACGGGGAGATGGGGACAGTGCGGGAGGCTCTCAGGGCCGGGGCAGGCGAGGAGGGCTTCCCAGGGGCGGGGGTGACAGCTGTGCAGAGGCTCGGGTGGGGTTTGGGGCATGGGGGACCGCAGGCGCAGGGCTGCGGAGACCAGTAGAGCGTGTGGAACCCTCGTGGGGATTTGGGCGAAATCAGCACCGCTGAAAAGGCGAGCGGGTTGGGACCGGGTCGGCCAGTTCCATGGAGGTGTTTGCGTTTTATTCTCCGCGCAGACCGAGGGGAGTCGCCGAGTGTCTAAGCTAAAAGCGCTCAGATCCTGGCCGGTGTGGTTGTGCCCTTGAGGTCACTGTGGTTGTGCCGGCAGGCGAGGCTGGGGTGGCCCTGGGCTCGAGGCCTGGTGCCTTGAGAGTGGTTTGCGCTGCAGAGGGCACAGGCCCTGGGTCCTGGAAGCTGGAGGAGGGGCGTGCGGAGCCAGGGCCTCGGGCTTTGGCAGCTGGGTGGGCAGTGGCGCCCGGGAGGGGGGCAGCCAGGCGGCCAAGGGCTTTCCCCTTCCTCCCCCGCTCCCTCCCACTCGCGGGGGAACCAGAATCAAGACTCGTGTTCTGTCCCCGACTCTGGTTTAGGTATTAGTACAACGCTGGCCTCAGAAGTGAGCTGGGAACTGTCCTGTCCTGTGTTCAAAGTGGGTGTATAGGACTGACGGTAATTCTCAGTATGTGGCAGGTTCCCCAGCAAAGCCACCTGGGCCCAGAGTTTTTGCTCTTAGAAGGTTCGAACCACGTATTCAGTCTTTTAATAGCTGCAGGAGGATAGGTTATTGGTTTGTTCCTGATTCGGTTTGGGGAGTTTGTTTGCAATGTTCCCTTTGACCCTTTAAAGCCTGGTGGGGTCTGTAGTGATGTGGCCTTTTTTTTTTTTTTGCCTTTTGTCATTTTAGGGCCGTACCCGCGGCATGTGGAGGTTCCCAGGCTAGGGGTCTAATCGGAGCTGTAGCCACAGGCCTACGCCGCAGCCACAGCAACCCAGGATCCGAGCCGCGTCTGCGACCTACACCACAGCTCACGGCAACGCCGGATTGTTAATCCATTGAGCAAGGGCAGGGATCGAACCCGAAACCTCTTGGTTCCTAGTTGGATTCGTTAACCACTGCGCCACAGTGGGAACTCCGATGTGGCCTTGCTTTTAACTCCCGACATTAGTTATTTATGTCTTTTCCTTGGTGAATCTGGGGAGAGATTTTTCAGTTTGATTCATTGTTCAAAGAAGCAGGATTTGATTTCTTTGGTTTTTCTCTTTTTTGTCTTGTTTGGTTTTTCCTTTCTGGTCTAATTTTTACTATTTCCTTTTATTTGATCTGGACTTAATTTGCTTTTCCTTTTCTGGTTTTTGTGAAAACAGAAGCTTGATGAGTGATTTCAGTAAGTTTGCATCTCAGCACTGCTCTGACTGCAGAAACCACACATTTGATATGCTGTGACTTCATTTACGTTCAAAACATCTTAAATTTTCCCTCAGACCTCCTTTTTGATGGATGCTTTAGAAGTGTGTTGTTGAATTTACAAATACTGGAGATTTTTCCAAATATTTTTCAGCTGTTGATTTCTAGGGTCAGAGAATGTATTCTATGTTTTCAGTATTTTAAAATTTGTAAAAATTTATTTTATGGCCCACAATTTGGTCTATCTTAGGTGAACGTTAACGTCTGTATCTTTTTATGTATTTTCACGGCCGCACCCACGTCATATGGAGGTTCCCAGGCGAGGGGGTCAAATCAGAGCCGTAGCTGCCGGCCTACACCACAGCCACAGCAACGTCAGATCCGAGCTGCATCTGCGACCTTCACCACAGCCCCGCCAATTCAGGACCCTTAACCCGCTGAGAGAGGCCAGGGATCCAACCCGCATCCTCATGGATACCAGTCAGATTCGTTTTTGCAAGGCCATGATGGGAAATCTCGTTCCATCTATACTTGAAAAGAGTATGTATTCTCCTGATGTTGGGTGGAATGTGGTATGTCAGTTAGGAAATAAAAAAATCTTAAAAACCCCGGACAGACAGAAATGTTAATTAAGTTAATTTGGTTGATGGAGTTATTGGGGTCTTCTCTATTCTTGCTCATTTATTAATTACCAAGAGAGAGGGAATCATTGAATTCTCTAAGTTAAATTACAGGTTTGTTTATATGTTTTGAAGCTCAGTTTTATTTTTTTTCATCTTTTTAGGGCTGCACCCACGGCATATGGAGGTTCCCAGGCTAGGGGTCGAATTGGAGCTGCAGCTGCCAGCTTACAGCACAGCCACAGCAACGCCAGATCTGAGCCATGTCTGTGACTTGCACCACAGCTCACAGCAACGCTGGATCCTTAACCCACTGAGTGAGGCAAGGGATCGAACCTACGTCCTCATGGGTGCTAGTCCAGTTTGTTCCTGCTGAGTCACGACGGGAACTCCTGAAGCTTGGCTTTAGATGCACACACATGAGGAACCCTGATGTCTTCTTGCTCAGTTGGCCTTTTTATCATTATGTGTTGTCCCTCTTTTCTTGATACTTATTTTTCTGAAGTTTACTTTGTCTGACGTTGTTATAGCTGCTGCCGTTTTCTTTTCATTGGTGTTTACATGGCATATTCCCCACACCCGTCTTTTTACTTTTAACCTACCTCTGTCACTATATCCAAAGCAAGGTTTGTGAAGACAGCACATGAACTGAGTCTTGGCTCTTAGCCATCTGGCCATCCCTTTCTCTTAATTGGTGTGTTTAGACCGTTTATATTTAATGTAATGAAGGATTGGTACCGTGGGGTTTCCATTCCCATGCCAGTATTTTCTCTGTGTCCTTTCCTGCCTCCTTCTGGGTTATCTGAACTTAGAGAAGCGTCTGCCTGTTGAGCTTGAGATGCTTGTGGGCCGTCAGAGGGCACCGACCACCGTGGTTGTTTGCTGGCCAAGTCCTGCCTGAGCTGAAAGCGACCTCTGCTCTGACCTCTGGAGCAGGGTCTTCCACGCTGCCTGGCCCGGCTTCTCTATCGGGCACCGCTTTGGGCTGCTCCTTAAGAGACCCTGGTCCTGGAGGGGAAGAGGGCCGGGAGCTGGGGCTGGTGGGGGGGGGGCTCGGGGCTGGGGGCCGGGCCCCACGCCCTGACGCCCCTCGCCTTCCGCCTCAGACAGCCGAAGAAGGGCGGCAAGCAGGCGTCGGCCTCCTACGACTCGGAGGAGGAGGAGGAGGGGCTGCCCATGAGCTACGACGAGAAGCGCCAGCTGAGCCTGGACATCAACCGGCTGCCGGGGGAGAAGCTGGGCCGGGTGGTGCACATCATCCAGTCACGGGAGCCCTCGCTCAGGGACTCCAACCCCGACGAGATAGAGATTGACTTTGAGACTCTGAAACCCACCACCTTGCGGGAACTAGAGCGATACGTCAAGTCTTGTTTACAGAAAAAGCAGAGGAAGCCATTCTGTAAGTTGCCGGGCACAGTGCTGGGCCCCGCTCTCCCGCCGCCCTCCTCCCGCCACTCCTGCGGTCCCAAGCTGCGACGCCAGGCAGTGCCGGCGTGGGGGTGCCAGCGACCAAGCTCCTCTCCCCTCTTCCTGCCTCAGGCCCAGGGGTGCAAGGACGCCTCCGTCTGCGTAGCCGGGGGCGGGGGACTTGGCTGAGACTGGCCTCAGTGCCACCCCCCAGCCAGAGCCCTCACCGCTGCTCCGGGCGGGTGGCGGCCCGTGTGGTCCTCGGCCTTCACCGGAGCAGGCCGGACCCCAGCTCGGCCCCCAGCCCTGTCCGTTCAGGTGCTGGCTGCGGCCCTCGCCACAGGCCTCTCTGGGGACTAGTCGTCTGGGGCCTGGGCTGCAGGCCGCCTGTCGATGGTTGGTTGCCGGGTGGACCGGCTCGCTGTCCAGGGCGGAGGGTCCAGAGGCCTCCCGGGAGGGACGGCTGCACTGACTCAGGTTCACCCGGAAGTCAGTGACGTCACTGGAGGGGAACGAGTCACTGCCTGGGTCAGCGGGTCCTGGGGAGTGGGAGGAGGGCAGGCGGCACCCGGCTCTGAGGGACACCCCCGGTGCCCTGATCCTGCGTGGGGCGCCTGGGCCTCGATCGCTCTGGGGGGTGGGGGTGGGCAGCCGCCTTCTCCTGGACGGAGCAGCTTGTGACCCCTGCACATCTGACCCCTGGTAAGTTGCCTGTGGACTCATGGGCCGGCGCAGCTGTGCCGGCTGGTCCTGGCCTCGGGCAGAGTCTAGGCCTCGCTGAGGCCAAGGGAGAGCTGCAGTGGGAGTTCCCGTCATGGCTCAGTGGTTAATGAACCCGACTAGCATCCATGAGGACAGGGGTTTGATCCCTCGCCCTGCTCAGTAGGTTAACGATCCAGCGTTGCCGTGAGCTGTGGTGTAGGTCACAGGCGCGGCTCGGATCTGGCGTTGCTGTGGCTGTGGGGTAGGCCGGCGGCTGCAGCTCTGATTAGACCCCCAGCCTGGGAACTTTCATATGCCGCGGGTGCGGCCCTGAAAGACACAAAATAAAATAAAGAGCTCTGTGTCTGGCGGGGGCTTCTTTCATGCGGGCAGCAGTGCTGCGTGGCTCCCCGGGGAGCCTGGCATCTCGCTGGGGGCCGTGCCTCCTGAAGGTTGCCCCGGAGCGCCTGTGCTCCCCCGCCCAAGGCCTCAGCACCGTGCCCTTCCACAGCCACGAGCGGGAAGAAGCAGGCGGCCAAGTCGAAGGAGGAGCTGGCTCAAGAAAAGAAGAAGGAGCTCGAGAGGCGGCTGCAGGACGTCAGCGGGCAGCTGAGCAGCAGCAAGAAGCCCGCCAAGAGAGGTACCCCCGCGGGCCCGCTCCGGCCAGGGGGAGGGACAGCGGGCGGGGAGCGGGCAGCCCGCCCGGGTTAGCGCTTGCGGCTCCACCACTTAATGAGCCGTGTTTCCCCAGAGGAGGCCGTTGACCTCCTGAAGCCTGGTTTCCTCGTCGGCAGACAGGGACCAGGCCC
>PVHT020000094.1:588459-605862 GCA_004024745.2 Catagonus wagneri | reverse complement strand
TGGGGTCCCGTCCCTGGCCGTGAGCTTTCCGGTTGCGCCCAGACGGTAGCACTCGTTCCTGGCCGGCTCAGCCGTGTCACGGAGGAGGGAGGCGGGCTTCAGGCGAGCTCGGGGTCTGACTCCTGCCTCCTCGCTCTGGAGCCTGTAAGGAAGGGTTCATACCTGTCCTCCAGGCTGCAGGGACACTGGGTCCAGGGGGTGGTCAGAGCCTGGGTGCCGTCTTGTCGTGTAGCATTGGGGGCCACTGCCTTGCCCGGCCCTGCTTGCCCGGTGCCAAGGGGCGCCCGGAGCCCTCACCGCTCCCACAGGATTCCAAGATCAACCTGGGAAGGGTGGGGGAGAGGCTGCCTTGGACTCTGCGGCCATCTTTATGCGGCCAGCCTGGTCCCCAACCCCATCCCCGGTCTGTCGGTGGCTCTTGGTAGATTGCATCGTTTTTTTTTTTTCCAGTCTCTGAGTCTATTTAGATTTGTTGACCTTTGAGTTGTTTCTGTTCACACTCCTGAAACCAAACGTGTGGGTTTTCACACACCAGTTTGCCAGTCTCCAGCACCAGCTGGGTGTCCAGCAGTACAGTTCAGTTTTGACGCTACCTGCTCAGAGTCGCTGCAGACCCCGCGTCAGCTGCCAGGTGCAAGTCCCAGGCCTCCGTACCTGTGCCTGGCAGGCTATAAATCCGGGGTTCCCGTGGCCCTCTCGTGGGGTTTGAGCATTTGCTAGAACGGCTCACAGCACTCAGGAATCATCAGTCAAACCCATTATGGTTTGTTGTGAAGGACACAGCCCGGGGACAGCCGGGAGGGCTGGGCGCGACGCAGCGTGCGGGGCCTCGGGCCCTCCCCGCTCTTCCTCCCGGAAGCCTCCCGTTCAGGAGCTTTGATAGCGCCTCCGGTCCCCTCCTCTCCGCGGAGACGGGGCTGGGGAGCTGGTCACTCGGTCCTCCCGGTGACCAGCCCTGTCCTGTGTGGAACCGAGTCACACGTTAGCGTAAACTCAGGTGTGAGCGACCTCAAGGGGCTCGTTACCGATAACAGAAGACACTCTTATCGCTCAGGAGACCCCAGAGTTTTGGGAGCTCTGCGCCAGCAGCCCGCAGAAGGACCGGATACGTTTTTTACAGTCTCACGACCTCATTAATACATTGACCCTCAACAGAATTTGTTGACATTTAGTAAGTGACGTCGTGGCTCAGCGGGTAAAGAACCCGACAGAGTGTCCACGAGGACGCGGGTTCAATCCCTGGCCTCGCTCAGTGGGTTAAAGCTCCGGTGCTGCTGTGAGCTGTGGTGTAGGTTGCAGCTGTGGCTTGGATCTGGGGTGGCTGTGGTGTGGACCTGCAGCTGGGATTCGACCCCTAGCCTGGGAACTTCCATAGGCCGCAGGTGCGTCCCTAAAAAGAAAAAGAATAAAGGGGCCAGATCCCAGGCTGGGTGGTGGCGGCAGGCGCCGTGGGGTGTGGGTTGTGAAGCCCGTGGGTCCTGGGAGAGCGCGCGGGGATGGGGCGCTGCCAGGGGGGCGCGTGGGGCCAGCGGGGCGAGCGCCCCTCACCTGCCGCGTCTCTCCCAGAGAAATCGGGCTCGGCGCCCTCAGGAGGGCCGTCCCGCCTCAGCAGCAGCAGCTCCTCCGAGTCCGGGAGCAGCAGTTCCAGCGGCTCCAGCTCCGACAGCAGCGACTCGGAATAAGCGGGGGACCCTCGCCGGACGGAACAAAACCAGCGGCCGCCGCCCTCGCCGGGACTCCGCGGTGCCCCCCTGTGGCTAATATACTACTTTTGTTCCACGGTCGCGGGTCCTTCTCATCCAGTGTTACGGCATCTTCCAGTTTTTGCTTTAATAGGTCAGAGGTCTCCTTTTGTGCGAACGCTGGGCTTTAGGAGAAGCCGCGGGTTCTTCCCTTCGCAGCGGACTCCGGCCCGGGGCGACGCCTGCTCACGCCGTAACCGTAGCGGTAAAAAACACCTGTGGTGTGACCTGAAGGTTCCCGTCGCCGTTTCCCCGCCGCCCGGCCGCGGCCGCAGCAGGAACCCCTTCCAGGAAACGGCGCCGAGACGGGGCCGCGGGCCGGGCTGTCGGCTCTGCGCACGCGCGGGCACCTTGGGCTTTGGGGGCCCGGCCGACCCTCGTGTCGCGGGGGCCACCTCCTTATGCAGGGGCCGCGGACAGACGTGCCGGCCTGGAGCCAGGGCTGGGCCCCGGGGGGAGCGGCCGGCGGGGAGCGGAGCCGCGTGGACCTTTGCAGATCGGGGAGGTCCCGGGAGGAGAGGGCGCAGGGGCTCCGTGTGCCGCGCGGAGGTCTCCAGACACTGAAACTTTTACCTCAACTTAAAAAAAAAAGAAAAAGAAAAGATTAAAAACACACACACACACACACATAAAAAACAAAAGGAGACTTTTTTGTAAGGCTCAGCAGTTTTCTACGAAAGGCCAGCCCGCCCGCCACACACTCCGAACCGTTGTCCCAAGGTCATGTATATATGATGCTTTATTTATTATCATCATTGGTCTTTTTCTTTTTAAAGCAAAAAAAAGCAAAACTGCAAGAGAAATGCATTTTCTAAAACAAGTAGCAGAGACGCAGGCCTTTTAAATGGTTGGAAGGGGGGCCCAGACCCGCGGGAACCCTCCAGGTGCTATAGCCTCCTGCCTGCCGGGCGGTGCTCGACCGCGGCTGCGCGCTCGCTTGTCCCGGGTTGCCGGTGTTTGTGTTTCTGTTCCTGTGTGTGTGGGCGTGTGGGTGGGTGTGGGTGTGACCTTGGGAGACTTACAGGGGTCGACGACTTCCAGCTGCAGCACATTCTAATTTTTTTAATTTTTTCTTTGTTTCTTTCGTTCTTTTGTATTCGCTTCTGGTCTCTTTAGGACTCTTTGAAAAATAATTCAATTTAGGGACCCCCAGTTATATAATATAAACTTTGTAATCTGAGAGAAAAAAGTGTATAGTAAGTAAATCTAAGTCTTGATTTTTAACTTTCTATTGTAAAAATAATAATAATAATAATAATATACAGAGTTTAACAGAAGGTTATGTTTGGGTTTTTTTTCCCAGAGGCTGCCATATGGCCTTTGAGGGCAGGGGTGCAGCACGCTGCCCATCTAAGCTCTGAGTGGGGTGGTTCTGGCCAGGAATGCCAGGGCACCCCGGTGGGGTGCCCCCCACCCCCCAGTCTCCTGGGAGGCGTGTGGCCCCCCACTGCCTGGTGGGGTCTTCCAGCTGGTGGCGGCGGCCTGGCCAGGCTCTCCCTTACTTTCTCCCGTCTTCTGGGTGGAAGAACCGCTGGCCCAGCAGAGGGTTCCCTCCCCGGAGGCCACATGGGCTGCCTGCTTTCCAGTTGGCACAGAAGTGACCCACCCGGGCATTCTCCAGGCTTCTCTGAGGATGGCACTGTGGCGGCGGCTGGGTGGAGCCCCGGGGCGAGTTCTTGCTGCCAGCAATAGCCATGGGTGTTCTAGTGGGAGGCACTTTCTTGAAATCATAAAAATCAGCTCGGGCTCCACCCAGCCTTCTGGCCAAGGATACCTCTGATGGGTAGAGAGCTCTGGCCAGGCCGTGGGGAGTGGGTGACCGTTTTTCTTACTGCTGGTGATTCTGACATTCAGTGAGTTTTGAGCCAGTTTGTTCAGCTTTTCGTTGCGTTTTGTTTATAATTGTTTTAAAAATCCATGGATTTTAAACTTGCCGTTTTTTAAAGTCGCCCTGTTTTTCAGAGGTGTTTTCTAAGCAGATCATTAATGGAATAAATAACCTATGAGCTGAAGGAACTGCTGCATGACAGGAGTGCCACGTCCTGAAGTAGGGTTAGTGCAGGCGTCTGGGTGACAGACCCCAGCTGAGGGCCTGGAGGTCCTGGGGGCTCCCGAGGGACCAGCGGGAACTCGGCCCTGGAGCTCAGCCCCGCGGGCCTTCGCTTATCCCCGGTTCTTGGCTCCTTCCGTGGACAGAGCCGCTGGCTTTGACGCTCGGTCCGTGCTGAGCGGTCCTGGATTGCTGGTGCTGCAGTTTTGTCAGGCTTTCTGTCCAGACTTCAAAACTGCTTTCTAAGTGGGGAGGGGGGCGCTTCTCAGCCCCCGAGATCCGCTGGGGGTGGGGGGGGCTTGCCGTTTCCATCTGTCCGTGTTGGACGAGCAGCGTGGCTCTAGGGCCGAGAGCCGGCCGCGGCCTTTCTAGGGGAAGGAACCCAGGCGGGTGAGGAAGGTTGGCCTCGCGCAGGACCGGGAAATGGCTTTGAAACACTGCTGATCCCTGGAGGCCTAGGGGCGGCCTCGGCTGTAACTGAAGCCCAGAGACCCCCGCTCGCTCCTCTTGCCCTCAGACTATTAAGATCCGGTTCCTTTGTCTGTTTTTGTTCTTGTTCTTTTGCAACTTTCACATCTTTGACAGTCTGGGGGGGGGACACACCGCCCACGGTAAAGGTTCGCTGCATCCAGGGTGGTGCTGTTCCTTAATACTGGCAGAACACTTCCGGGAAGTTTTTCTTTTTTATATTTAAAATGTTACTTTTCTGTATGATGTGCATGCGAGTTTACCGTAACTTTTCTTAAACTTTTTAGTGCCGTTTCTAGTATATTCCTGTAAATGTCAGTTACTGAAAATGAGTCCAATGTAAGTAGTTTTAGCTTGTTTATTGCAATGCTGGCCTCAACACAACAGAATAAAAATGGTAGAAAGTATTCTTTGATGTTTCTGGTAATCATGGACCTTGCTCCTGGGGCATTTGTTTTGTTTTCATAATAAAAGGAAAAAAAAAACAAGAGTTCCCTCTCTGTGCCTTTTCCTGTGCTTTCAGGGCCCTGGCCCCCACCCCCGCCCCTGGCCTGTGAGGAGGGGCCAAGCCCCTCGGTTTCACACCCCCAGCAGCAACGCCAGAAACGTCCAAAAGAGGTTTGAAAGCACCGAATGGCCCTGGACCTTGGCCCAGACAGGGAGGCCCCAGGATTTAGGGACCATCTGGTGTCACCATTTTGGGCCAGCGGCTGCCTGACGAGCGGTCGCCTCCGCTGGGTGTTCACCTTGTCCCCGGCTGCACGCAGCTGCACGGAGGTGCCGTCCGAGACCCGAGGCCTCAGACACTCACCGAGCTGGCCCAGGAGGACGTTTGCAGGAAGCACCCGGGGGTGCACGCGCAGGTTTCCACCACCAGGCGTGGAGCCCAGTGCACGGTGGAGGCGGCAGTGAAGACTGAAGGTGTTGCCTCTGGAGACAAGTGTGAGTTCTGACACTGATTTCTGAGTAGTCCCGGCCGTCGTGAACAAAAAGTGAAAAGTAAAGAGGAAAGAAAGAGCCTCCTGCAGGAGATTTCTTAGAAAACTCAGGGAGCTCCCGCTGTGGTGCAGTAGACTCGGCAATGACTTGGGAGTGCTGGGACGCAGGTTTGATCCCCGGCCAGCACGGTGGATCCAGCGTTGCTGTGGCTTAGTTCGTGGCTGCGGCTCGGATCTGACCCCTGGCCTGGGAGCTCCATATGCCACTGGGCAGCCGAAAAAACCAAAACCAAAAAAAAAACCCTCAGCTTTGACAAAAGACACTTCCACATTTGCCCCGCCACACAGACTTTAATTACAGCAGACAGCAAATCCTTTTAAAAAATGACTCATAGGAGTTCCCGTCGTGGCTCAGTGGTTAACGAATCCGACTGGGAACCATGAGGTTGCGGGTTCAATCCCTGGCCTCGCTCAGTGGGTTAAGGATCCGGCGTTACCGTGAGCTGGGGTGTAGGTCACAGACGCGGCTCAGATCCCGCATTGCTGTGGCTGTGGTGTAGGCCGGCGGCCACAGCTCCCGTTAGACCCCTAGCCTGGGAACCTCCATATGCCGCGGGTGCGGCCCTAGAGAAGGCAAAAAGACAAAGAAAAAAAAATGACTCATAAAACTGCTCACACAGGTGGGCTGAGGCGGTCCATGCGGTCTGCTCAACACACATCAAACACTGCCGACGGCCGGGTGCTGCAGGCTCGGGGCAGAGGCTGCAGTGCTGTTGGCAGAGAACCGGTTTCAGCCCTGTGATTAAACCTGACATCAGTGCAAGCAGCGGATGGATAACACAGTAATTGGGGTTCCTTAACATCTTGGGGATGCATCTGCCCACAAGCCTCAGCACTGGGAAGCTCGTACAGAAGCCATCATGGTGCCTCAGACACAGTGACCGTTACGGTAACTAGATTCAAAATTCACGTGCCACGGAGTTCCCGCTGAGACACTGCTGCTGACCATTTAAGGTAAATCCGTCTTGGTTCTGCAAATGGGTTTCCACCATACAGGATGCCAGTTTCTTCAGCCTTTTCTAGGTATGACCCATTCTTTTTTCCTTTCTTCTTTGTCTTTTTAGGGCCACGCTGTGTCATATGGAGGTTCCCAGGCTAGGGGTTGAATCAGAGCTGTAGCCGCCGGTCCATACCACAGCCACTGCAGTGTGGGATCCGAGCTGCATCTGCGACCTACACCACAGCTCACGGCAGTGTCAGATCCTTAACCCACTGTGTGAGGCCACAGATTGAACCTGCGTCCTCATGGATACTAGTCAGATTCGTTAACCGCTGAGCCACGATAGAACAACTCGTTTTTTTTTTTTTTGCTTTTTAGGGCTGCACCTGCGGCATATGGAAGTTCCCAGGCTAGGGGTCAGATTGGAGCTGCAGCTGCCGGCCTACACCACAGCCACAGCAATGCCAGATCTAAGCTACATCTGTGACCTACACCACACCTTACGGTAAGGCCAGATCCTTAACCCATTCAGCAGGGCCAGGGATCAAAGCCTCATCCTCATGGATCCTAGTTGGGTTTGTTACCACTGAGCCACGACGGGAACTCCCCTGACCCATTCTTTCCCAGGCAGAGTGAACACTAAAAACAACCTGTGAGAATGTGAAAAGGTGGTGCAACTGGGTGTCCCTCTCGCTTGCTTTATATGGAAGCACAATCAGTGGCACCCAGCCATGCCCCGGCCTGGGCTGTGCCCGCAGCACCCGGGAGATCAAAATGGAGTCCAGAAGCCAAGTCCACCAGTCACCCTGACTGCAAATGGGCTGGAGTGCCATCCCTGGGGTTCTAGGGTCCTTCCTCCGAAGCCTAGCCTTCGCGTTCACAGCTGGGACCTCCGGGCAAGGACTGGAGATGAAAACAGTGTGGTGCCTGGGCTCGGTTTTCATACCAGCATTACATAACAGAGCAAAACTTGGACTGCCCCGTGTCCCGGGAGACCTCCAGCTTGTTTCTGTCCCGGACGAGGATGGCCTCGTTTCCATACTGTGAGTACCACATGCTTCGGCTCCGGCTCAGGTATGTCCCAGGTGGCACAGATTCCAACTTCTGCTGCTGCTGTTGCCAGATGAGCAAAGACGTGTCCCTGTATCGAAGCCGGGCGTAGCTTTCAGACAGGGCTTTCTCTGCCAGCGGGACACGGCCGCTCATCACTGGCAGAATCTCCTTTCTCCTGGGCTCCTGCAAGCGAGGCCTTGGGCCAGTCCTCGTGGACAGCCAATGGCTCTGCAGTGAACGCACACTAATAAGTGTTTCAGCTGTTGGGTTCGAGTATTCCTTACTTCAATGGTAGCAACGAGAAATTCAGGCCATGTGTAGGCAGCACCCTTACAAGGGTTCTCCGCAGGGAAGCTTAAGAGGAATTTCGGAGCATCTTCTGAAAAGACACCCAAGAACCACACGGGAGGCGGCAGGCAGATCAGCAGTGTCCCGGCCGCAGTTTCCTGGCGATAGTCAGGTATGCACTTTATTAGTGCGGAGTTGACAGGGACAATGCACCCTCCTCAGGGCGTCTCGTCAGGTGTCCACTGCAATTCTGATACCCTCGCTTGGACCGCTTAACTTGAAAAGATGTATCTGAAAAGACTCTGTCCAGCGAGATAGAAATTGACAGCAGCTGCCCTACCTGCCCTCTGCTGCTCTGTGCTTGGGCTGGCTTTCAGCACAGCACAGGCGTTCTGATTCTTGCCAGGAATCTGGAACCAGCATTGGTTCAGCGCTTTTTTTCCCCCTTGGCTGGTCTTCAGCTCTTCCCAAGGGGTTGCTACAAAGAAATGAACAGGCTGTCATGCTGGGGAGGAAAGGGCCATGATGGCAACGGCAGATTCTCAACGCCCCTGGGGATAAGAGCGTTAAATCCAGCTACCTCCACGTTTCACCATTTCAAGCGCGCTCTGATGATGCAGACCCCGAGACTGGGTTTAAGCGGTAGGTGGTTCAATCCCGGTTCTTTTATTGGCTACGGGCGTCATCTTAGGGAAAGGCTTGTTGGGGTGTTAGCATCTCGATCCGACAGGGCACGGGTGGCGGGGCTCAAAACTGACCTGCCCATGCTGGGGGTACACCAGCGCCTTCTGCTGCAAGCATCGGGGAGGCCGCTGGACGAGAAAGAAAAATGACGTCAGGCGAAAACCAAACAGGGCAGCATCCGCGACTGCCCCCCGCCCCATGCGTTCCCAGCCAAGCAAGTTCATTTTTCCTCGTGTGTGGCTTGCGCCCCGTCGGCCCAACCCCGTTCCCACTGCTCGCGGCCGCTGAGCGCCCCCGTGGACCGGCCCGCGCCCAGGATGCCCCCCCAGCACGGCCCCACTGCCCCGCCAGCACCCCGCCTTCCCCCAACGCCAACCCCTCACCTAACCCGCACCCCCAGTCGTCGCCGCCCGGGCCACCGGCGCGGTACCGCGTCAGCGATGCGCGGGCCGCCGGGCGGGGCGGCGCCAGCTGGCCGCGGGTCCGCGTCTCCATGGCAGCGCCGCAGGCATGACGAGCTGAGCGCCGAGGCCGGTCAGGCCGCCGCCACGAGCCGGAGCCATCGATCGCGGGGCGGGGCGGGGCAGTCAGTTGTCCTCCCCTCACTGTTATTGGTCTCAGCCTGTTACTGCCTGCATCTTTGTGTCGCTGCCTGCATCCTTCTGCCGCTTCTGTCGCTGTTGCCATTAGCTTCCTTGACCCTAATAATCGATACAATTGTTTGTAATAATTCAGTATCGTCCCGGGTGTACACTCTCGAAAACAGGTCTGGACTCGCCCATGTCACCCCCATTCTGCCATGGAAATTAGGTCTGTTTCTTTCTGCACCCCACTTCCACATCGTACTCCGATACTGCTCTCAGTTGGTATCTGTCCTTTTCCTTACTTAAGTGTCATTTTTACGGTTTTCCCCAAGGCTAATTAAGAAAGTCGTCATAAGCGACGTTCGTAGCACATTGAACGCAGCGCTGTAGAAAGCACATTCCTTACCAGGACACAGCATCGACAAAAACTGACTATTGAAATCAGTTTCGGTACAGTTCAAAGCATTTAAATCGTACGTGAATATGGTCACAAGAACAGTGTAAAACACCCAACAAAAAATAGAGAAGTTCCTGCTGTGGCTCAGCGGGTTAAGAACCGTAGTGTCTGTGGCCGCAGGCTACAGCATAAGTCTCAGACCTGGCTCAGACCCGGCCTTGCTGTGGTGTGACGGTCATCCTTAGTCCGCGGACAGGCGGGCTGGCGGAGGACCGAAGTCAAGGAGAGCAAGTCCAGAATCCGAGTCGGCCCCGGCCGGAGGGCGCCTCTGCCCCTCTGTAATGGCCGAGTCCATGCAATAAACACCCCACCGCTTGGCTGGCTGGGTCCGGGGGCGGGGGGGGCGGCAGCTGATGCCATCAGCCCTGGCTTTTGCGCTGAGTGGGCTGGGCCGTCAGCAGTGGCGGCGGTGGGCAGGGCCGCCTGGGGGCCGAGGTTGTGTTTTCATCCACGCGGGGACTCCATCCTCCCTCCATGATTGTTTTACACAAGCAAGCAGGGGCTGGAGGGGAGAAGAAGCTGAAGAACTTTCCGGAGTGCTCCTGTGTCTGCCTGATTCCTGAGAGACTCCTCGGGGTGGGGGGGAGGGGGTGTTGGAGACATCTGTCCACCTGGGATACAGATATGTCACAGTCCACATCCGTTCTAAGAAGTCCATCCAGTGCCTCTTCCTTGTCACCAAGGTCCCAGCCCTTCTCTTTCCAAGCCCATAACCGTGCAGCCGAATCGGGAGCAACTGCCTGAGAACCAGTGTTGGTCCATGCAACGGAAGCCTTTTCTGTTATTCAAAAAGCGAATGGAGCATTGACTCGCTTCAGCACGGAGGAATCTTGCAAACATTATGCAAAGTGCAAGGAGCCCGTCACCCAAGACCACGGATTGTATGACTCCATTGATAGAGAAGGTCCGAGAAGGTCTGAGAAGGTCCGAGAAGGTCCGGAACCGGGAACCCTGCAGAAACAGCAAGTAGCTTTGGGGTTGTCTAGGACCGGGGTGGGGATTCGAAGAGGGGGGAGAGGTGAGGGAGGGATGGGCTGGTCGGCAGAGGTGAACTGTTACTTAGAGATGGGTGAACCCACAGTAGAGCACGGAGACCCGTACTCGCTGTTCTGGGATAAGCTGGAATGGCAACGAATCCGAAAAAGAACGCACGGATGTGGATCAATGAACGACTCCGCTACACGGCAGGAATGAACACCACATTGTCCATCAACTATACTTCAAAAAAAAGGTATGTGAACAACAAAAAATAAGAGAATGGACAGTGACAGCTAATAGGCGTGGGGTTTCTTTTAAAGAGGCCCAACTGTTCTAAGGTTAGATTGGGTGATGATGACATAAAATCCTGTGATGATACTAAACTCTTTGTATACCTTAAATGCGTGAATTGTGTAGTATATGAACGCTTTCTCAGTAAATGGTTTTTAGGGTGTTTTGGTTGTGGCTCAGCAGGTTACGGACCCGGCTAGTAACCAAGAGGATGCAGGTTCGATCCCTGGCCTCGCTCAGAGGGTTAAGGATCTGGTGTTGCTGTGGCTGTGGTGCAGATATAGGCAGCTGAAACTCCGAATCAACCCCTAGCCTTGAAATTTCCATATGCAGTGGGTGTAGCCCTAAGAAGAAAACACACACACACACACACACACACACACACACAAAAGTAGTCCCCATTGTGGTGCAGCAGAAACAAATCCAATTAGGAACCATGAGGTTGTGGGTTTGATCCCTGGCCTCACTCAGTGGGTTAAGGATCCAGTGTTGCCATGAGCTGTGGAGTAGATCGCAGACGCGGCTCGGATCTGGTGTTGCTGTGGTTGTGGCGAAGGCCGGCGCCGTAACTGATGAGGCTTTGGGCAGGGCTGCGAAGGAGAGGGTTTATTCTGCATGCGCAAAAATTGTAAACAGTTCGTGGCCAGAGGATGGACTGGAATGCGTCTAAACACACCAGCAATTCCTTGATACCCCTCTTGTCACCTTGACTGTTGGCTGACCTCGGTTGCCCTTTCCTAATGAACTGTATGTGGCGGAAGTGACACCATGTGACTTCTGGGGCTGGGTCCATAGATGGCGGGACGGCGTCCCCTTGGCTCTGTCTTGCAAGACGTGCTCGTGGAACCCAGCTGCCATGGTGTGTGCAAGCCCAGGCCACCTGGACAGACCTCCCCTGGGTGTTCTATCCAATGGCTCGGTCCCAGCTGATGGCCGGATGTCCAGGTGACTCCGGCCAGCCCCAGGCCCTGTGCCACCTGAGAGGCCTCAAGCTAGAACCACCAAGCTGAGCCAGCCACTGCCCCAAAGCACGGGAGACGCTGCTGGCTCTGTTCCTCAGAATACAGGAGGGCTGCTTGCCCCAGGAGTCAGCAGTCAGCGCTGATTCAGCCTCCAGGAACCCCTCGGAGGCCGGGGCGCTTCCTTCTCCTTGGGGCACGTCACTTGGGTGAAGGGCATCCTGGCGACTTTGCAAAGTTCTGGCTCCAGGGACCCCGCCACCTCCTCAAGCCTGGGCCCTGGGCCGCTGAACCAGTTTAAGGCGGGAAACAGGGGAGAGGCCGTAAATGTCCCTTTTGGCCTCGGAAGTCCGGTTTCGGGTCGCGGACCTGGAGCCTTCCCGCGACGGGGAGGAGGAGCCGTTTCGGTGAGCCGCTGCGTTCCTCGAGTCGCGGCCGTTGTGACACCGGGGGAGCTTCCTGGTTATGTTCGTCCCTGTTGCCTTTTTCGGGAACTGGGCTCACCTTGGCTTTGGCCGTGAGTGCTGCCCGTGGCCTCTGCCACCCTGGGACCTACAGTCTCTGAAATCAGGGAGCGCAGGGCTCCCCGCGTTGCACTTAGGCTGCAGGACGTGGCGGGCTCAGAGCTTTCCAGGTGTCCAGGTTCGCCTCGCCAATGCACTTCTCAGTACCTTAGGGTGCCAGTGTCCCCAGGACCCCTGGGGTGATGCAGTTGGTGGGCAAGTGACACGTGGTGTCTTTCTCCAAGCCTTTGGATTCTTTCTGCTTCTCGGCGGTGAAGTTCTGGCACTCCAGCCTCATTCAGCGCGGGCCACCGTGGAGTCCAGTTTCAGTTCCAGCCGCACGAGCTGCACCAAGCCTGGGACCCCTGATCAGGGTGCCCCGAAGAGCTTGGCCCATCCAGCGTCATGGCCTGTCCTCCGGGGTCTGACACCCTCAGAACCCACTCCCACCCGCCCTGGCTGGTTTCTGCCCGTCTCCACGTGTCAAAATCTTTCCATCCTTTTAGTGTAGATGCTATTTCTTCTTGGCTCGTCCTCGGCCCCAGAGCACGCTGAGATCTGTGCCTGGCTGTGGCTCCAGTGCAAACCAGGCTCTTGGGGGCGGGGTTTGCAGAGAAAAATCCTTTCCTTCCAGGATGGTTTCCCCAGGGGCGGTTATGACCCTGCTTCCGAGGAGCCTTCCTCCCGCAGGACAGGCTCAGAGGGGCTGGGGGGCGGGGCGGGCGCTTCTCCGCTGCACCTGCGTCTGACCAGATGTCGCTTTCCAAGGGTCTCCTTCCCAGCTGATGCCACATGTCCCAAAGACTGGGCGAGGCTGCAGACTCAACTGATGTAGTTCCTTTTTTTTTTTAATGGACAAACCCTGGGCATACGGAGGTTCCCAGGCTAGGGGTCGAATCGGAGCTGCAGCCGCCGGCCTACACCACAGCCACAGCCACATGGGATCCGAGCTGCACCTGTGACCTACACCACAGCTCACGGCAACGCCGGATCCTTAACCCACTGAGCGAGGCCGGAGATGGAACCTGCATCCTGCTGGACACTAGTCAGGTTCCTTACTGCTGAGGCACGACGGGAACTTCGCAGTGGATGTAATTCTGCAGCCCACCAACTACAGCTTGCTATCTGATATGCTGCAGTGTTGGCCCAGTGGCTGCAAGAAATAAGAAATTCCTCGAGGATGGCTGTGGAGACTCCATGGTTTTCTTGACCGTGACCTGAGCTGTGGGTTTAAAGTGCTGAGATTTTCTTTCTTTGGGCAACTGTCCCAGAGCTCAGAAATAGCCATCCCCCACGACAGCCCTGGGGCCATCGCTGCTGTCACCTTTCAAGGTTATCAGTGCCCCCAAGACACCTTCTCTGCTCATCAGCATCGCCGCGGGAGGGGCTGGGTGACTTGCGAAGCCTCGGCGGGCCTGGGTCACCAGAGCCCCACTTCTCAATAACAGGGGCCTCATCGCTCTGTCCGAGCCCAAGTCCATGACCAACCCATTCTCCAAAGTGCCCATTTGAAAGTTGGATTCCTGAGACCCCGTCTGGTACCAGTTCAGGTATCTGTCAGTGTCCCGCAAGGAAACAGAAACAACACCAGTTATTCAAATAAAGAGACTCTAAAGAAATGTTAACAGTGTAATGCCAAGCCGTTAACCGGGTCACAGAAAGCATTGAACTCTAAGCACGGTGAATGTGGCAGAAAGCAGCTACCCACTAGGACTGAGGGATGGAAGCTTCAAGAAGGCCCCATGGAGGAGTTCCCGTCGTGGCTCAGTGGTTAACGAATCCGACTAGGAACCATGAGGTTGCGGGTTCGATCCCTGGCCTTGCTCAGTGGGTTAAGGATCCGGCGTTGCCATGAGCTGTGGTGTAGGTTGCAGACGCGGCTCGGATCCCGCGTTGCTGTGGCTGTTCTGTAGGCCGGCGGCTACAGCTCTGATTCGACCCTTAGCCTGGGAACCTCCATATGCCGCGGGTGCAGCCCTAGAAAGACCAAAGAGAGAGGAAGGGATTGAGGGCCATAGATGGCAGCGCGGCAGGTAGCCCTGGGGGAGGCTGGGGGTGGCTCTGGGAAGAGGATTGCTGAGGACGGCTGGGATCTGGTCAAAATTCCATTTCTTGACATAGCTTCTCCCTCGGCAGCGCGGCCGGAAGCTGTCTATTGATGTTTTATGCGTACTCCTGTACATCGAATTTCACAGCTAAGATTTTTTTTAACAAGCAAATTATAGGTTGTAAGAAAATAAACACCCATTAATCCCAGACATCACCTTATTTCACCTACACGCATGTTGCTGTTTTTATCTGTAACCACAGTGCCACCATCACCCGTTAAGGTATCAGTTATTCGCTGATACCTAATATCTGGTCGGTGTTTCTCTTTTCCTGATTGTCTGATAAACATCATTATATATTTAATTTGTTGGAAACAGGACCCCGGGATCTGGTTGCCTGCCTCTTGATCTCTCTTTGCACTTCCCCGGCCGTTTGACTGTGGAAGAAAGCAGGTCATGTGCCCCGTGGACGGCCCCCATCCTGGATCTGGCGGATTCTGTCCCCATGGCGTCACGAAGATGTCCTTCTTCCCTCTGTGTGTTCTGAAAACTGGCAGTTAGATCCAAGCCTCGGTCAGAGGAGGGTTTGACTTGTTATCCAGGCTCCTTTGAGGGTGGCCCTGTGAACGTTCCAGAACCTCCTGCGGCAGGCGATGCCGCCAACGCTGTGTGGCGCGCACTAGCTCAGTGTCAAGACTGACCACTCCTCTGGCCATCGGCAGCCTGCTCATTACACAGGTCTCCCTCCGTCTTTCATGAGAAAATCTCACCCGCCATCAGTGACCTACATGGCAGGTGATGCCATAAACTGAGGTCTGTAACCCACGAAGGACTTTTGTAAATTGTCGATCGTCTAATTCTAGTTTTACCTCTGCCTTTACTTTCTGGAATTCTTTCATAAGGAAGAACTTCCTTCATCAATGCTTTTTTTTTTAAGTTTTTTTTTTTTTTTTTAGGGCTGTACCCATAACAAATGGAAGTTCCCAGGTTAGGGGTCAAATTGGAGCTTCTGTCTGGCCGAATAACCCATCCTAGACTCTCTCCATCGTCCCTGCCCCTGTGTCCCTGTCAGGGTTTAGAGCGAGTCAAATGGTTGTCCCAAGAAAATGGGTCCCATCCAACCCCTGACACCTGTGAAAGTGGCCTTATTTGGAAGAGAGGTCTTGGCAGCTGTCGTCAGCTGACTTTTGTGATGAGCTCATCCTGGATTAGCTAAAGCCAATGACGAGTGTCCTGATTAGGGACACACAGAGGAAAGACTCGGGGAGCAGAGGCGGGGCCAGGTGGGGACGGAGGCAGAAGTGCCAGTGATGAAGCCACAAGCCGTGGAAGGCCAGGCGTGGCCGGCAGCCATTAGGAGCTTGGAGACAAGCATGGAACACATTTGTCCCCAGAGCTTCTAGAGGGAGTGTGACAACCTGACTCCCCCTCTCCACTTTCCATCAGCGATGGGGTTCTTGCTGCCAGCTGCCCGAGGCCAGCCAGTCCATGGTAGCTGCCAGGGTCTGCTTCCCAGGACCGCTCCCAACCCAGTGAGGGTCGGGGAGCAGGAAGGAGCTGGGTGTTGGAGGGGCAGCCTTTGCCTGGAAAGAAAGGTGGGTGGGGGTGACTAGGAAGTCATCGGGCTGTCCCTGGACCCCGGCTTGAGGGTGCCACTTGCCCCTCCCTGTCCAGGGCAGGAGGAGGAGGGCACAGCCAGGCCAGGCCTGACTGGTGCAGGTGGCTGTTGGCAAAGAGCTGTCAGAGTGGTGACAGCAAAGAAAGTCAGGGGTGTGACCCCTGGAAGGGAGGTCAGCGGGGTTCCTGATGTCCCCGGTTGCTGGACCTTGAGAACTTTGACCTGCATCTTGACCCTGGAGGGCTGGAGGAGAGGAGGCCTGGGGCCAGAGGCAGGAGAGAAGGGAGTGCCCCGAAATGCGGTAACCCGGCGTCTGGTGAGGTTCAAGTTACAGTGTGCAGGGGAGGAAGTGCCAGCGCTCTGTCCTGGTGGACATGCCGGTACCGGGGGACGGACCCTCGTTCGGGCTGCGGTGGCCAACGAGGACCAGGCCAGCTGCGCCAGGTGATAGAAACAGCCTGTGGTCTGCCGGCACTGGGTACCTGGTGGCACAGAGGGCACCCAGCAGCGCCCCCTTGTGGCAGTGGCTCAGGGATCCCCAAATGGGCTACATTCTGGCCTTTGGACCAATCAGGGAAGGGGAGGCTGTGGCTGGAGGGAGCTCTACTGCCTGAATCAGAACAAGCGAGGCCTGAAGCTATTGGCTGAGAACAGGTGAGCCCGGACTGGCTGGGAACTGAGCCAGTGGAGGGTCGGGCGGAGCCCGCATCTAGTGCACTGACTCCCAGTGTAACCTCTGCCCTGAGTTCATTCGTGCCCATTTCACAGATGAGGAGACTGAGTATCAAAAAGAGACATATTTGGGTTCCTATCCTGGCTCAGTGGTTAACGAATCCGACTAGGAACCATGAGGTTGCGGGTTTGATCCCTGACCCTGCTCAGTGGGTTAAGGATCCGGCGTTGCCATGAGCTGTAGTGTAGGTTGCAGATGCGGCTCAGATCCCACGTTGCTGTGGCTGTGGCGAAGGCCGGCGGCTACAGCTCCTGTTAGACCCCTAGCCTGGGAACCTCCATATGCCGTGGGTGCGGCCCTAGATAAGGCAAAAAGACAAAAAAAAAAAAAAAGAGAGAGAGACATATTTTGGAGTTCTTGTCACGGCGCAGCGGAAACAAATCTGACTAGCATCCATGAGGGCGGAGGTTCGAGCCCTGGCCTCGCTCAGAGAGTTGAGGTCCAGCATTGCCGTGAGCTGTGCATTCGACCCCTAGCCTGGGAACCCTCCTATGCTGCAGGTGTGGCCCTAAAAAAAAAAAGGGACATAAATGGCTTACCCAAGGGCACAGAGTGGCAGCGTGGAACACGGGAGCCCCCGCTCATGGGCTTTATCTCTGAGGGAGCCCCCAGCCCTCCTAGGGTTAGCCCATGCTCATGAGAAAGGCCAGAGAGGTGAGATCTTGGGGTCCTCCCTGGAGGCTCCGAGTCTCAGGAGGTCCAGCCTACGGCCCTCTCCAGCCCCGGCTCCACCGTGCGCCCGTGGAGGGGTCTCTGATGGGTATCTCCCACTGAGCTTGCCCCCTGGCCCAGTGGAAGCAGCAGTGTGGGGCCGTTACCTTCGCTTGCTAGAAGGAGCCAAGAAATCTGCAAAGGCCCCTGTAGTGAAACCCCTCGGGCTGAGCCTGTCTGGGGGACCTACAGGATCGCTCAGCCAAGCGGACCTCTACCGGGGCTGGGGTGTCACCACATTATATCAGGAAGAAGCGTGGGAGTGTGCATTGGGCGTTTGTAGGGGCTCGGGATGGCT